>MU127805.1:196463-236111 GCA_014904975.1 Marasmius fiardii PR-910 | reverse complement strand
CCCCATCTTGACCTCTTTGTCTTGGGACTAGGTGCGTATTTGTACTTCGTAGAATACTGGGTAGTATTGATCATCTTTGTCTTGGGACTAGTCTTCGACTGTCGAGCCTCTGCTCCAGTCTCTGTGTGTTCACCGCCGGCACTTCACCACATCTCCTAGTGAGTGTATGTGAGGTATGTCCTAGTAATCACTCACAGGCTTACATCCCTAACAACATCCCTCTTCATCAATTATAGGGTCAAACTGGTAGACAGTAATTATGTGTAGAGCTGGTTGAAAGCTGGCAATAGTTCTGTTTCTGATGATTTAAAGTACATGGAAATTATTCAACATTCTCAGTTCTGCAGAGTGTGAGTCAATGAGTTAACTTGCCATAAATACTAGGAAGAATTGATTAACTACTTGATACTTTTCAAGGTCCTTGGAGACAAGCCAGCTAAGTGTTTTTGTTTTTCCCTCTGTTTATGTCCAACTATTTCTGTAACAACTATGTGAACTCCCACTTCAGGCATTACCT
The DNA here is from genome assembly GCA_014904975.1 of Marasmius fiardii PR-910. Classification (NCBI taxonomy): domain Eukaryota; kingdom Fungi; phylum Basidiomycota; class Agaricomycetes; order Agaricales; family Marasmiaceae; genus Marasmius; species Marasmius fiardii. Next base: position 235,594 of record MU127805.1, on the reverse strand, counting down.
GGAGGTCTTGAATAGGCTCTGGTATTGAAAAGCAGAAAAGAGTCAATGTTGAATTTTTCCAGCCTCATGGATTTGACTAGGGGCTCATCATCAGTGTGGATTTAACATCTTCACTAGACAGCTAAGTCCACATCTAGGTCTCAGTGTTGTACACCATGGCTTCATACATTATACATTTCTGTCTGCTAGGTAGTATTCAAGACATATTTTTCTTGCTATAATTCACAAACCATGAAGAGTGATGAAATGAAGATAATAAGTGTGTCAGGTCTGCACATTTGGATCAGGTTCGTGAGTGACATTGGTGAGTGACATCTGAGTTGTAGCCTAGGAGTATTCCTACAGCGATCTGAAGCATCCGAGTCCCTTCCCTGTAGAAATGTCACTGTGGTGGTGTCCGTGTAGCGGTAGGTCAATGTTCACTGTAGGAATCTTCTTGCAATGACATGTAGACATGTGCATTGTGGACGCGAACGCGGACGAATGTTCACCTACAAAGTCCCGGTATACGTATGGCTATTGGGATGATTCACCTGGACCGACATGATATATCTGGTTGGACAACTGATAAGATTGATAAGAAAATTTGGAGCCCAATAACAGCCTAGGTAACTTATCAAACTCCCAAAACAGCCACTCAGAAGTCAAAAAAAATCAGGAAAGAAGCTACAAGACATTGTTAGATATTTTGCATTTTCCAAGTGGCAGCTGCATGGCTCAGTTAGAGAGATTGAATAGTTTGCACCATGGATTGTTTTTTTCAGCTGGAACCAAACCCGATGGCAAGACCGAGAACTCATACCACTCGGACTAACCTTTATCATTATCAAATCATCTTCCCATCTATTTTCGACGTGGCCTGGCTCGCCGGCTTTATTAACACGAAGAAAGACGTTTCCTGCAAGTACTTCAAGTAAAGACGCCACTTACGTAGGCGTTTTACGGCCTACCTAGAGCTTCGTGGCTCCCTCTTCGGCGAATTCATCTTCCTTTCTCGCCTTCAGCTGAATCTCGTACCGACCGTCTCCGCCCGCCATTTACCTTCAACTCACTCTTTCCCGCCATACCGTGTAAGTAAGTGGCTGCCAGGCCTTCCTACATTGATTGATTGGAAATGGCTTTTGCACCCATAGCACTTTTTCCGTCCTGAAATGAGGAAGAGTAGATGGTCGTGAAGGGGCATGGTGACCGGTGTCAGTGAGCATTTATAAATTCACAGTTCATGGTCTGAAACTTCCTAAAGTACATAAAAATCAACTTGATTAGTTCCCACCCTCTGTTAACCTATACTCAATCAAACAAGTATCCGACAATGGCCAAATCTTGACGAGCTTCAAACCTGCACTGTGTCTGTGTAGTTTTCAACAAAAAGCAAAAAAAAATCAGTGTAGGGCTCAACGATCTCCTGAAAACAAAAAAGAGCGTTACCCAAGTGCTATAAAGTCCTCACTCGTCCTCTCAAAACTGTTGCAGAAAGTAAGCATAGCCTACCAGACAATGGCAATAGATAGATCAGTGATCATTGAACCTTTGAGCGGTAGATACCAGGGGACCCAAACGTACGACATTGAGATTGTGTGTTCTGATACTCCCAGACCCGTAGTTTGGAAGAAGCGGTTCCTGAGCCTACATATGTCATTTATCAGACATCAGGTCGCTATGATAAATGATTAAACAAAAAATACCTTCTGTATTTCACTAGATTCATTGGAGTCCTTGTTCTGTTGGGGATGGCAGTGTTGAAGGACGTGTTCATCTTTAGAGAGGCCGACCAAGTCACCAAGGGAAATGAGTTTTGTAGCGGTACGAGAAGAAAAGTGAAAGCTCACGAAGTATTAGCCGACTCGTATCATTCATCACACTCGCAACGCTCTTTAAAATCGTAATTGCATCCGTGTCTGGCCAATCATGGATGACGAGGCTCATCTGGTTTCCGCTCCATCAACGACCCCCGGACCATAAATAAATCAAGTCAGAGAGAAAACTCACATAATAAACGTTTCGCTTTGGCACTGGCGGCTCCTTCAAAAAGTCTATTGGAACAAAATCTACATTCGCTTCCGGGTTCTCAACTCCCCATAGCTAATAAAGAAAGATGTTGAGGAAACTTGAAAAAAGGTAGATGGCTCGGTTACTCACTGATCTGGCGTGTTCGAGCGTCTCAGGCAGGTCTTGAAGAACGAATCTGAACTTGTTGGCGTGGAGCTTGGAGAGTGCTAGTGCCACCGCTCCAATCCCGGACCCCACATCACAAAAAGTAATATGTTCCTCCCCGGAAACGTGAGTCTGAGCAAACAGCTCATCCCACGGATAAACTATTTGGGATTGTTATTCATAAAAAGATTAGGGAGGGTAGAAAATCGGTGAACTGGTTTGCAGGCTCACCTTTTACCGCTGCATCCGAGCCCCCATTGATACGACTCAGTCCCGCCATTCCTTGTTGAAAACGCTGTTTTTACGGAAACGGAAGAAAGATTTTCAGCAATGGTTAAGCTGGAGGGAAATACCTGATATCCGTCGAACGCGCACCTTTCCTTCATGTGGCTAGGATGCGAAGAAAGTCAAAAAAATGGTCCTTGTGTGACGAATATATCGAGAGTTCTTACGTTTGTCTTGAGCCAGTCAAAAAATGAAGTGTCTTCCATCTCCTTTCGCATCAAATACGAATACGCAGTCTTGTTCACCGCCTTGCTCAACGCGTATCCGGGATGGACTAGCGCTTCAGGGAGTACCGCGACCGTTTGAAGGATTGCCGGGCCAGAATAAAGTGAGATGGTGGGAGAGATGGGGTTGGACGATAGCAAGGTGAGTGAAATGCGGTTGTTGGCGTAGACGTCTTTCGACACTAATTCGCCATGCGCCGACGTTGGAAATGGATTGAATTAGCTCATGCAAAGACACGAAAGGAGGGACTCAAACAGCTGAATACTCACCTTCGTTGAAACATCCTCGAGAAGCTAAAAGAAGCATCAGATTGCCAAGTTTCTCTGAGGAGACTCTGTTCTTGGTTCTAACAGCAATCTCGTCGACATGCATCCCCTCAGCACCGGCGTTTGTGCCCGTCTCGAGGATATCGGCTATACCTTCCTCAGTGACGAAGTGGAGACACGAAGCTTCGCATGGCATGACTCGCTTGGGTAGGGAGAGAAAAGAGGTCATTTTGAGGTGGAGCAAATAGTACATCGGTAGTGAACGTACGTTCAGCAGTGTATGCATAGGCTGGGCGAGAGTAGTGCATAGCCGTTCACAGGCACCCTCGAGTGTCCGGATGGCCCTTTTCAACGCAATTGCCCCAGGCTGACTGTCTAGAGGATGGGATTTTTTGGAGCCAGGAGAGGGGATGTCGTGGCCAGTTTTCTCGTACTCTGCCATGGCTTCTTCCGCCGAGGAGTTTATGAGATCCAGGAGAGCTTTGATCTGAGCACGGGAACTGGTATTCGAAGTCATGGTTGTCGAGGTTCTTGAGGGATGATACACGTAGAAATCTTGTAATATATACTATAGATCCCAAAACGTGCGCTAAACGACAACAAGGGAAGGTCATCGACTCATCCGTTGACAGTAGCCTGTATAGGTTTCATTATCGAATCCACTAAAAAAGCCAAGTTCGCCTCTATTGCTCATATTGCTGAAACCTTGAATGCTACACAATACGCCACTAAACCATGTGATAATTTCTTTGACTGCGCGTGGGATGAGCCTGTAGGTAGTCGGTTGGTGATTGTGAATGCCATTAAAAGTCATTTTATTTCGCGAGCACGGTTGCAAATAGTTCTGGAATGTTTGTTAGCTCTGGAGCTAAAAATGACAAGAACCCTACATGATTATACAGAATTTTCCATTCTTCAGGTGAACATTATGCTACCGATTTTTGGGAATGGGCACTATCCAATTTGAATGACAGTGAGGATACTGCAAGTCAGCCGGAGAGCAGCGGTCTAAGAGCGGGTATCAGTACATGGAAACTCGCCGTACAATCCATGGCCATCCTTTACAAAAGGCTTTTAATGCCGTCGCTTAAGATCTTGGGCGTTGACATGGATTGGAGGTGTAAAGAGACTAAAAAGTCAATCCGGGCCGGCAGCGATCACGCGACCAGCGGCTGTTCCGACTGCTGCCGGGACCGTCGTGCGTTGTACTGAGCCCTCTTTTTCCCGTCATTCCCAAAGATCGCAGCCAGCTATGAAGATAAAACGATTCCTTTCACGCTTCAGTCTGTGACATTCCATAAGAATGCAGAGTATTTGCTCTAGCCAATGGACGATATCTAGCTTCGTCGGTGCCAAGCCCGAAGGCCCAGGCTCTGCATTGAGTCTAAGCACAGGTGGAAATCAGTCAAAATGCTAAATCGTACGCTCTAAACTGTTCAAGTCTGTATACTTTCGGGTCCCACTGGGTCGACAGAGTGTTCATTTGAAAGGAGAGATTACTAGGCGGCCTCAAGCCCCACTGCTGATTGTCGGTGGAAAATTGGAAGAATGTCTCACAGCCTCTCCCTCATTCGTACTAGCCCAACGTGCTTGCCTCTTTCCCTCTGTGAATCCACGTCATCACACGCCACCACCGGCCTACCGAACCACCAAATTGTCACCTTAAACGCGGGGGAATACTTCCATCCTTCCTGTTGTTCATTTCTTCGTACCCAACAACATACAAGATTATTATATTATCGATAGCGATGGCCATAGTGGTATCATGATCACAGCTTACTCACTATACATCAATACCCACATATGCAACCTCAACCCGTCCCGCACTCACAACGTCAAAACAACTCAACGTCCTTCCAAAAGCACTACAACTCCCTGGTACCGAAGATGAATCAAATTCCTCCCAAGCCTCAACTTCGACTTCCGCTTGAACTTGCCAATCTCCGTCGCACCTTTCGCCCAACCGATTACTTTGTTGACAGACATAACCCAATTTGTCCGCAAAAACAACCATACATTCCGAGTTTTCCGGGTCACGATCACGACTTGAACCAGTGTTGCAGAATCCAGAAGCGATGGGGTGCGAAGTACCGGAAGGACTTGTAGCTTGGAGGTTAAAGAACATTCTTCGGACGGGGACTGTGCAAGAGGCCGTTCCGTTTCCTAGCCAGACGACGTGGGAGAGGTGGCCGTTGTCGTTGTAATGGGCTTGTGAGTTGTGGCCGAATTTGTAGGAGCACGATAACTTGGGACGTTTTTGTGTTTGGAGTGTGACTATCAGAGGGATGGTTAAGTTGCGATCATTTGATGGAGGACTGAATTTTTCAATCTTTACGAACCTTGATTCGACGTGAAATCGTTGCCAGCATCAGGGGGTAAAACGATTGCTTGTGAGGCAAAGATGAGAGAGGTTGTGAGAGTTAGCACGGAGGTGAGACGGAAGGACATTTTGAAGGTGAATGCAAGAGAGCTGGTAAGGTTGAGTTATGTATGTATGAGAGATGCGACGACTCCAAGATGACTCGCGTTTCCTTGGGCTGGTTTTTTGACAGTCGTAACAACTCAAGGAATTGTTCGGGCGTCGATACGGAGTTCCAAAATGAGCAGTTCGAGCCTGAGACGTAGAAGTAGGATGTCTGAACCGTCCAGGGCCTACGACCGATCATTCGTACACCCGTTGAGACGAAACGACCTTGCACGAATCCCAATCGTCCCTCCGATACTGACCGTTCTTGGTTATATTTTCATTGTGGGTGCTCTAAACACGTCCACGCGGGTACAAACTCGAAGCTGTCCTTCCAATAGACTTACAGCTTCCAGATACCAACGCCGGATCGGACTCCTTCCAAACCTGAGGCTTGAAACTCGACCTTCATTTGTGAAACCTGTCGATCTTCCATCCCATCTTACTCCGGTTTCCTTGACAAGGGTTTTATCTTCTTCTGCGGAGTATCGAATGTACAAAAAAAGAAAGTAAAGCGTTGTTGGTTGTAGTCATATTGCAAAAGCCAAGAAGATCATTGTATGATACATGAATCTAACTGGATCATAACTTTTTTGAGTCAAGTTTAGTACGACGTGGAATATCAAATGCTCAAACCTCAGGTAATGTTTGCGTCACATCTGTACCTCAAGGTTAGGCCAACCGTAGGTAATTGTCTCCAGTCTCCAGAGAAGGGCGCAGTTGGGGGTGAAGTTTTTCGGAGTAGATGTAGATAAAAATGATCACATTAGAGAGTATCCAAGTCAGTTCCATTCCACAGAACTTTTTAAATAGGCGGATAAAGATAATGGTTATAAACAAATGGTTTGTCCTTGTGGAAAGGGGATCGGGGTGAACACTGTCTACATTCACATAAAACAAGATATTGGCAAACTCCCGAGCTTCTGTCAATCTTTCTAACTAGTCAGACATGGACAGGTAAGGTTATAATTTATATAAATAGCTTGTTGGGAATGAAGTTTCAGACTCATGGGGGAGAGCAGAGCAGTGCAGTGGGAAGAGGAAAGGTATAGTACAAAGCACTGTATTCTGTTTATTACAGTCTAAACCCCCTCATCTGCTGCCAGATTAAGTGATAGACCTTTCTTCCCTTGTATGCCCTCAATTTCATGCTGAGTTTGTAACTGAATATTTCCTGTACTTTGCCTTCTAGCAATTGACCTTTGCTGGCTATCCTGAATATCAGAAGTATAGAAGGTAGAAAGTGTCTGCTGAACACTATCCACAGATTTACCATATGCTACTTGGGCAATGACCATAGTAGGAGCCATTCCCTAAAGAAACAAGTTAAAAATGTATGCAGAAATGTTGTAGAGCACAGAACCTACAGATGTCATGATTGGTATTACTGAAAGATCAACAGGAACAACTCCAGCTCCATTGGGATTCCATATGAAATCCTCAAACAAAACTGCTACTAACGATGTACCTGCATACAGCAATGCAGACTCAATTCTTATATTTTCTGGTCAGCACAGACAATTGAGAGAATTGATCTGTACCCACATTATAGCTATAATGACATTATACCTTGTATGTCTTGCTGCCCCTCTTGCAAGCTTCTTTGCTTCACGAGTGATCCACCAAATGCGTCCTCCTTTGACAAATGTATTGGGCAACTGGCATCATGTCTGCAATAAAATATAGATAGAAACTCACCAGTCATGAATGACAATACTATCTGGAAAACAACTATGCCCATTATAGCTCCTCTATCAATTGCTTTTACTTTCTTCAGAACAGTTGGATTGACTTGATTAGAGGAACCACCATATCCAATTATAGCAGCAATGACACATCCAAAGTCTATACCTTTTCAATGATTACAGTAAAGTCACAGCACTACAAGAAAAGAATCATACCATTTAAAATGAAGGCAGTAAAAGCAAGTGGCCACAAGATGTATTTCCTCGAGTTATAAATCAGATAACAGCGGTGAATCTAGATTGGGCATTAACCATTCTGTGCTTTTGTCTTTGAAGAGCTTACCAGCATTACATCAGCCACTGAGCTACATGTTAAAATCAAGTGTAAGTTCAAATTGGAGTTTGAACAAAAGGCACAACTATACTTCAGAAGAGTTGAAATAAGACTAACAATTCCACTGAAATTAGGATCTAGTTAGCACAGGATACAAGGGTCATAAAATGGTGTTCACTTGCACATCAGCAGATTTTGAGTCATCTCCAGTGAGAAACCGGATAAAAGAGGTATAATTTTTGGTTGTTGCAGCATCAAATCCAAGAAAGGCTTGGTGGATTGTTGCCCGAGTATAGACACCAGTATAGATGGTTGCCAAAACAAACAGAGTTATAGAACCTCCTTTGTATAATCTATGGGCAGAGGTTTCATGGCGGAAGAGGACATGGGCTGATAAGCCAAAAATGACACAGTAAATCCCTATAATCAAAACTGTGATTGGGTATTATTCACAGTAATATGACTAGACACAAACCATATAGAAAGAACAATATCTGTTAAGTATATTCAGCAGAATTTATTTGTCTGACATAACAAAATCACAAACGGAGAGGTTAGAGATTGACTTGATTATAATATTCTGGGCACTGAGGAAAGGTGCCAAGGCTGCTTCAATGTCACTTGTGGAAGACATTATCAAGGTAGAGACTTTTGAGAATGTGGGGAATGCTAGAGGACGAGTAAGATTGGAGAAATGGATTATAAGACTCTAAACGGCTCTCAAACTGTAAGAAAACTATTTAATTATCTTTTTAACCCCTCATGCGTCAACCACTTCCCTTTTTTTTCACACCAGTTCATATCTCAGCTGAATTCCAGCCTCTAATATTAGAATAAATAACATGAGATCCGACCAGAAATAATCTGGAACCCTCTGATGAGGTGCAACAATGTTGTTGGAGGGATCTGCGATGAATCGCCATACTACGGTAACCACTTTTAGTCTGCGAGTTTCCGTTTGCAGTGCCGTTTTGATTTACTTCCGTCCCGATCTGTTACTCCTCTTAGTGATACAAGTTCTACCCCTAGTTCAATTCGTATTTAGACTTGATACTGTAGCCATACCACCTCAGCTCCGTGGTTTGCTGAGATGAGTACTCATCTACTCTTTATTATTATCAATGACCATTCTGAGATTCTATTCACATCAAAAAATCTATACATCTACAGTCTGCTCATGGAGACTTAATCTATCAAAGACATCTACATCATCCAAAAGGAACTCATTGATATGTTTTATGGCACATTTCTGATTTCCAGCAGATTATCTGGCACTATTTACCACATCTATTGAATAAGGTCCTTTTCCTTCCAAAATCCTAAACAAGCCTAACAGACTACAGCTAACAGTAAAAGGGTTATGTGCTTAAAGCATAACATCAGGCCCCAGGTTTGAGCCAGGATCTATCAATTTTTGCTTGTCACCGAAACAGGTCTCATGGCCGCCACCGACGAATAGGGATGTTGGTGATAGTCCTCGCTGGTAAGGTTTTAAAGATCTGCTGCGGCCTCAATTCTTTGGGCGACAGATCGGTTCTCTTTCTATGTCCATCACATCCAGATGCTGACGAGTTTCCATTCAAACTTTGGGGTGGGCAGCAGGGCTGGCTATGTATTTGGTTTTTTTGATTGCTATCTAGATGACCGAGACGAGATAACATATTATCGAGTGTGACCAACAATTGTTCACCACGGGACAGTTCCTCTACACTTAATCTCAAACCAAAGTTGCCACCTTGGGGAATATACAAGTATGGGAGCAGTCGTAATAAATCAGTCATTATTCGGTCCCCTTACCTCCGGTTCATAGTACGAGTCTATTCCAACCATCCTCCTTCATACCTCACCAGCATCGTCATTGTACGTCACGTCAACTGAACTCCCGGCTCGCCACCTGTATTGACGTCGTTCCCTTGGATGTGGCGGTAAATTTTGAACTGCCGGTTTGAAAAGTCTGCGGCTTCATGATCTTCAGCCTATTCTTTCGATGTAATCGAAACAAAGGTAGGTCTTGTCAGAGCTCACAACCCTCAGCTGTAGACCTATGCCTTTCTCCCTACTTTTTCCTCTTCTCACTAATCGAGTCTCTGTGACACACGACAACCGATAGTAGATACCTATAAGACCAGTGAAAACCAGTGAATCAGCGGATCCGACTGGTTTCACAACAGCCGGGTGTACCTTGCAATTGGCCGGTGATCCCGAATTCCCGTTCCCATCTTGCCGACGTGTTCACTAGAATGGTATTTCCCGTGTCGCTCAGACTTACAGCACACTGCCTGCGTCCAATAATGGTTATGCGCAGTGCTCAAGGCTCAAGCCCCAGTCACGAATTTGGCTTCGATCATGTTTTCCTAGTACCGCTATGCCCCAAAGTTGGTGCTTGTCCCTAGTGAGGATTGAACATTGAGGGGCAAGTGACGAGCTATGTATCGTATGTACAGATTTGAGATTCCGCAAATTCAAGATAAGTTAATGCCCGGCCCGTGCGCGTGAACGTTTGACAGTGTTATCGTACACACGTGACTGTCAGATTGACGTCGGCGTCGAGTCCTACACAGCCAACCCAATCCTTGATGTCAGATAAATTTGCGAATTGATATCAGATACAAAAAATTTGGTGTCAGACACAAAATGGAGTAATACAAATTCGACCCAGATATCACCTCAACACCAAACCATTTGGTATCTGACACCATTTGACTCTCCCGGCACGACGGCATACTCGCTTATTTCACCCTCATATATTCCTTTCCGGGTCATGCCAAATAATAGATAAATAATAAATAGAAATCAATTTATTTTGTACATAGCAAATAAATACATAGCAGATAACTGGTACACTCGCAGGAAGTCTCAGCTAAGTCAACGACGTACCGGATGAGTGAGGGAACGCACGGAAAATCTTAAAGAAGTCAACGGTAACAGGTGGTTGCTGTAAAACTGCCTAGCGGAAAGCATAGGTAAGAACATCGGCTGAAATACTTGAGTTGTATAGAGCGTACCTTCACCACTTTGAGCGATCTGTACTGGGAGCGCATAAATCAGTCACATCATGTCTATGGGCCGCGAAGACCTACATATAGGTAAAAGCTACTAAACGACTGGACAGTAACCATGGTACGCTTGAGGAGTAGAGCGGTAAACTTGACGGCGAGGTGGCAGGAAATGCTTGAAATGGGCCCAAATCCAGAGCACTTGACAGGACCACGGGCACAGTGCATCTGAGGAATAGAGCCGAGGACTTGATGGTGAGGAGGCTTGAAATGCTTGAGGAATAGAACAGAGAACTTGACGGTAGGTGACTTGAAATGCTTGAGGAAAAAAGCAGACCACTTGACGAGATGGCAACCACGGCATGCTTGAGAATGAGATTATCGAGATGGGTATTCTTGACAGTGAGGTGACTTGAACCGCTTGAAGTGAGCCTACCACAGCCAGGGTACTGACCATGTTTGAACGCTTGTAGCGCGAGATTGACAGTTCAATCTAGTCTTGAGTTTTGAAGCTTTTGCGAGATGCAGCATTTCATTCCAGTGTCCGCAGCAAAAGCAGAAGGAATTTGTAGCCTTTGAGGGGGGAAAACGAAACGAGAGGAAACCATACCGGGGATCTTCCAAAGCTAAAACACTGTCCAAGGCCAGAGGAGCTCTTGCTCTGTCTTGCATGCCCTTTGCTGATGAATTGAGGTCTTGTGAAGCCAGCGCAGCGAGCAAAGATGATTCAGTCAACCGTTCACTGTTCGTTCAACATGCTTACTTAATGCTATCCTCGTGATCCGGCACGTGGCCAGACGCGTTTCGCGTCAAGACACCACCGGCACCACCTGGCCATTTTAGCTACTCGGCAGACTTCACACTGTGCCAATGGCAGCACTGTACGCACAGCTCCTCATCGTGGGTGCAGGCCGCTTCAAGCTCTCATGTTCTTCAAATCACTTTCCAAACCGGCCGCGGAATTCTGGTGCTTCTGACTTAATGAGGGTGGCATTGGATGCTGCGGGAACGAACTTAGCGAATATTTTCTTGGGCAAAGTGTAATTATCATGTAGTAAGCATTTATTACAAATATTACTTCCACTTGCCCAAATGCGTCAAAAAAAGATCAAATTTCGTCCAGATACCGGGAAATTACCAAGGGAAAAGTGATATCTGACACCAATTGACCATTTGGTGTCTAACATCAAAAAATCGGTGTTTATCCGCAATTTTCATTTGGTATCAGAAATCAGCCATGTTGTTGGTGTTGGACACCATTGAAAGGGTTGGCCGTGTAGTCACCTCTCTGCAGCACTCGATGTCCACTTTTTCGTCTTAAAACTACTCCAAGAACATAGCTCTCATGTCTGGACTAAAATCACCTATCGAACTCTTCTCACCATGCTTGATCGGGATTTGGGATTAATCTCAGAATCTCGGTGGCTTGGGCCCAGGTTTACCAAAATAACAAAACACGGAGATCTGGGAATCGAACAAGATGAAGATCTTAGTTATAGGGACGAAGCCGTTTTGAAAAACCCAGCTTTAGCAGCAGACAGAGGCTCGGTGAGTATCTGATGCATAGTCCTCAGTGTCGACAATGTTTCTGGCTCTTTTCCAGCATTATCCCTACAACTGGTTCTGTGCCATCAAGGTGACCGTTCGATTATCATGGACCGCAGCCCTGCGGATTTTTCCGGCCTTTTCTGCACTCAAAACATGACGCTGCTACTCCCTTGAAGTTCATAGAAGCGGATACACTTTTTTGGTAGCAATCGTGCAGCAACGTCCCGTTCCATATCACCATCTTCCGTGGCAGTCTTTGGGTTTTGGAATTGAGGTCACCAGAGGGATGTATGTCTGATATCGCTTGGAACCCGATTAATCTCGTTGGGGGCAAATGCTGCGTCTCGTGCTGTTTTTACTCTTTGTTGTGCCCAACTCCCGCACCGCAGTGGGTAATCTAGGGGGGTTAATTTTGGTCGAAGTATCTTCACCCGGAGGTTAAAATTGCTCCAAGTAGGGACGTTTGGGCCGCGCCAGAAGCGAGTAGCACGAGAAGTTTGAAGCTATAAAAAGGCATCCATCAAATGGAGGTACGTTCTGCTTCTATCAAATTTATTTTATGAGATCGCCGTTCACGAGGGGGTCTTTGTAACTCAGGGATCTCCTAATCGTGATACTTATTCTCCGGCCGATGTTCTTCCCTGTTCATGGATATTTTTACTCAATCTACCCATATCTTTTCCAATAATACTCTCATCTTCGTATCTTCCAATAATGCACCCAAGCTTCTCATTTTCCCAAACCATCGCTCCTACCTTGAACCGCTGACGGCTCAATTGGCAGATGGCAACACCTGTGCCATGGTTCAGTCACGGCGTACAACCCGCTTGATCTGAAGAGAGGAGAGAGACTGACATTCAGAACCATAATATCGGTACTGGCAAAGGCAAAGGAGGGGTGTACGGAAGAAAGAGAGGACCGCGTCTAGGTCGTGAATAACGAAATCATAGACAGAAATGAGACAGAGACAGAGAACTATTCTGTTTCCATCTATAGGCGGTGCTAGCGGCTGACGACTGGACACCCGGTCTTCTCCCTCATCTACATCTCTCAACACCGACTCTGTCATTACCGACCCTCGAGGCTCGTTAACGATACAGGCTATTCACCTCCGGAAACTCTTCAACCCTACTCTCTCCTGGACACTCTGCCGACTTCCATTTTTCAAGCGAGGCTATCCAATTTCATAGGGTATATGCATCGAGAACCCTCTTTTCCCGTTCGCTGCCACTCGTGATTCCCACTATTGTTCAATCTCCCAATAAATTCCAGCACTCTTTCGTTCTCCTCGTCAGCACCGTCTTCTCTCTATTCGTGCCCTCGACAGAAACCCCCAAAGGGTCCAGCCTCAAGGATCTCGATGCAATTGCGAAGGCAACAGTATACAGAGAAGCTACGGTGGTAAAAGTACTATTGGAAAGAATGGGAGTACGATTCATGGATGGTGATGTAGTTATGGTTGGGATCTGTTGGAGTAGGCGAGGATACTTTCAAGGACTGTTACCATGCGAATGGGTATGCTGTGGAGAAGGTACCCTGCTAGCATCAAGTCACCGACCCCGGCCCCCACCCAGTCCACCATCCGTTACTTCACGCTTGGAACTCGATCGCAATTGGGATTAAGCCTCAGGACTTTTTGGGTTCTGTAAGACGGATCACGGTGGTTTAGAGACAGGGGAAGCTATACTCGAGAGGATGGGAGGATGTCATCCTCTGGGACTACGTTCATCATAGAACGTGGATGTTGGGCGGTCTAAAGCCCGCAATGATTCGGGAGAGAGCCGGCTGTCGTTCGCAGGTACTTTACGGGGATTCCACGTTCGAGCATTCGAACTAGTCGTCCACAATGCCCACCCCGACGGTTGTGTCCCCTACCCCTGACCTCCCTGACTCAGCTCTACCGCCTACCATCGGTTTCTGAATGTGTGTCCCGTTTTTGGCACTAGATATCAAGGGTTCAATGATGTGTAGAGCAAATTGTGGAGCATCAATGTATCAAGCACGGCCAGCGGGCAAATCCGAGTCAGCTCCAAGACTTTCCTCACTACCTAATCACTTTCGCTCGTCTGATGGTACTTATCTATGTTACATACTAATAGCGAATTGATCGCTCGCTTTAGTAGAATGTCGGTTGCGCGGTGCGAGTTCCCGTGACTATCCTCTTACACCGATTGGGCAATGGGCGCAGCTTTTGCTGATGTCGTGCATCAGCCGCTCTTTGCCAAGAGGGAGAGTACCTTGCAATGAGCCTACCGTTCAATGACGTCGCTTGAAGAGGAGCATTCTTGCTGAGAGGGTCAGGTTGAGGGGCCTGGGGTATGAGGCAAGAAGGAGAGGCTTGGGCTCGATGAACGGTGAGTTTTCCTCACCATGGACAAACGATTCTAACGCCTTTTTGTATCACAGTTCTTCGATGTCTTCGTCGTCTCCACAACAAGTTTGTTGAAGTCGCTTGGATTATGGAACTAAACGGAGATTGTCAATCGGATTCGCACACGTTTCGGTATAGATGGTACGGTTCTGTTTTTGTTTTTCTTTAGCGTGTTGCTCATTTCAGGTTGGCCGAAAACCGGAAGAATTTGTCTTTGCTCAGATGTCGCTCTTTACCGACGCTGCATCGTCTCATTGCAAACATTCTTAAGCCCTCGGCGTATGTCTCGTTGCCATGGTTAAGCTCGTTCTTGCTGGACGCTGGACAAGGGTCTTGAAATATCGAATGTATGGTTGATGGAGGCGAATGACTGGCCAAAGGAGCGTGGTCTCTATCGCGTTCTGATGTGTTGGTTACTTCTTCGAGCTCGATCCACTGATATATGTACAAAAGAATCCCATATTCGCAAATTCAAAGTTTACCAACTAATATCATTTGCGCTCAAAAACCCGGTATCAAGTTTTGTGCAGTTTGGCCAGTTATAGCTTATTTTTGGTACAGATATTATGGTGCTATAGTGTAGTGGTTATCACTCGGGATTTTGATATCTAGATTGGCCTTCCCGAAACCCAGGTTCGAACCCTGGTAGCACCTTGAGCAGAATATGTCGTATTTTTTTTCTGTTAAATACCAAGTTTCAGATCTTCAGATCGGGTTGTTTCAGACTCATTCATCTTTAAAACGCCTCGGTCATGTAACTAAAAAGTGTGATCGTTTTTGATAGTACGGGTAGGAATCGGTGTACAATATTTAGTATACTTGTGGTTTGGTATAAACTGGGCAAGGTATACAGGCCATAGAAATAGAAAGCATAGGGAATACAAAATCCAAGAAAATGATCATCCAATCAGACCAAAAAAAGCATTCAAACTACATCAAAATATCCTACCTCCCCGATCTTCTTCTCTCTCATGTGAAGATGTATCTTTCCGTCCTCGACGCATTCTTGGCTGCCATTATCACCCGAGTCACCATGGTCATCACGACTCCGCTGCCGACCTTCACTCTTGACACACCCACAATCACTACATTTACACCCGCATCCGCCGACGACCGCAGCAGTACCCGTCAAAGAACTGTGGTTCAAACTAACCACACCCAAACTCTGAGAGTCCGTTGGCGGCCGTGCAAACTCCAACCTTGCCCTTCTTCTTCCTCCACCTGACCTAGGCCAGTCATCCAGAACGAACGTCGTCGTAACGGTATTACTAAAGATGCTCGTAGCCTCTGACGAACTGGGTACTTCGAAGGTATCCCAAAGAGATTTCTGCATTTGACAGAGGACGACGATGGCGGTTGGATACATTCCCATTGCTTGTTGGATGACGGCGTTGACGATGTTCATAGCGAGCAGAGCTCCCGAAGAAAGGGTGGTGTTGTAGATTGGAATGGATTGGAGGATCTGGAGGGCGCGAAGGACGGGGAGGGAGAAAAATGACGTCAAATGAAGCAAAAACAAGAAATCGACGGGAGGGGGGGGACATACATAAAGCACCAAGTAAATCGCACCACTCTCACAGAACAACAACAAAACCCTGTCCACCTGCGTTTGTTTCCTCTGTCGTCCTAAAGTTTTATTCATGTATCCTCTGTGGGACCTAGAGTAAAGTGACGAGGCCATCAACCTTCATGTCGGGCATTCGTACGCTTCAAGCTCACCAAGCTTTCCAAACAATCAACCCCGTACAAACGATATTGGTGACGAAGGACAGCGTATAACTTGCTTTATCGGCCTTTTTACATGCAGCTGCCCCGACTGAAGAAGCGCTCGGTGCCACTACGTCCGTGGAGAAGTGTGTTTCGATGAGGCACCCCAGTTCGAACAAGGCGCTAGCTGGAGTGGAGAGACCACGATTGAGAGTCAGCCCTAACAGCTCGACATACAAGCTTCGGGGAGGGACAAAAAAGGACTCACCAAAAGAACCAAGGAGCGTAAGGGCCGGCAATGCGACGTATAGAAGTTGATCTTGGTACAAAGCCCACGTGCGCCATACGAGAACGGAGTCTCCAATGCTCAGCTGCCGAGGTGAAATATACCATTAGCAGTCGATAAAAAAAATTGACTGGAAGTCCTCACAGCGAAAATAAAAATAACTGTTCCAGTCCACATCAATGGTTCAGTGACTCCATCGGCTTTGGCCATCCGATTTTCAAAGGAAGGATCGAAATCTTCGAGTAGTAAGATTTGTATTCGGATTATCAAGTCCACGATGTCGAGGACAAAGAAACATGTTGAGAAGAGGAAGAGGAGGATGGTGACGGAGGCGAGGAAAATGGACCGTTTCAATCGGAGGCGGCGGCGACTGATAAACAGAGTCAACAAGGGTAAATTCATATGTTCGGCCGATTAGAGCCTTTGGAACTCTTGAAGAAGAGTACCGAAACTAACCTGTAAATCTTGAAGAATAGATACATGAGGATGAGGTAGGCACCTGTATAAAATGATCATTTTTTGCATTAGCATGACACATTCTGTCAAACGGAGGAATGCTTCGAAGCATGGGAGAATTCGTACCATAACAAGGGCCTTCGATGGCGATCCTAGCGGTCTTGATGAGTAGGTTATCCCCTACGTCGTGCGTCGACATGGGCCAGAGGGAGAAGTGGAGGGTGGGGCTGAGCGTCGACCGGGTTTTTAGACTTGTTGCCTGGAGTTATTCTTGGTAGGTCCTGGGGTACTGTAAACTCGGAACTATGTATCAATCACCACATCGTTCGAAATGATAATCATCTGATACCTAAGCAATACCTTTTTAAGGCGAGAGAAAAAGATGAAGGAAAGTTTCCTCGAAGCTTGTCAAAACATTCACAAGGCTCAGCAAGGTCCGCGTTGAGGTAGATGGTGGTGGTCGTAAACAGAGGTTGTACTACTGCTGTACCCCGGAACCGGAGTGAGCGCGTTTTTTTCGTCATGCGGTCAGTTTGCCAGCTGCAGGGTAGTAGTGTCCACGCGCCAATCTCATAAAACCACGGGTGCAGTTAGAGTTTGATAAATAGGATACCCAGAATTTCGGAAATTTCGGAATCAGTTGGTGTGAACGTTTCGGAATATATTGCTCGCGTAATCCTCCAGTGGGCGGGTGTGCAACGTTTTAGATGGGCGGAGGGCTTCTGTCCAGTGTGAGAAAAATTCCAATACAGGGAGAGCGTGAAATTCATGCGTACAATGCTAGCTCGGGCGATAGTGCTAGTAGTCTTCCCTCCCGGGCTTAATGAGAATATGACTGGAATTCGACTTCAACTCGTTGTCTCGAAACGCGTAATTCTGTCCCAGTTCGGTAAGATGAATATGAAAACTCCCAGAATATATCGTTACCTTCCTACGGAGTAACAGTGGATGATACAAGGGTGCTCCCACCTGCCTGTTCGACGTAAGAAAATCACTGGAAGATATCCAAGGATCGCGTATAAATAGGCCAACGTAACAAAACTTTTTTGAAGGATGCATGATACTCACTCTCTGATGGCCTCTTCGGAAAAGCCCGTACTAATTCGGTGCGTAGGTTCCCAGGCAACCGTACCCCTAATGTTTTCCATCCCTCAGTCATTCCTACGTCTGATGAGAATATGGTAGGGATGTTGTAATCCGAGGCAACAAAGGCGGCAAAAGAGTGAAAACAGGATTCTAGTTGGAGACGAGCCCGGTCATAGCTAGGGATGGAAACCTGTGAGAAGTGATCGATCGACATCGACATCGAAAGTTGCAAGCTTCAAAACCTTGCGAGAGTGCCGTATCATCGAATCTTCCCTCATCTCACTTTCCATCAACGATACTTCTACCAACATTAAAGATGCGAGGTTTCTGCGATCTTTGGCAGCCAAACTGGAAGGTATGGCCATCACCATAACGGGCCAGGTGTCAGTCGTGGCGCCGAAGTGAGATAAACATAACGAGTTCGTAAACGGTAGAAGGATCGGACAGCCGAACGTCATTCCAGTGTATATGAACCTTGTATATTTAAAGCTCCTGCCTCAATGCCGCTAGTCCCGAGTCCTAGGGTGCACAAGGACGTTAATGATGGCTGTTACGGAGCAAATAGCCTGACAACGGAAAACGGCACCTAAAACTTGTATTCTTCGTTGGCCATTAGTATCGTAGCTGGCGCTATTTTCATATGTGAGCTCCCATCCTCCCGAGAGACTGGGTAACTTCTGTACCAATGAAACAATGTTAGTTCTGAGTTCAGACATTCCGTCGGGCTCCACGCGGTGATGGTGGGGATATCTATGTGCTTGAGAAAGTCCGAAACGAAGTAGTGCATTACTGGAGATCCTAGAAAAGCTGCGGTGCTGGAGCCCAAGCGCGGTGTAACCTGACTTTGGAGCCATCCACTTATCAACGACCGGCGGGACGGGGATTGACAGAGCCTCTGCGCTGAGTCAACTGTGTGACAGTAGAAGGGGGTGCAGGGCCTAAACAAAGAAAATCAGGGGAGCGTTGTAGTCTCGCGAGGCCCTTGCTCGGGTACTTCGAGACTGGGCAAGATCCATGCTTCTAGCCGTTGTAGACGCTGTTGCAGACGACCGGGATCTGCGAATTAACGCTGTCGTGAGTGTCCTTCATTTTACCAAGTTTCTTTGACTTATTATCCGTAGGCTGTACTATGAGGACGAGGAAGAGTGCTGGAGGACAGAAGTCGGAGGTCACAAGAGGACACTACTGATAATACATTCCTGGTGAGGTACCTGTCATTCACGAGTGTTGTCATCTGCTAGTCGCTTCGGAAGCGGCGATGATGAAGAAGTTGGAACTTTCGTTGGGAAGGTATGGGTAAATCAAACAGAAATAGATGAGAGGAGCTCCGGCACATGCATGAGTCTGGTAGTACACAGAAATCACCACGTTAACGACGATCCAAGAAGGAAACAAGAGAATGCACCTTCCTTGATAAACTGACGGTTGTTTTTTTACGCATCTTGTATCATTTTCGGCTGTGCAGCCAGAGCCCTTCCACCTGGAGGGTTAGGGATAATGCTAAGATAAAGACGATCCTTTTCAGAGGCTGCTCGACAGATAGAAGTTCTTGTCTATCTCTGAATTTTGACCGCTTTTTAGCCTCTACTCCAATTATCTCCGGGTGCTGCACTTGTTAGGCGAATGCTTTTTCGAAAACCCTCGGGGCAAATGTCGATGTATCATTTTATCTGGCAAAACCGTGTGCAAAACCCTCACTGTGTCGTATTCGTGAAGGGTTGAAGAGGAGACCAGCCGGAATAGTGACAGAATGCTCGAAACTGCCCTTCGAAAACTAGCTTGGTTGGCACTGTCGCTGATTTCCACAAGAGATTCGCTTCGAGTCTTCCTTTCTTCGCGTGACTGGCTGTGTGTGAGTTACTACAATACTGGCATTAGACATGCCAAGGAATAGGGATTCCGGAACGTACCGTTTGTCCTCCCCAACGGATAGTTATCTTGGAACACCATCTCAAACAGGGCCTGATTATATGTCTTGATCCCACCTGGCAGTTTCTTTCAACATTCTTCGGTTTCGGAACACAAAGAGACTCCTAAGGAATACGGGGGTAAAATTTTTTAAAAAAGGACGATAATCTTTAGGGTCGTCACTGGAAACACACCAAGCGAATTCTCGTTGGATTTTACTTTCCATCAGCGACCTATAAAACACCAATTTCCTCCCTGTCCGAGTCGTTTTTCGAGAGGCGAGTACAGAGGCCTGACGCCTGAGGATGCAAAAGGCAGGAGCAGAGTTCAGCTCAAACTCGGATGCGAGTTCCCGCGGTGCAATTTCTTAAGCGGCAGGCATTGTGCTTACTTCACGTGCACAAAAAAATTCGGCATCCCTCTTGAAACGAAGTTTAAATGTCTGCAAATTCCAACGGATCTGAACATGATATTTACAAGACGCCGGCGAGCGGCACAGCCCACTACTGTTGAGGATCTGAACACTGGGCAGGAAGCTCAAGCTCTGTAACTCGGACTTAAGCAGTTTAAGCAGCAGTTGAGAGAAACTCAGGTAGTATTCAAAATTCTCAGCTTTTTGTCCATGATTTTTTTGTAATAACTTGCTGGTCCATGTTGTGATCATGCTAACATTGTCATTTGATTTTTCAGAAATGATATGATGCTTGGAAGGGTTTGCAAGTAGGCACCTTCCTTTTGTGTCTGCTTTGCTTCAAGATTGTGCCCCCCCCCACATACATACACATGTCCAGTGATGGCCACTGACCATTGATTTCTTTCATTGTATCATTGTAATTTGAGCCCAATGCTCAAAGTTGTTTCTCTGTGTGATTTGTGCTCTCATAATGAGTGGAGGCCAGCAAAGTTTATGGAATCTTAAGGCTTCATTAGAAAAGGATTTAATGGGTCAATGGCACAAGTTGATGAATCACTTCAAGCTCACAAGGTAGTCTGGAGCCCTCAGACCTTGGCCTCTATGTTGCAGATACCAAAGAGTTCTGGGTCTAGCCTATAAGTCCTGATTTGATACCTTCAATGACAAGTGGTTTGTATGGGCTGTTACTAAGACATTATCAACATATGCCTGTGAAGGCTGGGGTGTCCAGAGGGTTTGATGAGTTTACAATGAAGTTTATTAGGTTACCTCTGTCTAATTAAACTGATGATAGAAAAAACTATCTGAGCCTTGGTGCTGAGGTTTAGTGTAAACCACTGGGTACCCCCTGTGAGATGTTTCTTAGGCTAGCATAGTAGTCAGGATCAGAATTCGGACCTTCTGCAGGCTGCTAGTAGCAGTCAGGAGGAGCGTGGGACATAAAACGTGATAAGTCACATGTACAGGTCTATTGCGGCTTCGACAATTTTTTTTTGACACCCCGGTTAGTAGCGGGAATAGGTGTTACTGGTACCTAAATTAGTCTGATTCACAATCCTGGAAGGATGAGAAACCATAGTCCCGCGCGCCAAATTAAAGATGTTCTCGTACCACTGGTGACTGCGGTCTGCCAGATACTACGACGTGCTGCGACCTTGGCTCACTAGGGCTCAGGCTCAACAAAAATCCTTGTGATCTGCAGCTGTGGTCACAAACATTGTTCAACCTCGCAAGCTTACCAGCATATCTATGATTCAAATAAACTGTTGATTCTTCTTTGTAAATGTCCATGGGCTGGTGTCAGTTGAATAAGAAAGTCTGACTTTGTCATTATCCTCCTGAAATCTAGCACTGCAGAGGAATGTAGACAAGAATGAATAAAATGATGGTAGATAACAGCAGCAAAGACATAAAGGAAAGCAATGATAAGCCCTTCTGACCACAATAATGCAAGGAATATGGGTGGTACTGACAAATGTCAAAGGTAGCCTGACATTCAGAAAAGACTGTGGTAATACTGAAGCAAAGCTCTCAATAATTGTGCTCTGGTCAAATTCAATAGTCAGTAGAACATAAAGATATTACCAACAGATTATACAGATGTGTGTTATTATTTCTCATTAACCTGGGACCAGTCATGGAGAACTACACAATGATAATGACTGGAGAATGATTCATTCACAGCATATAGCTCTCTGTAAGCTACAACCTTTAATACTACAATCTATAGTATCACATCCCACACAGCACACCTGGTGAAGCCAGGCTACTTTGACAAGATGATGAGAATCTTTGACAACCATGTCTTTGAATCTATTTCTCATTGTAATAACTCTAGAATGTGACTCCAGTGTGTCCCTTTGTTGCAGTAAGGCTATGCCTTGATTCAATCAAGACAACAATCTGATAGAGCTGTATTTCAAACTGTAGGGCTGCTAAACATTGACAGGCTGGGACCAGAATACCAAAATGAACTATATACTACACCAGCTTAGCCTACAGCTTGATTGTAAGATAGATGGCCATGAAAGTGTGGTGTACTCAGTTCTATAGTATGGAGTTAAGTATGTGCCTAACATTGCAGCATTGAGTTGTATCCTGCAGAAGGTAGACAATGAACGGATAACAGGGAAATACAAAGAGCAAACCAGAAAATGCCTACCAATAGGCAACACACTTCTGCAAAGAAGCATCAGGCATCATTGTCACCGTAGAATCCTAAGGTGTTCTTTGAAGTGTGAATCCATAAATGGTGGTGGTTGAGATGTAACTGGCTGCATTTGCCACTTAGTAAATCATGATGGATTTTCCCACTGCAAGTCCCCACTACTCATATCTCCAACCCATGTTTAGCCTTGTTCTTTGCCTGCCTCAACCGACCCAAGTCCAAACCTATACAAGGCCGATCATGTTCACTAGCACTCTCAATCTTCAGAATTACCAATCGCAGTTCACGGGCACTCCAAAATTCGACCATCCTCGTGAATCCATATATCCATTCATAGTGGAAACATTCTGACGAACCCTCATCCGAGTCACTACCACTGTCATTGAGATCAAACAGATCTGACTCTTCGACCCACCCCAACTTGGAATCTGAAGTACAAATGTAATGCGCATCATTAAATTGATGAATGTGAAGGTGCTTCAGTCTTGGAAGGAGATCATCCTGCTCTAGGGCTTGCAAAGCAGCAGCCTGAGGGTACTTGTCATGAGTGGTGGTGCCGTGCATTGACACATTCACCATGAGCTCCTCCACCCCAGGTACCACTTTCAAAACACCTATCAAGGCCGAGTCCGGATATATCGAGTACTCATCACCGTAGATAGAAAGATGCAGCTTTTGCAGAGTATCGGAAGTCGCCAACCGTTCCGGGAAACAATTCAACGCTTGAAAAAGCGAAGGTAAAGATGCTTCCTCGTCGAAGGGGGGCATGCCCAGGCAGGATAGAGAGAGTGATTTCAGGGATGGTGTTGTAAGGGCATTGAGGGTCTTTTGAACGTTGAATGTATAACATGAGTTGACGACAAGGGAATGCAGAGAGGGGGAATATACGGGAGGTATGGTGGGGGGGTGGAACGATACCACCGAATCCATCTGTATGGACTGTAAGTGCCGACAGCAAAGCCGCAAGACGTCGAGTGTTTCTTCAAGAGTCGCGAGATTGAGTCGAATGTTAGTGAGTTGTGAATATGGAAAAACGGAATTATCAATTGTTCGGAAGGATTTGAAGTCCTCATCGACAAAGTCTCCGCATTCATGGTTGAGTCGTAGATTTCGAAGATTTGGAAATGCCATTGCTCCCTGAAATGCTCGCAACGATGATTCTATGTTCTGGATGAGGTAAAAATGAACCTCGACTCGTCGGAGAGACTCGAAATTACCACCGTTATTCATGATCTCTAAAACATCGCAAAGTTCTGGTGGAATTCCCCTCAAAATGACCTTCAGGCTGCCCCATTTCGAGTTGGAATTTTTCGTAAGTTCTCGTAAAACTACGGTATGCTCTAGTTCAATGGATGGGCTGGCGGCGAGCACTACAACGACCTCTAAAGAAAGAGGAAACGATCTCGCACGTTCGATACACATTCTCAATCGTTTTCGTTCCACCTCCATGGCCTCGCTGAAAGGAGATCTCAAGTCAAGCCAGATATATATGTGCGCCCAGATCTCCGGTGTATCAAGAGCGACAACCCTCCATCGTGAGCAGACTCTAGTCAAGAAAGAAGCTCCAATCTGCCTCCGGTGATGAGAGTTGGGCTGACCAAAACAGTTTTTCTCTACCGCGAGGGTAAAGATAGAGGACAAGATTTCGGGAGGTATTTCATGCATTGTCCAAAGACTTCTTATCGCAAAAGACGGAGGATCGATGATGGTTTTGACGCTGGGTAGGGCACGGTGGCAGTTGGAAGCGAAAGGTGACAAGCGAGTTGCTTTCGATGATAAGCGTAAGGCCGAGAGTTTGAGTTTGGGTCTGCACTTACTTTGGCTTTTTCCCTTGTACGACGTAGCTGAGCGAGATGATGGGAGTCCGAAGAAGGGTTGTACTGACATCACATGACTGCATGATTGCACTAAAGAAGGCTCGCCGGTTGATTTCAACCAATTGCAACCTGATGAGTGGGCGTGTAGGGCAGCGGCCACTCGGTGGGGAAGCTACAAATACGAGATCAACCTGTACAGTGTAGACTCATTGGGATTCAAGCTCGAGCCTCAAGGTCTTCACTTATGTACCCTAGACAGATTAGTTTCTTTGCTCAGACGTGAAATCATATATTTGGTACAACTAGCACATGGTTCCACGGATTTCAGATGTGGCATATGTAGATCGCTCGAAACTGTACATCCCGTATCCCGGGTTTTCGTAACCCAGCTCCTCTCCCATCTATTTGGCGTTAGAGGTGGCTGTAAAGTTCCTTGCCACAAGTCCGTAAACAGGGAAGTATCTAAAGATTATATCATGTCAGGCTACATCCAGCGATAGCAAAAATAACCCACTTGTCAAAGTAGGGGCCCAGTTCAGGAAGCCCTGGGGTATTCCTCCAATCCCGCATAAGCTCACACGCCACCGCAAACATTGACATGACGTTCACACCCGCCGCTCTCATACGGTCATTAGCCTCGTCTGCGAGACGTTTGCTATAGGTTCCAGAGGCTTCGCTGTTGGCGAATACTTGATATCCTTCTTCGATGAGGGAGAGGGCGAGAAATGTGGTGCATACCTATCCGAATCAGAAACGATGAGTTTGGGCGAAAGATGCAAAGTTAAACTTTAACTTACATCGGTAACGATCCCGGCTATGATGACCTGTTTTTTTCCGGTAGCTTTGACGGCTTTACGGAATTCTTCATTATCCCAAGCGTTTACTTCACCTTCCCGTTTGATGAGAGGGGCATCTGGATACAAATCTAAGAGTTCTTGGAGCATTGGTCCATTGGGGCCTTGATTAGTGATGATTTGACGAAGGAAATGAGCGTCACTGTACATGATAGATCAGGTGTGGATAACTCACCGGTCTCAGTACTACTTGTCATTACAGTCGGTAGGCCGAAAACCTTTCCGAGAGCTGCATGAGCTACAACTGCATTTTTGAATTCGACTGGTCCCCAATCTTTTACGAGTTCGAAAAGTCCGATTTGATGATCGATGATGAGAAGGACTGCGTCGTCTTTATTGAGGCGCTGGTATTTGAATCCTGTAGAGGACGACAGACACACGGTCAGTCTACGACAAAGAAGGAGAAAACGACTCCCACACCTGCAATCGACATGTTGAATCTGGGGGTCTCTCGAAAGCTCACGCTGAAGTGATGTTTCGTCCCATGCTTGAGGTGACCCTACTTATACTTCCAATCTGTCCCCTTTCATGGCCGTTCACACTTGTCATCCACCACCTCAGCTGACAATGGCGTTTAGCTTCTACACGGTCGACGACGGCATCGTGGAAATGCTTGAATTGACTGTACTTGGAATTTGTTTGCTATTTTGGATACGTGGCTCTTTGAGCGGCCATACTTTCGTCCCGGAACCTTATAAGGGTAACCACGGTTCCGGACGGAATTTTGGGCCAAAAAAACCCACCCTCAAATCGGACAACATTGGCTCTGTCTCCGGGCGGAGTGTGGGTCCAACAACAGAGCAAAATTTACTCCCTTGAACATGGAGATTTCGGTGAGCAAGGGTGCTCCCTAAATCCGGCCAAGCCCCCGGACTGAGCATGTATGTGTACCGATACAGTCAGATTCTCAATCTTCCCGAGGTCCAAGTTCCTCACAGATCCCTTGCATCGTAGGTGATTTGAGGGCACCGACTTCAGCTGGTGCGTCTGAAGTTGAAAGAAAACCGACCTGATCACCAGCGTGGAAAACAGTTGTAGATTTGAAATTTGACGATCGTTTTGATTGGCCCTTGAATTGAACCCACGATCCTTTCTTACTTACCGGTTACCGATGATACGGTTCAGTCGGCACCAAGATCGTAGAGGGAAGAAGGAACGTTTCAGTAATGGAGAGCGCTCTGCACGGCTTTACACAATAGCATCACGACGAGGCACAGACTGGCTGACATCGACTGACAGTTGAGGGATTTTTCTGTGGATATTGGTTATTTTTCTTGCTGTGTAACGATGCGATAAGCCAGATTGAAGGGTTGAATCTAGCCCGGTGCAAAAATGCCCCCGACTGAGTTCATTTTTAGGTTCAATCGAGGCAGGGGGAGTCTGATTCATGTCCATTGTTTGCGGAATCTCCCACTTTTTTTTTTGAATCGCGGGGATGGGCTTTATTGAAAATATTGTTGCGATACAAATGGAGTATTGGCGACGTTAGTTTTCGTTTTGTCTTGACGTTCGAAATCTGACCTGAGATATTTTGGCTGGCGAGTGGCGAATTGTGCTCGAGTGGGTCTCAGATGTCAGGAGCAGATTTTGTTGCGTATCGAAGCACTGCCACAAATCCCGGTATAAACTGCGGTCCTCTTATCCGGCTACTTTCTGTCCCTTTTTCCTCTCCATATCTGCTCTGCCAATGGACAAGAAGTATCTCGTCGAATCGGAGGACGTCGAGAACGGCGGCAGCAGCGACCACACTCGCTTTCGTTCGCGTCGCTCAACACGCTTCGGACCCTCGCCTTCTATCACACCCTCCGTTAAGGCTAATCCAGAAGCGCGTGTAATCGCCGAATTCAGAACTCTCAGGTCAACTTCATTCATCTTCTTTGAAGCTAATCGCTGAAACTTTATCTCATCTACCAGTATCCACGTTACCGATACTCAAGCAGGCGGTCAATCCATATCCACCAAAGATACCGCAGTCAAAGATCTTTCTACTTTAGAATGGCACACTCTCCCGGTCAACGAAGTCTGCAACCTTCTCGGCGTAACAGATAAAGCGGGCCTCGATCTGCCCATGGTCGCTCGTCGTCAGAAGAGGGACGGTAAAAACATTATCAAGCCCCCTCCCAGCAACCTCGGAAAGAAAATATTCTTTGGGTTTTTCGGTGGTTTTGGAAGTTTACTATTCGGCAGCTCTATCATCTGTTTCATTGCTTGGTTCGTCACTTTTCCATTCCTCCACAGGGTTCATTGTGACTCGTTTTTTCTTCAGGAGGCCTCTTGGAGATCCTAATCCGTCTCTGGCCAACTTGGCACTTGCGATTGTACTCCTCATCACCATGATCATTCAAGCGGTGTTCAATCTTTGGCAAGGTACGCACTGTTATTTTACATCTAGACTCATCAATTCATCCTCATCTATTCTACGTTTTAGATTACACGACCGGGCGCGTCATGGCTTCAATCAAGAACATGCTGCCCCTAGAAATCAGTGTAGTTCGTGAAGGTTCAGTTAGCAAGTGTGTATCCTTCCGTTCAACAAATTGTTTCATTACTCTAAAACCAGATTTTGCCACGCCATAGAATCCCTGCAGCAGACCTCGTCCAGGGAGATCTCGTTCAAATCAAACTCGGAAACAAAGTTCCCGCCGATCTGCGTCTAATTCAAGTCTCTTCTGACCTTCGCTTTGACCGGTCAATTCTCACGGGTGAAAGTGTGCCTGTCCCGGGCACGACTGACAATACTAACCCAAACTGTGAGTTTTGTGTCGTCTCTTACCGAAGAACTTGCATTTCCTGATGCTGCTTATCACACACACAGTTATGGAGTCTAAGAACATCGCTCTTCAAGGAACCCTCTGCACCAATGGTAACGGTCTAGGCGTCGTCGTCGGTGTCGGGAACAAAACTGTCTTCGGTCAAATCGCCCAACAGTCCTCTGGAAACCGTCCCGTTCGGACGACTTTGGAGATTGAAATTTTGAGATTTGTTTTGATCATTGCGAGTTTGGCGGCGAGTGTTTGTCTCATTATCCTCAGTGAGTAGTAATCCTCGACTGTTCCGCCACGATTTACCTTTCTGATAATCCCAATAAAAAAGTTCTTTGGGCGGCTTGGTTACGAAGGGACCACCCTGGTTTTATCCCCGTTCCAGTTCTTTTGATAGATCTTGTGTCTGTCGCTGTCGCCTTTATTCCTGGTGCGTTTTGCGTTGTTGTTCCCTCTTTGGTTTGAGGCACTCACTATGACTCGTTTCTCTGTAGAGGGTCTTCCCATCTGCGTGACCCTTTCCTTGACTGTCATGTAAGTAAAGCCTCAAACAATCAATCCGAGTTACCCGGACTAACTTTGAACATTCCAGCGCGTACGCCATGAAGAAGAATAACATCATTGCCAAATCCCTCTCCACCGTTGAATCTCTCGGCGCTGTCAGCTTCATTTGTTCAGATAAAACGGGGACTTTGACTCAGAACAAGATGACTGTCGTTAACCTTGGTCTATACTACGACGGGGATTTTAAGAAGGTTTCTCTGGAAAAGGCTCCTCTAGTCGATGAGGAAGGTTTGACGGCGTTGGCTACTGCTGCCTGTCTCTGCAATGAGGCGGTATTTGAGGGTGCTGAGGAAGGAGCGGAGAGAAAGATCAGTGGAGATGCTACCGGTAAGTATCCCCTCCGCGAGGATTACTCGGCGCAACTAAAAAGATTTCCTACTGGGTAGATTCGGGTCTTTTGAGATTCTCAGATTCCATTCTATCCGTTCCAGAGACTCGCCAAAGCTGGAATGAAGTTGGAAAGCTGCCGTTCAACTCGAGTACGTCGTCAGCCTTTTTTTTTTCAGGGACCTGTCCCTCAACTAGTTCGTTTTTTTGACTCCATGTAGCTAATAAGTTCGCTGTTACACTGTTCAAGAGCGGGTCGCCTGGTTTACCCACGCTCCCTTCGGAAGAAATGGCTGCGGAAGATATCCTCTTGATTGTCAAAGGAGTTAGTTTCCGAAAGCCCCTTGGTGATATTTCAATCTCACGTCTCCATTCTTTTTAGGCACCGGACGTTCTACTTCCTCGTTGCAGCTTCATCGTCTCTCACCTCCCCGATGCGTCTGGTCTCCTTCCGCTCACGACAGAAATCAAGAACAGCCTCGTAGCAGCTCAAGAACACTTTGCAGGTCAAGGTCAAAGGGTGTTACTTATTGCTCGTCGGATTCTGCCTTTGGCGGTGGAAGTGGACGGGTTTGCAGAGGACAAAGTCAAAAACCAGACGATGGACCTCGCGATCATCGGTCTTGTCGCCCTTATGGATCCCTTGAAGGACGAAGCTGCTGAGACTGTGAAGCTCTGTAGGAGAGCTGGTATTCGGTTCTCGATGGTTACAGGTAATCGTCGTTTTTTTTGTTTTGGTTTTTTTAGATTTTCTGATACGATCAAAAAAAAAAAAAGGTGACTATGCGTCAACGGCCGTTGCTATCGCACGCGATGCTGGGATTGTCACGACTCGTCCTTCGGAATTGAAGCATCTCTCGGATTTGCCTCATGACTTGGACGTTTCCCAGATTCCAAAGTTCGACACTTGGGCTGACGATGCGTTGACGCGAACTCAGCGTAGTTTGGTTTTGAGTGGACCAGAGATCATGACTATGACTGAATCGCAATGGAAGCAGGCGTTGACGGTAAGACTGGAAGCCTCAAGTTTTTGAGACTTCGTTATCTGATTAAAATAATCTAGTTCGATGAGCTGGTCTTTGCTCGTACCTCGCCGCAGCAAAAGTTGCAGATTGTTAGGGCTTTTCAGGGTGATGGTTGTTGTGTGGCTGTTACTGGAGATGGAGGTATGTTTCCAACTTTAGTCTCGATTGTGACCCCCTCAATTGGCCCCTCGTTCAGTTAACGATGCTCCTGCACTCAAGCAAGCCGACGTCGGTGTTGCTATCGCCGGAGGCTCAGATGTTGCCATCGTATGTTTCGCCCGCTATTCATCGTGAACGCACTTGAACTGAAGAGATCCCGCTTTTTTTTTTTTTTAGGAAGCTGCGGACCTCGTGCTGCTAGACAAGTTCTCCGACATTGTCAGTGGTATAGAGTATGGCCGTCTATGCTTTGAAAACCTTCGAAAGTCGATTGTGTACCTGCTCCCTGCTGGATCGTTCTCTGAGCTTATGCCCGTCGTTCTGAACGTTATTTTTGGTATGGATCTCCCTCTCTCGCTTGCACCGTTTGGATTGATTTCGCTCACTGGGTACTCCCAGGTGTGCCCCAAGCGCTCAGTAGCATTCAGATGATTCTCATCTGTGTTTTCACCGATCTGTTCCCTGCGTTGTCTATGGTGTTTGAAAAGCCAGAAGCGGATCTTTTGTTGAGGAGACCCAGAAACCGCAAGACAGAACGTCTTGTTGATGGCCGTCTGCTTTTGCACGCTTATGGCTTCATTGGTGTCATACATTCACTCACTGCCATGACTGGGTAAGTCTTGGACAATTTGAATAGCCAAGTCGATGAGTAAATTCAATGTTTTTATCCCCTTTTTTTTTTAGGGCCTTCTACTTTGGGTTCCAGAGAGGGTCTGGTATACCGTTTTCGGCGATGTTTTTGAAGTTTGGAGAATATGATGTAGACCCTGATTATTTTGCTGAGGCGACTAATCGGGCGCAGTCGATATGTAGGTCTTTGTCCCTCTCCCTTGGCCGCGTTTGGTATTGACAACGTCGCTTTTCTTTTTTTCCTTTTTTTTTCGGCAGACTTTTTCAATCTTGTCATCATTCAATGGGGTAATCTTATTGCCACACGGACTCGTCGATTGTCCTTGTTCCATCAAAATCCGCTATGGGGCAGAGGTCGGAATGTGTGGCTTGTTCCTGCTATGGCGATAGCTCTTGGGCTGGCTTGGTAAGTCGATTTATCAATGGAACTCAAATACGTTGACTGACTGGTCCATTCTCTTCAAAAGCTTGTTCTCGTATCTGCCCTGGTTCCAGAGAGTGTTTTTGACCCGTGGCGTGGCGGCCCAGTATTACTTCCTACCGATGGCTTACGGTGTGGCGTTGGTGTTTGCGGATGAGACGAGAAAGTATCTGAATAGGAAGTATCCCAAGTCGTTGCTTGCGAAATGGGCGTGGTAGTTTTTACGAAACTAGATGATGGGAAGTCTTTTTTTTTTTTCTTGGTTTCTGTAATCATATACCTCAATATTAGCACTACACGACTATCTTAACTACTCTAGTACTACTACTGGACATGCACAAAAATGAATTTTTGAGGTAGATTACCTCCCACCGAACTTTAAATAACTTGGGTTGCCGTAAAGCAAGCCGAAGACGAAAATATATGCTCTGAAGTACTTATCTGGCAACTGAAGTTACTGATAAACCATATAAGTCTAATCGTGTCATGTGAGCTCCCGATATAGTTTACCGGTACCTAAGCCTTTCATGATCAGTTGTCAAATCTGCCGAGGGTGATTCTCGTCTTCCCGGTGTAATTGAGCCAAACGGGTTCTAAGGGCTTAGCATTTTGGGTAAGACACCGGAAGTTGTCAATAATTTCGCCGGAGTGTACTGAAGAAAAAGACTTGTCTTGTTTGCATTGAATCCCTTACATATAATGGGCGGATACCAGTCGAGAATTAATGACATGAATTTATTGTTTTGTTAGTGAGTACTAGTGAGTACAGCAAGTGGCGCTCTATGGCCTATTCGAAGTCTACAAAGGAGATTACATTTGTACATTTTATTATATCTGTCTAGTGAAGAAACCCATCACTGTCAAAGAACGTCTCAAGAAGTGTCGGAATCGGAGTCATCAGAGTCGCTAGGACGGCTGAGGGTAACCAACCGCGTCCTTTTGACCTCTGAGTTGGCAGATCCAAAATAGCGGCTCGACTCGAAACTCCAGCTAAAAAAAAAAACGGCAAGGTCGAAATAAACAACTTTTGAAAGCCTCGCATGCATTAGAAGATGACTCACTCTAGATTTCCCTTCATCCAGTGACCACATGCCTCCGCAAAACGAGCCACATCTCGATCCAGCTTCGACGAACCCCAAGAGGGTAACCTATCCCTAGCAGATAGGTAACGTCTAACTAGTTTATCGCAGTGAAGCCCGACGTAGTCACAGGCGGATTGTAGTTTCATATTTTTATGTTTCATGAGGACTGTTACGATATTGTTGCCACTAATACCTTTCGCCTGCTCCATGTTCCAGGAGTATAGGTCCTATGTAAAAAAATGACCGATCAGAATCAAGGGGAACCAGAATATCAACGCGACGGATGGGAAAAAAAAAAACTTACATTGGCCCAACACACCATGTCAACAGCAGACCAATACAACTCCTCAAACGTCGGATCTTCATACACTTCATCTGGAAGTTCGATGCCAAGTACGTATTCGAGCAAATCAAAACAGAGAATGACAGCGCTGTTATTCCGACGGAGTTCCATGAACGCGTCCACGTCTAGGATTTCGTCACGTTCGCGATACTCTGCTTCGGTAGCAACAGAGTTAATGTAGTCCTTCAAGTGTCTCAAAAATCGAGCAGAGGATGTAGGTCCGGCTACTTTGAAGTATCGGGCTCTGAAACTACAAAAAAAAATACGATATTAGCTCCCCCGTTGACAAATGTGAACTTCAAGGAACTTACTCTTTAGTCATCTGGGAGAGTTTGGACGTGCTGCTGTAGTCAGGATTGCGCATAGCTTCGTGAAAGATGTCCCCAGTCGCCGCTGCGTCTTCTCCGGTTTGTTCATCGCTAGTTTCGTCGAAAACGAAAAGGAGATTGATCTGGCCGTTGAATGTGAGAAAGGGGTATAGGACAGACCACAGTGAGATAAACGCTTACAAAGTCGCAAACGGTTCTAAACCTCTCGTAGGGGGCGTATGGGTAGGCATGAGCCACCAGAAGCTCGGAATTGGCTTCTTTTATGACTATAGCGCGTCTGTCATTGAAGACGTTGTATCCGCTAATCCAATCAGAGGATTCCTTGGCTGCTCTATGATAATGAGGACTCATGGAGCTTTCAAGGGGACACAGAGCATGTAGGTCGGGAAGAAGAAACTGTTGAGCTTTGATAGTCATTTCTTGAGGTGAAAGAGAGAAGTGTTGAAGAGATGATGGGGTAGTACGAGGCTTGACCGCAAGACTCTTTATACCTCTTGAACTTCAGCCCATAAAGCTTTTTTGTCGAGTATGGACTCTAACGACATATTCCTGAGTGCTACGGAAAATGGAATGCGGACCGAAAGAAAAATGCCGATTGTTGTCAACTTTCCTCCGGTATCGGAACCTGTTTGAATAGATAACATAGATATCATCCAGTCGAGCGCCAGTACATAGACGTCGGTCAGCGTGGATTTCGTATGCTCCGTTGCGCTCCGTCGCTCCCATCGTCATCCGAAACTGCCGACGATGGAACAAAACTGTTTTTCTTGACTTTGCCTCACATGAAGGCCGAAAGGATCGATTGTGATCGACAGTTCACTAAACCGTCTAAAGCCGCCGGACGGCGGTAGCTGAAAAAAAATCTGGTATAAATAACGTATTCGTAAGGATCAACGAGCCGAAGAGCTGACAATCGATGCGCGCCCAGTGATGCAAGTACTCACCTTCGAAAACAAAGGGTGCCTGTAGAAATCCCTTGCGGCCCGCTAGCTCTTATTCCACGCCTTGCCGTGTATGTTCGTCTCCCGACGCCACAATGATCATTCAAATCGGTGAGCACGGAACGTGTTTCTGTCAAACTTAGCACCTGAAGGAGCCTCAATCTTGAACTACAGTGATATGATGGAGAGTTGTAAGGGTCAAAGGAGAAAAGACCACTCCTTGGAGATGGTGAACAGCACGTAGGTAATTCAGGTATTCAGGTTACAGTTACGCGAATTGTTTGAATATCAAATCTTTACCTTCGCGCGCTTGAGCGCGATCTGCTGCTTTTTTTTGATTTTTAGTCCAAGCCGCAGACTTCCAGCTTGTGTCCGACTCCACTCCGGGAGGAGGGGGGCTTTCAATGAGCATATCGGATTCGTGCTGGGGGTAAACAAAGTCAATACCGTTAGGGCATAGCACGGAAACTACCATGGTTGGAGACATGTCTTGTTCCTGACGGTCTGAATCCTCCTGCTCTCACCACGAACGTATCGCTATCATTTGCGATCTTACAGCACCTTAGTGGTGTTCAGCGATGCAATTGGTGAATGGTACAAGTTGAAGTCAGTGTGTAGCTTGTTCGACTCCGTCTCACTATAAAAAGGTACAACATTATCAGTACTTGTACGAGGATCCTTGGGGATCATTACCTTTGCCCCATCTGCATGTAGATGGCCGACAATATGGCTTTCGTTGCGATTGGTGCTTGAGCCTGAACCTTGACCGAAGCAGACAAATCATGATATCTCCTTTCGAGTCGGCCACTGAGAACCTCCAACTCGGGGGTTGAAGTTACGCTTGTTCAAGTACAAGTTCATGGGTGCCAACGTTAGTTCGTTACATCATGTAGA
The DNA here is from genome assembly GCA_014904975.1 of Marasmius fiardii PR-910. Classification (NCBI taxonomy): domain Eukaryota; kingdom Fungi; phylum Basidiomycota; class Agaricomycetes; order Agaricales; family Marasmiaceae; genus Marasmius; species Marasmius fiardii. The sequence continues at coordinate 201,093 of MU127805.1, read as the reverse complement.
GCGACCCGTAAACCCATACCTCATTTCTCTGTGACCGTCATCGTACAATTTCTGTCGAGTTCCCTACTACTTCGCTCAGGAAATACCCTATCCTAAATCCTCAAACTCTCCCATTGGCAAGTGATCGCGAAACGGTATGTGCGAAATCATGTCGAGCTCGTATCTGCTCAATATTGTACGCGTCATCAGTAGGGCGTTTCGTTTATAACACTACTTACCGTAATCAGCACCGGTACGACGATGAAAGAGGGCCATAAGATAGGTGATCGATAGCAAGCGTTTCCCCGAACAAAGCAGACATTTCCACCTAGGTTTTCAACACCCGAGTAACAATTTCCCATAGCGATGAAAGATACAACGACAAGAAAGCAGAAAATGAGTGGAAAGTGAAGGAGAAAGAGACGAGAAGCCGAACAAATGTCCGATCACGCGTCGGCATCATCACCAGGCTTCTTTACCGCGACCACAGCCCCCGGCATCCAGTCAGACGACCCGTTTCAGCCTCGAGCTTCGCGAGCAATGTGTGACTGTTTGGGCATTGGGCATTGAGCTTTCATTGTTTATGTGCCTTCCGAGTGCTGAAGGTGCTGATTTAACCGTAGGGCAAGCGTTGCTGAACTTTTCGAATGTCGTATCCCGTCAGAAACGGCAGAGGTGGTAATGGATTATGGTGGTATTCGTACCCCCTTTCATCTCAATTCAGCCCTAAGCCCAACCCATACCCAGCCACCTCATCTAGCCGTTCTCGTCCTCCTACTAGTAGAGCTACTAAACATTCGGACTTCCCAGCTCCATTTCAAGCACTTCCTTGCCGAGTAGCCAGAAAAGTGTTGAAAGCAGTTCCTTGTTGAAGCTGCGAGATGTTTGAGTGAGATCAGCTATTATGAGAGGCATGGAATTCGAGAAGCCTCACCTTCTCGATGCACTCAGGCAATTCTCGACCTTCGCGCTAATGACCGGTAAGCACGCCATTGTGCCAAATGCCCAGACTTCATGGATACATGTGCTCTTGACCCGATTTGAAGTTCTTTTCTGGGCGCCCAAACAGGAGTCCTATTTGTACGGTTTTCAAGGTGGAGGAATTCTAATCGAGTTGGCAACGGTCAGAAACGCACTTTGAAAAAAACAGCATCCAACGGTATTTCCCACAGCTATATTAGAGCGTGGCGCTGTATAGACACTCGCCTCCCTCCGATAGCAACGATAGCATCCGCTGAGCGCAGATGAAGGCGAAGGAAAAACGCGTTGTGAGCGATTGCCATGATAATACCCAGAATTATGCAGGAGGTCATGTAGATGAGCGTTCTCAACTCGAAGGGCAACCTGAGAGATTTCCTAGGTTCTGCGTCATTCCTAAGTATTTTAGCATGAGAGTTTCAGGGAAAAAGGATGAGAGAACGTACTCTTTCCTAGCTGAGGATATCGTCCTATCATGTCTAACTTTCACGAAAGCGTCGGTAAGTGAGTATGGGGCCAAGTAAAAAAAGGAGCAAGGACCGACGATTCGCTGCCAGGAAGAAATTCGAATTTGACGTGGCCTCCGGGTCTGTTCAGGTTCCGCGAGCTCAAAACGTATAACCGAACAGGCTGTAGATCTGATGCCATCGGTCCAGCTTTTCAGTCTTGTTATGGGCCAAAACGAAGGCCGAATCTGGCCGGACCTGTACGCAGCGACAGGGAGAGCAAGGAAGGAAGGCGTATACGAGTCCTAGTCCAGCAGCTTTATACTTTGGCACGTATGGCAGTATAACCTTGAAAGTAAGTGTAATCTCACGGCCGTGCACCTAGAATATATCCAGACATATTGAGCGATAATGGGAGGATTTCTAAGCTAGAAGATACTTGCAAGCATGTCCCGCAAATTCTGTTTACTCCCAGTTGAGATATGGAATCGTATTTGAAAGGAGGATGGTATCCAGACTCGACTACTGTTTCTCGATCTTCAATTTTTTTCACGGAAAAAAAGGTGCAGGGCGAAACGGTGTGAAAGTGAACGGTAATGAATCCCGATGGAGTCACTCATCGACCCAATGAATATATTTTCACATGTAGGATGACGAGAGGCTGAAGAACTTGATGAGTATCAGTTTTATGTAGCATGAACCTGTTCACCTGAGATTGACCACCGCACCCAACCTCCATATTCCTGCACTGCGAAAGTTCTCTCTGACCGGCTCAACCAAAAGAGGCTGGATCGACGCTGGATCCTGCGGTTCTCTGGTTTGGATTGTCCCATTTGACTGTGATTGAGATCCTCGTGGTAGAAATGCAATGAATGGCGAAACGAGAGCCAGACGGTCCAGACCCCAAGTCCGCTTACGTGATTGACCGACACTAACGAACGCCTTCACCCAGGCTCCTCCTCCCGTTTCCTCCCAGTTTGATCTTGATTCTTGACCAGCCCGGCCAGCCTGCTTGCTCTCCGAATTCTCGCATTCTATACATGACTCAGATTCTGGATTGACAAGGATCTCCCAATCAAACGCCATCCGGGCCCTCTAGTATCCTTTAGCTCAATGCGCGAGCTACCTCCCGAAATCTTTACCCTCGTAGTAGAGAGTAATGCTTTTGGTCGAATCAATTGTCATCGCCCTCGACAGTTTGGAGCCTCTTTTTTGACCAAAATATGTTCGCGATGGCGAGCTGTTGCTCTCAGTACCCCCGAAATCTGGGCTCGCATTTCCATTGAACACGACCGCGACCTTCCCATCATAGATGTGTGCCCAACAGAAAAAGAGCAAGAACGACTAAAGTTATGTCTGGAGCGCGCCAAATCCTTTCCTCTTTCCGTGAGAGTGTCTTTAGATTTAGATGGCGAGGTTTTGGAAGATGAAGATACAACGGAGTATACCACGCTGTTGTGGGAACTCATGGGCTCGGATTGGGAAACCCTGACAGCACGGATGGATAGTGTTTCAGCGGACATATGCAAATCCATCATTGAGGTGATAGCTGGTAAACTAGGGCTCCTCCGACGACTCGAGGCCGATTTTCGCTGTATAAATGACATGGAACCACTGCGAACATGGCAGAGCTTGGTCACATTTCCCAACCTCCAGACTCTACGTCTTTCTCATAGACCAATCTTCCCCGTACTGTCCTCAATATCCTTTCGGACAATTGTCAATCTCATTTTTCCATATTCCCGACTCACTCTTGGTCTCGAAGTAACCCCCACCGAAGAACTGGAAGTTCTGCGTCTTTGCTCTCAGCGTTTATGTTCCTTTCAAATTGACGGCTCAAACTTCTCACCTCGCTACCACACCATAATTATTCCGCCTCTCACACTTACCCTTCTAAACTCGCTCATCATCGACTCGCCTTTCATGACTAACGTTCAAAACTTTGTCAATGCCCTCACAACCCCCGCCCTGAGTTCTGTCATGCTCCGGCGACGGCTACACCGAGGCAAAAAGATCTTTGTCTTCGTTTTCTCAAGCATTGATGAATCTATTGCAACGGTCCAAAGTTTCAGCTAGTTTACAAAAGCTACACCTCTCTATCAGTGGTATTTCCAACTCGCCATCGTCGGAGGAATTGATTGGACCTCTTGCAAGTAACAACCGGAATAGAGGAGCTTCAGATAAACGTCAGTTCAAAGCCCCTCGTACGAAGCAATGGCCGCGAGCCATCTTCGAGAATCGTGCCTCTGATTTTCTACGAGCTTTAACGAGGGACAACACCTTCCTTCCAAAGCTGACACACTTTCACATTCACTGTTCCGATGACATCCACATAAACAGGTTTCCGACATGCCGCGCCTGGGTCAAAGAGTTTGAGATGATGGTTGCGGTGCGTGTTGCACAGGTGCTTCGACGGTCATTTTGGAAATCGAGGGTGATAATTCCCGCAACGAGGATGAGCCAGTGAAGGATGTGGTTCTAGCTATGACGGAGCGGCTAAAATTGCTGCAAGAGGAGCGCCCTGGGTCGGTCATACGGGCTCTGAAGGCTTAGCATTTTGGGTAAGACACTGGAGTTGTCAACGATTTCCCCGGATTGTACTGAGGATCCTTAAAAGGACTTACTTACCAAGGACATCGAATCCCTTACATATAATGGGCGGACACCAATCGGGAATCATATGTTTCATGAGCACTGTTACGATATTGTTGCCACCAAAACCTCTCGCCTGTTCCATGTTCCACGAGTATGAGTCCTGTGTAAAATGATCGATCAGAATTAAAACATCAAACTCGACGGGTCGAAAAAAAATATCCACAGGTAGGACGACGAGAGAGGCTGAAGCACTGGATAGCTATCAGTTCAATAGTGTGCTACTATGTATGAACCTGCTCACCTGGGACTGACCATTTCCCCGTCACGGTGCTATTCCGCCTCCATGTTTCTGCACTGCAAAGTTCTCTCTGACCGGCCCAACTTGGACTCCGCAGCACCCTGGTTTGGATTTTTCGATTGATATTGAGAATCAAGCTTTCATGGGCTGTTGTACTTAGTAAAGTGTAACAGCCGTCCTACTCACGTGACATGATGACTGTACAGAATTTGCAACCGGATCTTTTTTTTTTTTTTTTTTTTTTCTGCAGATTAACGTGTTACAAGCAGTCTAGTGCTAAGACACACGGGTGCGCTCCTTGAGCAGCACCAGTCCTTCTCCTTCCAATCTTCCC
>MU127805.1:156149-195598 GCA_014904975.1 Marasmius fiardii PR-910 | reverse complement strand
GTGTGCTGGGCACCAAGCTATAGTGACGTGGTTCTCCTTTCTCTTGTCCATGAAGGAGCACATGTCCTTGTAAAACTGATTGGCATAGTATTGACAAGGCTGAGGCCGCTGACTGAATATGGATTGGCCTGCGGATACGTTGTCAGCATAGAAGTGTATGTGGGTTATCCAAGGAATGCGTTGTAAGACACTTAGCGCAACTTTTGCGCCCATGCTTAGAGCCGCCATTTCAGCATCATAAACTTCTGCTCTTCTCCCGAGGCCTAGCATTCGGTATTCGATTTCCTGTCCTTTGTGGTATAGAACTACGCCAGCCCCGACTGCTGGGAACCCTCCCTTCTTCATTAGCGATCCATCCGAGTATACGAGGAGTGCTCGGGGACCCTCTGCCATTCTGGCTACGTATTGCTCATGAAAGGCGACTGCTTCATCCTTCTTGTCATTTCCCTCTGGAATCAGAAGATGTTGGTGTAGTTGTTCTTTGAAGTCATGCGCAGTTCGGTCCCATGGTGCTGCCAAGATGCAACCGGATCTTCAAGCGACAGGTCTTCCAGAATTTGTTGGGAATTTGTGCGTCTCTCTTAACCGCCACTCTCGTTGGTCTCGATGTTTCTCCTACTCCATTGACCAGCACCCAGAAATAGGGAGCAAGGACAGCAAATGAATGTCTCGTCTAGGGAGAACAAGCAAAGTCTACAGTATATTATTCGTTCGGGGTTGGCAGGAGGGATAGCTGGTTGTGTCGTACGTTTCCAAACGTACCGCCATAGACCACCATTACTGATTTGTTCTCACGACAGGCAAAGACAGTCGTTGCTCCCTTAGATAGAGTGAAGATCCTATTTCAAGCCTCGAATCCCGATTTCCAGAAATATGCTGGTGTGCCAGGACTTTTTTCTTAAATCTATGAATTAGCCTCCCAAATATCGGTCCTCGTCTAGGAACATGGAGTGGGGCGTTTCGTGCTGGCAATGAGATATACCGGAACGCTGGAGTACGAGGATTGTTTCAGGGACATTCGGTCACCCTACTTCGAGTGTTTCCGTATGCTGCAATCAGGTTCATGGCTTATGATCAAATTCACCATGTACGAACTGTCTATTGTTTACGGACTGTCCAATGTTGACTTAGTCTTTCGGTTCTAGTTTTTGATGCCCACCAAGCGCGAGGAGACTAATTTTCGGCGGTTTTGTGCCGGGGCCATGTCCGGTCAGTTACTAGATTATTTTTTAGGAATTTTCACGCTTTTGACCTATTCGTCACAGGTATGACAGCTGTGTTTTTTACATACCCCCTAGAAGTTTTTCGCGTTCGGCTCGCATTTCACACCAAGATTTTGGATCGATCAGCTCGACCGTCTCTCCAAACTTTCAGTCAAATTTACCATGAACAGTCTTCTGTACCTCAATATCACGGGGCGGCGGCTGACAATCGAATATTCAGGCGCTTCCCAATTCTGAAGTTCTACCGCGGATTCACTGCCACGATTGTTGGGATGATACCATATGGTGGTGTATCTTTTTTGAGTTGGGGGTACCTCCGTGCCATTTTCATATCTTCTACAAATTCAGAACACAAGAAACCGACGCCTATTGCAGATCTCACTATAGGTGCAGTTTCGGGAGCTGTGGCTCAGACCGCATCCTACCCATTTGAGGTCATACGACGCAGGATGCAAGTGGGCGGAATCATTTCTCCCGATAGGTGGCTGAGATGGGGCGAAACTGTTCGAGCCATATGGCAAGCCAATGGGTTCTATGTCGGACTCAGCATCGGCTATCTCAAGGTCGTACCGATGACTGCCGTCAGTTTCGCGGTGTGGCAAGGGGGGAAACGGGTTCTAGGTGTCTAATCTTGTATAGATTGTACATTATGTCATGTTTATAATATTATACTCTACCCTATCCTGCCTTTTTCACAAAGGTTCCTTTTCCCATTCCCGTCCATTCACGCCGGGGAGCCCTCCATGTGCTGATACCTACCATATTTGGAGGTCTCAAACATCACATGTGTGAGTCCGTTGTCTTGACAATGAGAGGCAGAGTTTCACGCACCTTCCATATTTCCTCCAAGTATTCCTCACTATCAGAACGCAAGGACACACGCTCACGCTTTCTTTCTGGGGCGTTCTATGCGTCCCACCTATCTCCAATGCTGATAGGTATACAAGCCGGAACTGCTGTAAATGTTGGCTTGATATTCCGTCAAGATCACCGGCATGAATTCCCATCGTGACAAGTTCCAAAATAAGGAACGAAACAATCTCGCCAGTCACACTACTAAACGCATTATCGCCTTCTGCTTCCCCCCATAACCTCTGCCACTGTAAAAGGATATAGCAGAGCCATGGACAATTCAAAACTCGTTCTAGTTACTGGGGCGACAGGAAAACAAGGCCGAGCTACTATTTCTGCCCTTCAAAGCTCCAGCAAAGATTTCCACGTCATAGCTCTCACACGAAACGCCTCTACGCCCGCTGCTAGATCTCTTGCTACTGGATTCGAACGAGTTACTGTCGTTGAAGGTGATTTGAACTCTCATGAGTCGATTCGAGGTGTTTTCGAGAGCTGGAAAGGGAAAGGGAAGGATGGGAAGGGGATATGGGGTGTATTTGCTGTTATTGCGTATCCTGGGCTTGGGGTTGATTCGGCTGGTGAAGAACTGCAAGGAAAGGTATGTATATTTCTATACCTTTAAAAAAAAGTTGTTGATTTGAACGTTATTTTCTCAGGTTATCGCAGAAGTAGCCCACGAATACAATGTATCCTGCTATATCTACTCTTCATTCGAACGTGCTGGTGAAATATTCGATGACGAGACAAAGAATGGATCTACACATATGGCGAAAGTGCGCGTAGAGAGACGGATTAAGGAGTTGGGTCTTCCGTGGACGTACGGTAGCATGTTGGTCTCATGGAAACCTCTTTTTCACCCCCTTTTTCTAGGATATTACGCCCAACTCGTTTTATGGAGAACTTTGAAGGATCGATGGGCGGACTTGGCTGGTCGATATTCTCGGCAGGCTTGAAACCGACTACGACATTACATCTCATCGTTCGTCAACTCAACCGTTTTTCTGCCTGGGCGGCATTACTAATATTATACATATTGGTTATTCTCGTAGGCTGTCGAGGATATTGGACGAGCTGCAGCAGGTGTATTGCAGGTCAGTTCTTCGGCTTCTTTTTTATAACCTTATCCCGCTACGTGTTCACTGACATAGGGGGAAAATGCCTTTCTTTTTCCCTACCTTGCTTAGGACCCAGAGCCTTACAATAAGCAGATTATGATCCTTCGAGGTGACAACCTCACTTGTCCACAACAAGCGGAAATCTACAAAAAAGCGACCGGAAAAAACATCTCTTCCGTGCCGAAAATAGTAGCAAGAGGAATCCTTCGTGTCAATCCACACTTGAGAGAGATGTAGGCTATTCCTTCCTCATATTATCTATTCAATCCCTTCGGTGCTGATTATCCCGGCCCAACTCCAGGATTGAATTCTTCGAGAATACTTCTGGAGCCGTAGCTGACGGTAAAGTACCAGAGTTCGAGTCACAGTTGGAGTTAACGAAAAAAGTTTGTCCGAAAATGACGACGTTTGAAGACTGGAGTGTTGCTGTTGCGAAGGGGAGGGATTCGAGTAGTGCTGGATGGAATAAGGTTTCTTTGGTTAGTCTTTTCACTGGGAGGCATTAAGTGGGATGTATCTGTGCTTCTGTCACACTTGAGTTTAGCCCGGTCCTTCCGTTCAACTCATAGGCGATAATTATTTGCTTTGCGTCTGTCATTAGACGACTCGTATCTGCATATCTAAAACTGATGAACACTATCCAGAATCCAAAATTCTGCTGCAATGAAGCGATAGACTAGTGGGTAAGTACTTTGTTTTCCTAGTTTTGTTGTGAACGTATAGTAGGCTCGATTTGTTGAGTGCCAACAACATCGGAACACTTCAACGTCTTTCCAGAAGCCTTACAACTCTCGGTCGTCGTACGTGAATCGAACTCCTCCCATGCCTCTATCTCGACGTCATACAAGACACTCCAATTCCCGTCGCACCTCTCGGAACCTGAATCTAAACTTTGCTGACAGGCGTATTTCAAATCGTCCGTGTGTAAATCCATACATTCGTTGCCCTGGCTCTGACTGCTGCAATAACCAGTAGCGAGGACGTGCTGCACACCCGAGGGACTGACAGCGTTGATCTTGAAGGACATATATGAAACGGGGACATTGCAAGTAGCAGAACCAGCCGCCGTCCAGTTGACGCGAGTGAGGTTTTGACCGCTGTAGTGAACTTCAGAAAGGGCTTTTTCAACTTTGTAGCTGCAAGAGAAATCCGAGCCCGTTGCATCGATTTCATTTTGTGCTTGGTTTTCTTCAACTGTTTTAGTGAGGTGTGTATTTGGTGAACAGTTTAATATTAGGCTTTCCCGAGTCAGTGGGAGTAAAGGTTATCACATACTTTGTCTTCGCTCGGGGCGAACGCCGGCATTGGGTAAAGCGATAGCTTGTGAGGTGAGGATGAAGCAGCTAGCGAGGGTTAGCATGGAGAAGAGATGGCACATCGTGAAGGCTTTCGGAGGAAGGAAACTAAGTAATTTGTCCGAATTCTCAGCTTGAAAACATAACGACCTTTATACTTTGAAAATTCCCAGCTTTTGCTGCAGAGCTGAATTCTGCTCGAAACGGCCTCATGATTGACAAGCCTCCCAAACGTGGATAGTCTTCTTATGGATACCGATGTCTGAGACGCGTATGAGTGATCAAACAACCGTTCTGACAGTGATGCACTCAGACTTGTGTTTCGAAACACTGCTGGAGACCGTAAACAGGGCCGTCGGCCTTTGCCGGGCCGGTATTGAACTTCGGTCGCGCAGCCAGAAGCTCTCGGAGTCCGACGTCCACTCATCCGGGATTTTTCATTCTCATTCATTCATAGTTACACTCTCCAGAAACTGTACAGAATCGTTTGGCCGTACTAATCGAGGTCGTATATTCAAAGAATTGGAGAAACGGTACTAGACGCCGCTACAAGCCTCCAAGATGACATTGCAGTATGTGGGCCAACGGAGTCCGCTGGCAGGACCGAGTCCAAGGTTACGAAGAAATTCCAAATATGTGAATCAAGCCAAAGGTGTAGACAGGCATATTGAATTTGTTTCAAACTGTTTTGAAGTTTGTGACTTGCCCCGAATCGAATTTCAAAATACATTTCACCTTATAAATATGATAAGCACTCTGTTTGATGATGTTAACCATTGTAAAGCCAAATCATCAATTCTATATCTTTTGATGCCTGCCAGCTTCTGGCATTAAAGTACGGAGCAGGGGAAATATATCTTCTGTGTATTTCCCAGCTGAAGTGGTTCAAAATTGGCCATCAAAACAGAAATTCTAAAGTACAAGTGTCATGAAGTGCATACTATTTTACTTTTACCTCCTTACAGTCTCTTTTCCCTTTACTATGATACATCATTCTTGTTTCACCTTTTGACCTTACCTTTTATCCTTATTCTACTATGTTCCGTTGGTTTCCGCTATGTTCTATCAGTTTCCGCATGACACCAGGTCACGACATCATAGGTCACATGCTGAGTAGTATATATAGGACAACTCGTCACCTAGTCCCCCATCTTGACCTCTTTGTCTTGGGACTAGGTGCATATTTGTACTCTGTAGAATACCAGGCTTATATCAATTGTCTTTGTCTTGGGACTAGTTGTCAACTGTCGAGCCTCTGCTCCAGTCTCTGTGTGTTTGCTACCGGTGCTTCACCACAACAAGTAGCCATATGGAGGGGCACATTGGGTGATTTGGATAGCATCCTGCTAGACCACACTCAAAGTGTCAGTCTCAAGACCTCTCTGCTATCCAAACTTTTAGTTGCATTGCTTGGGGGGATTGTCTGATTTGATAACACCCTATCTACCATAATTGTCAGAACTCTGTCTGTATTACCTGTTTACAAAATGTATCACCCATGTAGTGTCAGATAAAGCTTGACTGGAAGAGTCCTTAGGTTAGTGTGAGAATGAACACTTGAAGCTATCAATTGCCAGGAGTCTAGAGGGGCTTGTTAACAGATAAGAGATAGGCATACTGTAGAGCCATGTTGTACATTTATCTACCAACACCTGACTCACCACAGCTAAAGGCTTATAATGACCCATTAAACACCAAAAGGGGCAGAAGGTAGCAACATCTCCTCATTCTCCTTACTTGACCAATCTTAAAACACCTGGATATCTTCCCAAAAGTTTCCCAAAATCCTACCTAGATTTGAAACTAGGCTATATTGGCTTGAAAACAGCAATTCCCAAGCAACAACTAACAATGTTGTTGGGGAGCATCAAGCTTGAAGGAAAATGAGTGGGCAATGGGGACCTCACACCTAGTAGGATGGTATCAGGATGTGCACAGTGCTAGAAGAAGAAGAGACTTACATTCCACAACACTCAAGAACTTGGTCGGAAAAATACACCCTGGCACCCAACAGGCTAGAAGAAATACCAGGAGTCCTCTGCCCACCAGAATACTCCTCTCCCAGACTGCCCAAACACGAAGCATTAAAATGGCTGCAAGAAAAGCATTGAATGCCGAAAATTAAAGCTTTGTATCACTCTTACTTTTAGATAACCTGCAACTTCCAATCATAAATGACCCTAAGGGAATACCCAAATTTATCCATGGCCCAAGATGGCGGAAGCATAGAACATACATGCAGCAATCTTGAAGTACAAGGTGCAATTGCTAGTGCTCATATCTGCTCCTTGATTATCAACTAATCAGAGTCCAGTCAGTAACGGATATAGATGAATCAATGGGCATGTACTGTGAAGGACCATCACCACGGAGTCAAAAAGCGGAAGATAACGTTGAAGAATATATAGGCCAGTTAAGAATGTTCATTTCCTCGTCAAAATGTGTTTGACCTCGGCAGGAAGATCGACTATTATCTCGTAAACAACGAGTGTCGCACTGACAGCTGTAGAGACAGAAGGTTCAGATGAAAAGCTTTTAATCATATTTTAGATTGCATGAACCATCTAAGTACTGGAAGCAAAGTAAGTGTTAAGCAGCGATTGTTTTTTAAGATTTCCTTTGAAGTAAGTGTTGCTATTTGCAAATTGGAAGGAAGGTTGAGAGTACTCACTGTCACTATCTGCTGATGATTCAGGGTGTCCACTAGCTCTTCAAATGCTATATCAGCCATGGTTCCAGAGGTAAGAATCAAAATCAAGCAAATTCGGGTTTGAAAGTGGCAAACAAAACTTATATATTGTGCAAGATGTCATATAATCCTTTACATCAATAGAATATTTATTCTGTATACCTGGCACTGTCTGGTCAAAGCAAGGACTTCTGTAACATAACACAGAAAATAGGATTACTATGGGGTCATTTCTCTTGTATGATGATCATGAATCATGAAACTAGGGAGCATGCAAACTTGAACTCAGTGAGAAGATGAAACAGCCAGAATGATAGTAATAATAGACCAACCTGATCATCCGAGGGTTGGGAAAAGATGCAACTGCTGCACCTAGATGTCGCGGATTGAAGCCGACCAGACAGTTCATCAATTCCCATGGGCTTACCAAGATTATCGACTGAAATGAGTAGATAGATTTCATGGCACGGTTCACTGTTTGAACAAAGCCAGATACCAGGTGTTAACGTCCAAGGCCCTCCATATGAGGAATGATAGAAGGTGACCGTTGAAACTTACCGCGCTAGGCTTTTATCTCATTTGACCATAACTCTGTTCAGTGATGCCGCTCAGAAAATTATGGCAAAATGTGATAGAACTTTTTTTTTGGCCAAGTTAATTTCTACGTACGTTCGGCTGACTTCTGACAAAACAAGAGTGACTCAGAATGACTTGAGGGTAGCCTTAGAAATCTGACAAAGCACCATGAGCAACTGAGTCTGCTCAGGGAGAGTAGCTGGGGCCCCAAAGTTGTCTGTTCTGCACAAGAGTGATCACTGTGGATCATTTGATTATCTTATTTCCTCATTCCTGAGATACATCACCAAACTTAATCTGGTCGCCCTTCCATCGGTACATGCAATGGTGATAGATGGAGCCGTAACCTAGAAGTTATAACTATGGCATTGCACGCCGTTTTACCGTGATAGCAAGTCCACATTAAGTCCGATCGTGTTGCGACTTCCACTGATTTCGGGGAAGGTAGAAGGACAGAATGGTGGTTGACCAGGTAAACCGAATTCGGAGCCTGAGGGTCAGAAGGGGATTGATATTGATTGCCGTGGCACATTTCAGACAGGTCAGAACATTTGATTTGGGTCAGATCCAGAACCTTTGTATGAGGGATTACAATGCCGTAGCAATTGGAGGTAGCACTCGGGGTGGGGAGGGGGGGTTTGAAAGTCAGTGTGGTTCTACCTAGGTTGCAGGCAACAAGGGTTGAAAAAGAATGGGAATTGATTGTCAAACTAGGTACTGAGTACTGATTGAAGGGCTGGCAACTCGTCAGGGCAGATGAGGTGTCCAACGTCTACTGGATCGGCGTTTGCCACTTGTCGACGGCGGTGTAGAGATACCACTACTAGCGGCGACCCGTGATAATTTGGCCCGAAATCTTTGGCCTTGAATGTTCCGAGCGTGGCCACGGCTTCAAGGAGACCGTCGGAGTCTGACATGTAAGCAAGAGCTTAGTGCCAGGAGCTCGGAAAGGGAACGCTTGGCCCGTTCGGAAAAAGCCGTCCAGTACGTAAGTAGCCATGTTTGGGTGATGGTGACGTTGGTAAGTACCGTTTCCTTCAAACTTCCATCATCCTCGGAAAGCCAAAGTAAGCGCGAACCAAATCCTCCAGTTATACGCTCGTTCATCGTCATCAGGCCGTAGCCCACTTGCCTTACGTTTTTAAAACTGTCATCGTGTCCTACTCAGCGTCCACACCATCATCTATCTCTGCCTGCGATAACAAAAAAAAAAAAAGCGCTCCGGACGATGCACGAAATACCTCCCGAAATTTTATCCTATATCTTCAAACACGTGGTAGAGAACAACTGCTTTGGCCGCCTCAATTCTCGTTACTCCCAACAGATCGGTGCTTTTTTCTTGACCAAAATTTGTTCACGATGGAGGGCTGTCGCTCTTGACACACCTGGAATCTGGGCACACGTTTGTATCCGGCAGGTCCTAGGATCTCCCTTCGACATGCGCACAGAAGAGTTGAAATTGGAACTAGAACGATTGAGATTGTGTATTGAACGCGCCAGGTCATTTCCTCTTTCCTTAGAGGTCTTAGTAGAGGAAGAAAGGCCGTCAATTGATTATCGGAACTCGAAGGAGGGGCTTACGGCTTTATTGAAAGAAGTGACGAGGAAATCCGACTCGGAGTGGGGTAGCTTGACGGTCCGTATGAAGAGGGTGCAAACAAATGTTTGTGAAGATGTTTTTAAGATGATGAAGAACGACGGTAATCTAGAGCCTCTCCGACGGCTCGAGATTCACTTTGACATCATTCAGAACATGGAATCATCCTTACAAGCATTTCAAGGAGCAGCGACATTCCCAAATCTTCGAACGCTATGCCTCGAACATCGACCTGTAGGATACACCCGCGAAGGTGTGAGGTCCTTCAGAAAGATCGATAACTCCATCTTTCCATATTCACAGCTCACTTACATTCATCTTCATCTTATAACCCTTGGAGAAACATTGGAGGCCCTAAAACTTTGCTGCGGGCATGTACAATCGGTACAGATTGATTCGATGGGACCTTTCCGCCCCTCTGCCATACTTCCCCCTATTTCTTTCCCTCTTCTAGATTCCCTTGTCATCAACTCATGTTATGCAATAAACGTTTGGCAAACCCTCGATATTCTCATAGCACCGTCCCTGAAATCCCTCTCTCTATCCTGCATGGGGATGCCACACTTGGACGCGGCAACATCATCATTGTCTCCGCTTTTTCAAGCGTTGGATCATTTCCTGGAACGGTCTGCGATTCGCAATACTCTACAAAACTTGCATCTTTCTATCCACGGCGTTGACCCTTCACCTTTTCCGGCTGCGGCTTTGATAGATGTTTTGAAAACAGTAACCGGAGTGGAGGAGCTCATGATGAATGTTTCAAGACATGGTCATTCCATTCTTGACTACTCTCAGTTTCCCGTTGTAGACTTTCTGCATGCTTTGGAGCAGGATGAAAGCCTCCTTCCGAAACTGAAACATCTTCACATCCATCATCTCGTTGAGAGATGTTGTATGTGTACTCCAGCTTCACATTCCAGTCGTTCCGGGCTACAGCAGGATAATGGCAGCAGTAGTGGCAGTGATTCGGACGGTGGCACGTCAGAATGCTCTCATCATGAGTGGGCGTATGGATTCACGAGGATGGTCAAATTGCGAAGTGCCGGGGAACTTCGATCGGTAATTCTGGAGGTTGAAACCAAAGAAGGCAATCAGCCGCACAAAGGTTCGAACTTAGGTCGGTTGAAGCGGGTGAGAAAGAACGCCGAGCGTGGGTTAGAGATGCGAGTGGTGAGGACCTGCGGAGCAATAATTCAAGATGATTTGCTGAGTGGTGAGCACAGTAGACAGTTGAGTCTCTACCACCATCGTTTATGGATCCGGACTTGGAGGAGCATATTAGGAATTGATTGGGATGAGGATCCCTGATGTTTTTGTGAAGGACAGTGTTTCCGACTTT
Organism: Marasmius fiardii PR-910; assembly: GCA_014904975.1. Lineage (NCBI taxonomy): Eukaryota > Fungi > Basidiomycota > Agaricomycetes > Agaricales > Marasmiaceae > Marasmius > Marasmius fiardii. The sequence goes on along the minus strand of MU127805.1, from coordinate 184,912 downwards.
CCTCACACTATCTAATCCCTATTGTTCTTGTTATGTCGGTTGTGTTATGACCGATGGGTCGTCATGTACATTGTATGCTTACAACTTGAAAGCCTATGATAATGCACGACTCAAGTCAACATATGAATGCGAACATACCCTACATTCTATATCAGATGGATATCATCCTTCTAAGGCAGTATCGGGGTTGTGAACCGGACTCGGTTTGTTAGCGCTAGTGACTCCAATGTCCATACTTACCCGTTTCTCGCTGTAGGTGTTTGTATGTTGAGGAACCTTGTTGTCGTTGACAGTAGGGGTAGAGCCTAAGTTTCTTGCTGTGGAGTGGTCGGTGAACGTCATCAGGAAAAGGTCCCAAAGGATATAAGTGTCTGCAATTACAAGTGGCCAAATTATTCCAGGTTACACTAGATTATAAGCGACATAATCCGTGATAGAGAACAGTCAGCACATGTATAAGGTTGCTGACTGCATTTAGCATCCCCAAAGAATGCTTTGAACTCGAGGCCGACGGTGGCGTCAGGCGGAAACATCCCGCAGAACGAAGAGCAGAAAACTGAGGAAGCGAGTTATACGCAAAAGGTAGATAAAAGGACGTGGGAACGAACATTGAGGGGGAAGAGAAATCAGGGAGAGAGAGAGGTATATGTACTGAACACGAAGAATGAGAGTGTAGGACAGCATCCTCCTGATCCCAACCTTCTTTCACTCACAGCCGGAAACGTCACCCAGAAGCCTTAAACCGCAATTCTTCGTCTCTTCCGCCATCCTCCAACGAATCTATCTGGCCTGGCGTCTTTCCTGCACTTGCAAACGACAGGTATCGAATTACCGTTCGGAGATCGAGACATTGTTTTGGTTGAAGAGGGTGTTAGGTAGCTGAAAGAAAGAGCGGTAGGAAGGCTGATGGGGGAGGTAAAACACGCAGCGAGACTCGTTCACGCAACGCCTTTCCCAGTGCCTGCGTGTCGAATTAGCTATCTATCACATACCCCCTTCCGAAGAGCTGCAGGGGCTCTAAAGGGATGGCCGCGTCCGTACCCTTTTCCTGCACACACACTCGTATTCAAAACACCCAGTCCCAGAAACCGTACCGACTTCAGCCAATGCGGATACCGTTCCTCATCCTCACAGGTCTACTAAAGAGACCCAAGCCGTTGGCAACCAGCAACGTGTATGTCTATACCCGTTTGCAAGTTTCACATATAAGCTAGATGCGGACACGTTCCTCTCTGAAGGCGAAAGCCGAGCATCTTCTAGAGCTGACCGCCTGGTGGACCTGTCCGACGATCCGTTTATTCTGTAGAGGTATTAGTATGGTTGAAGTTTTTCGAAGCCCGAAGATTCGGATACCAACGATGTAAAGAACCGGTTAACGGGTCTCGGAATCAGCGACGACAATCAGATTCGGTGGTGATGATATTCTGCCAGCTTCATGTGCTTCTATTCGTCCCTCGGAGAAGGTAATAATAGAATCCGAGGGACCTGGCCTCTCCAATACACTCTGGCATCTCAACATTCCGGTAGTAGCCAGCAAGCTATACCTTGCCAAATCGCCCGATTTTCATGTGTACGTGTACCAGTGACGGTTGACGTGGCCGTGGTTCCGGTCTGAGCTCGCGAATTTCTCTTCCTACGCTTCTGAATATGACTGAGGTCTAACATGATAGATTTGTGAGATAGAACGCCGGATTGCACCGATAACGATGAACAAACACACTTAGTAACATCATCGAAATTCGGAAGATTATTTGCTACAGCTATCACAGCTTCTTTATGCCCAGTCCCCCTTCTTCCGCATAAATCGCTCTTCAAAGCCTCCCATCGTCATCTAAATCAAACGAGTGTGATCAGGATAGGGTTGTTATTCTCGGGCCTTCCTGGCATCACGGCTTGCGACCTCAGGAGAATGGTAGAACTTGAAAGTTCAGCACGCTTGTAGGTGCGGTGGGTAGCCATTTTCTGGCGCTACGGGTCCATTTCAGCGAGCTCGAGGACGAGTTTTGAAGAAACTTGCAGTTGCGCCCGTCAGAGCTAAAAGACAAGGTAACGCCCAGTCAACGCATAGAATCAAGCACCGGATACTCACTGAGAACTCCCAAATTTTTCAGTAAGGGTTTGCTCTTGTCATTAGGAGGAGGAGGAGGATTTTAGAAATGAGCGGGACACGCGTCAATGGAAGCGTGCGGCCGTGAGTCACGCACAGTGGGTCCGCATCACCGGCTCACCTGGGTTTATCGACCACCATCACCATCCACCTCAGGTTGGACGACGGTAGATGTCACCCAGACTGAAATCAGCCGGAACCGACTGCTCCCTGGAGCTCTGAAGCTATTGGGAGCCAAGCGCGTTCTTGCGAGAAGGTAATTACTTCTCATGATGGAGCTATTTTCTTTCGTACGCAAATCTGAAGAGAAGATTTTAGCGGATCTTACAACCCGTTACTGTAACGTTGAGTAGCTTGGCCGTCGACTCCGTATAGATCAAGTTTGGGCTGACGATGAAGCAAGATTAACCTTAAACAGGCTTCAAAACAAACCTATGCACTCGATTTCACCGGCAAGATGACTTTCGGAACTGCAAAACTTCAAGAACACATTCCAAACGGACAGAGGGATGATAGACAGCTTTCATTTTGAAAGAGTGCACAAACTACTGCGTTAGTGGGCGCCACTCCATATTGTCTTAACGGTTCTGAGCCATCATGGATGTGCAATTGGATGAATAATTCCGCTAGGAATAGCCTTCTCGGCTCCCTTTCCATTACTTACAGCACAGCAGCTCGCGCCTCCCAAGCCACGATTCATTCCTCGCAATGTTCATGGGAGTATCGGGGCTGTCGGCTCGACGTTAGTGGGGATACTAGTGCGCGTCATGACTAAGGCTGCGCTGTGGTGGCCCTAAAATATCGGATATGTCAATGCATGTTTTTCGATCCTCTCATTCCTCTTTCTCATCGTTATCCGATCTACACCCACGCAGGAAAGACGCAGTAAGTCAACGCCAGTCTCGAAGTCTCACTGCGTTCAATGCTCATATTCATATGATTAAAAGTCAGGCTGTTGAGAAATTACTTTCCATATCAACAACCCGGTGTCGAATCCGTCACAGCTGCCCCCCTTTGCACGATGCACGAGATACCTCCCGAGCTGTTATCTTATATCTTTACTCTCATAGTCGAGAAGAACTTTTTCGGTTGTCTCAAGCCTCAGCCCCTTCAACAGATTGGGCCGTCCTTTCTGACACAAGTATGTTCGCGATGGAGGGAGGTTGCTTTAGATACCCCCCAAATCTGGGCGCGTATTTGTATTCGACATAATCTCAGCCCTCTCGTACAGAAACACGGGGAGGAAACGGACGTTAAACGACTGAGATCGTGCATCGAACACGCCAAGTCGTTTCCCCTTTTTGTGGAGATCATTTTTGAGAAGGAATACGACGTAACTCCGGAGGATCTACCAAACCGTACGACATTCAAGCTATTGAGGGAACTCCAAAATAGTCGAAAAAAATGGGATGGGCTCCGAATAGAAGTCAGTTCAAGTGAATACAGGTTTCCACGAGACGCGGAGGTCATTTGCCCACAAATATTCGAGATGATGAAAGACCATAACCTCGAGTCCCTCCGACAACTTGAGATTCATTTCGAGCACGTACATGACATGGGATTATCGCTTCGGAAATGGCGAGGAGCAATCACGAGATTTCCAAATCTTAAAACCCTTATCCTTCGACATAACCCTCAAATTCGCAGAAGCAATGAAATAATTTCCTCTGGAGCGGCTCACTCCATTTTTCCATATTCGCAACTCACCCATGTTTATCTCCATCTTCCATCCTTTGAAGAAATACTGGGTGCCGTACGGTTCTGTAGTCGGAGTGTGCGCACTATGCGCATCGAGCTATCCAATTTAACTGATCAGGACAACCCCAAAGACCGATATCTTCCACCTATTTCCTTTCCTTTTCTAAAATCCCTTGTAATCAATACGACCCAGGTGAATTACGCTCATGAAATCCTCGATAACTTCGGAAAGACACCATCCCTGAAATCCCTTTCCCTCTCCTGCCTGGGCTACCCAAATCTTGACAATCGAAATTCATCATACTTATCTCCACTCTCCCGAGCGTTGGAAAATTTCATAACCCGGTCTAGTGTGGCTGCTACTTTACAAAAGCTACATCTTTCCATTTTCGGCCTTCTTGATTCGCCTTTCCCGGGTTCATTATTGGAAGTGTTGCAAGTCACAACGGGGGTGGAGGAGCTCATGATAAGTGTCTCAGAGCATGGCACATTCGTTGAAGACTGCTGGCACCCGTATTCTCAGATTCGCGCGGTCGATTTTCTGCGAGCGTTCGTGAGAGACGATAGGTTTTTACCAAAACTGAAAAACCTGCATATCATCCATCTCGATCATCTTCGACCGGACGAAACGAGGGACTCCACTACTGACAGCTACAAAGAAGACGACTACAACGACGATGATCACAATGGTGGCGAGGCCATTGGGGACGAGCACATCGGTTTCACTGAACACGACGGCGAGAAAGATAGACATCCGAATGATGCCTGCGGCGAAAATGATGATCCTGAAACTACAGTACCACTTGTGCCCCGGAAGCAGCGTGAGTGGGTGAACGAGTTTGAGGCCATGGTAGAATTGCGTAGTGCGAGGGGACTACGATCGGTCATTTTGGAGCTTGAGAGTACTAGAGGTGACAGTGACAAGTCGGATATGGGTTTGGATGTGGAACGGTTGAGCCGTTTCCGAGACCTTGCGGAGCATGGGTTGGAGATACGGGTTGTGAGAACCTGTTTCGGAGATATTCATCATGAAGTGCTGGGTTATGGGCTTGGTGAGCAGTCACGTCTTTACCATCATGATTTATGGACTCGGACTCCGCACGATAGAATTACAAGTCAACGATGGCGAGAATCTCGCAATTACTAGGAGAGGCAGAAAGATACGTTCGCGATATTTTATTTTACTCTACAATTCCGTCAGGCGGATATTCATCTGCCTGCTCTTGATTAATGTTTACCGTAATTTTTTGTTCCAACGGACATACTCATCCACTGATAGAGATGCTCTCATGGCTATACTCAGTGTGTACCATAAAAGTTGAGATCGGAGGATGTGAGCAGCTACGCCCGAGCCGGCCGAGTGAAGGACTAGTACTGTGAGCCATGTGACATCAATACACCTCTTTCTTGAACCATCATCATTGATCAGTATTTCAGTCGTCAGAATTCAATACGGAGAAGAGGAAGGTGAGTGAACGATCACTTTCAAGAGTCCTTGCTGCTCAGACAATCATCAACATCAGTTCACCCACAACCAGGACCAACGTTATCTTCCTATTTCGATTCCACGTCCAGTGTTCTACCTTTTCCTGACTAGCATCGCGAAGTACCCGTCGTACGACAAGGTTTATCCTACCAATGTCTTGGGATTACTCTCAACAAGCTGAAGCATCTTTTCGTTTGCGATGAAGGACTAACACATCGAGATTTGGGCACATCTGTATTTGGCACGGACTTCAGCCCTTTTATTGATACACACGGGTGAGTAAAAGGAACTCAGTGAATTTCACTTCGATCTCCCATGCCGTGAGAAAATACTGGAAGTCCGCGACTTTGCAGCGAGAATCTGTGCTCCGTGCGCATCGACTCGATTTCCGTATGCCGCCGCGGAGCCACTGTTATCCCTATTACTTTCCCTTCCCGACGAACCGAAATCAGCTCCCGTTCCTTGCTTTACGTTCAGGGTTATTCTGCAATGGCACCGTCTGTGAAACTCTCGAGTCCCGGAATATTCTTTGGTGCTTTAAAGGGGAAATCACGGGGCCGTTTCCGAGAACTCCCGCTTCATCACGACTTACGAACGTCCGGATAATTTTTCGTCCCGCGCAGTACCCATGAATCTCGAGAAGCAGACGTTAGCCCATAGTCATTCGCGTACAGCTCACGGGCTTTCATGCATATGTGTCTACTTTCCCGCGACCGTCCGGTACACCCCGAATTGAAGAGGACCATCATTCAATGCTAACAACGCAAAAAGAAAATAACATGATTATCTCCCGCAATCTTTCGGAAATTACCCTTGAACCAGATCCATTCAGCAAATACCGGAACAACCAGGATCTCTAACGCAAGACCAGCAGAGTTGGTCCTACCCGTGTTTCGAAAAAATGCGCAGAGGTGACCAACACAAGCGATCTTTTGACCGTCTCCATATTGTCTGTTGTTGTCGATGCCGTTGACGACGTCGCGGACTTGGCTTAGGTTGCCGAAAGCGTCTCTCTCGTCACAAAGGGCACTCCCGCGGTAGTTGATACCTAGTTGGGGGGCTGCGATCGCCGCTAAGGCGGGAGTAGCGAATATGCTGATTGCGAGGGGGAGAAGAACGGTGAAGGGTGCTGACTTTTTCTTTAGTGACCAAAGCTATTGAGGGTCTGGAGGAATGGTTACGAAGGCAAGGTTGTCTTTTATATCCTCAATGTTTACAATGGCGAGCTGGATTTTCGTCCTTCTCTTACCCAGCACTGACAAAACAGACTTCGGTGATAAGGAACTTTGTAGTGTCTGGCCCACCATGGATTCTGCCTCAGGCTACGCCACAATTGTACGCTCAGAAGCCAGAGTGCGCGTTCTGCGGCACAACGAGTCACATTAAAAGTGCTATGAGCGAGATATCAGAGAGTCTCACTTATAAGTTTTACCTTGCTTTATCATGACTATCAAGATACATGAAGCACAACAGACGTGGGTGGCGGGGGAATTACATCGGATATCCGTCATCAGCAGCATACAAATGAGATTGTATCCGTTCTTCCGAGATGGAACCAGGTGTAGCCTATCCGAAACCACCCACAGACCTCCGCAACAGAGGAGATTAGAAATATCCTTACAGCGTCATTACTAACCTCCCCGTGGATAGCCTGACTAGCAGAGTCACACCGAGCATGCTCTACCCGGAATTTACCCCCCCATCCCGATCTTCACCCACAAGTGCTACTCAAACGTGGTCAACTTGTTGAACTTTTAGTAGGTCAGAGCTTGTTGACTTCAAGTACGAACGGAATTCTTGCTACTTGCATATTCTGAGACCTGGGGATGTCTTCGGCCTCGTCGGAGAATCGAGGGCTAGACCGGTACAAGCGATCGAAATCGCGTTACAAAGATTACCAAGACAAGAAGGTATTTCTGTATCTCAGAGTACTGAGTTACCGCTCATTTCATGTTTTACACGCACTCGTTCACAAGACACACCTCAGCTCACAAACGCGTGGTTTCCGCCTGTTTCCTATTTGGCTAAGGCTCTTGCATATAGCAACTTGGAAATTTTCAATTAACTGATAGCGACGTGTAATTGGGACCGCTCCGAGCCTATTGCTACGTCAACGACTATCGCTGTCAGATACCCCCCCGAAACGGTTCTTGTTGATGTTGAGGAAATTGTCATTCAGCTCATGGTTTTTTTTTAATTACTGTAGGAATGGTAAATACCGAGATTTGCGTAGGAAGCTGGGTCACTGGGCCAACGGACCGATATAACAGTACTACCTCCCACGAAGGATCGACGGATTTACATGCCTAGACTACCGCAGTGCATTGTTCCCATGCCCCCGACTCAGAAAATAGGAATAAGTCACAGTGCTTCTGATTAGTTCCGTTCCACTCTTGATGTCGATTAGTATAAACATAGGTGGAATGGAAAGTGCCAAATAAAGTTGTCTTCTAAGTTCTTGGTATGTATAGAACCATCTAGAATTTTTCTCATACAGACGCCACCGAATTGCCACCAAGCCTAAGAATAGAAGGAAATAATATATCAAGGAGCGTAGAAAAAGGGGTGATTGACCTTTCAATAAAGCCTATAGGTTATCTTCGAGACCCCTTTTTCCCCCCCATCTCCACCGTGACTTACACGCGTTCGGCTTGGATCGGTGAACCGGAGAAGTCAAGAGAATGGGAAGGGGAGGTTAAAAAGGATGTGGTCACGAGTTCCCTAGTGAGAATGTCATCTTCGACTGACAGTAAAAATGAGGAATCTTGATAAAAATCGTTCTTGCCGTCGTGTAACCCAAATCACACCCAGTCGACTGGTAACTTGAAGGGCGACTGAGAAAAAAAAAATTGGTTTCCCACAGAACCGCAACCAACCCGAACTAGAAGTTATGAAGGGATGCAGGACAGACGTACAGCATTAGAGGTGATAATTTTGAATGATTTTTTTGATGCATGATTTTGATGATCCTGTCATTGCGACCATCTTCAACCTCTCTGAGTAGGGTCGGACAGCTCGGAAGGGGTGCCAGTGCCGAGTGGCAATGAACCTGGTTAAATTTCTCTCGATAGGGCCACTGTGCCTATAAGTCGTGAAACTCGGCCCAGGACAGAATAGCCTCTTCAAAGCTGTCCTCAGGTCCTCATACGATTCCAGACAAGTAATGTGGCTTTCGTGCCTCTTGTAACTGAAGTACAGACATGAGGAGCCGTGCCGACATGGGATACATTTGAACTTGAGGAATAAAAGAAATTAATTCGAGCTGTCGAAACTTCGTCGTTATATACCAACCGGAGAACACTATTCGGAACATTGATATTCAGGGCAAGACACCGTCCCGCTGAGTTGTGGGCTTGTAACGCCGTGTTTGTGGAGGCATACTAAGCGTCGTCGTGAGATACTGTTCCCGTTTTTGAATGAGCGCGATGAAGCTCGGAGGCTTAGCATGCCATGTGAGGGTATACTGATTCCCTTTGGTAAACGGATGAGGACAGTGGAAGGTGAATTCGGGAACGTGCAAGCAGGCTGGCAGCAAAACCTAGGAAATTTCAAAGAAGACTTGTTTTTTTGTTTTTTTTTTGAGCTTCCTCAACCCATAGGCACGCTTCCCCCGAGGTCCGACGTCCGCCTGACACAGTAGACAATGGTTGAATGAGTCTAGCCTGAACCCTTGCCACTTTACTTGTGACAGGATATATTCTCGGGACGGACATCCCGCCAAGGTGGGTCAAATTATTAGCGACCTTCGGAAAGAAAGCTGGATGATTTACCGTCCGTTTCCGCGAGTAAAACCTCATTGAAAACTTCGTATGTGCGTGATACAAAATCGAAGTTTGAAACGGGACAATCAACCCGCGTTACGAAGTGTATGTACAGAAAGAAAAAAGTCGTAGTATATATAGTATATATACTTCGTCCGATGGCGACGTAAATCATTCCGCCTTTCTAGTGGCGTTCTCGTCGATTGATCCTTCAGCTGAGTAAGTAACCCCGAGTTGTGAGAACCGGGAGGTGTGGAAGCTTGTCGGAGGCTGTGATTCGGAAGGCAGGACTTCTATCCGAGAAAACAGATCTCTAGACAGTGATCATGAGAAGGTTTGAGTGGATGCTTCAGAAGCCTCCTTTCACCAGCCTCTGAGCCGTTCGAGTACGTGTATGTACCCGCACATTTAAACTTTCACCATCCACCGCCGAGGCTGTCATGCATCAAAAACACATGGCAAGATAATCAGGCCCGTCAAAGTAGTTGGAATCCGACACTTCGAGGTCGGAACGATTCCGAACATAAACTATCTTCCATCACGTATTTTTTTTGATGAGATGGGGAGATCGGAGGCCGAAAAGATGCGGTAGGAGTGACAAGGAGGTGATGTATAATCTTTTTGAATGCTTACCCGTGAATAAGAGGCCACCAGAAAAGTTCCAGGTGTCGATTCCACAGCCTTGGGTTGATATTATTAGTACTGTGCTGATCACTGCTGACCGGTTTCATTTTACGCTTTTACGAGCAGGATCAGGCTACCTTTTGAATTTTTGCCCTGGTCAGAGGTCCCTCGCTTCCATCGAGCCTCTGAGAAAATGTACTGAACTGAAATTGAAAAAAAAAATCCCCTTCAAAGTACTTACAATTGGTGACAATTTTCCACCTGCAGTTTCAAGTTGCTCGGAAAATGCTCATGTGAGGGTCAAAGGCCATGCGACATACTGACTAATGACAAGACCGTGAACACTGAAGGGGCTTAGTGTGGGAGGTTTAAGTACCCAAAGTTCTCAAGCTAATAATGCTCTGATCATAATCCCCGGAGCCGCAGCCCGAGTCACCGTCCCGTAAACAGCTCGAAAAGCTGTGAAAAGGTCAAACCAATGATTCCGAGGAGACTTGTTAAATAGCCGATTCTTCACTGAGTCATTGAGTTTCACGAAATGTCTGGTTTCAAATCTCTTGTGCCGTGAGTGGGGTGGTAAGATCTGTGGTAGTCGACACATTCTCACTCAGCGAGAATCCAAAATATTTGAACCATAATATGAGAAGGCAAAATTAGGCGGCGTCAAAGCAGTAGTGTCGCTAGTCCTTATTAGCTCTAGAGCGCCAGTGAAAGAACCGGAGAAAAGGACTTGAAAGAGGCTAGATTCCTTCGCAATTGAATCACGGCATGCCACTGCCAAACGCCGAGTTTGTGGAAGATCCGGCGCCCGCTGAGAAGGAGTTACCGATGAAAAGTTTGAATTTACAATGAGGTCCTTCCGAAGACAGTGAGAGGGGTTTGAAAAACGGTCGGTCTCGTTGTCAGCAACCCCTATGCAGGATCTTGAGTAGTGCAACGAGCCTACGACCATGTAAGAGCCATTAGAGCTGTAACGTTACGTAGAGGCGAGCGAATCAGAGTCCGAAGTCAACAAACGTCTAGTGGCGACGTAGCAGAGAAGAGATTGCTCCGAATACGCTAGTATACTCCAATAGGGCAGGGGTCCGGCGGATCGACTGGGGAAAGATTGTGACTTGTCCGCACCGTCTTCGTCGCTTTTTGACTTTGAGGATACGCCGTTCCGATAATACGACCGAACACGAGCCCGATAGGACGACAGTCTACATAGTCTGTTGAATTCACACGTATAGATTGTGTACACATGTAGGTTGCTTGATCGCTAAACGGCCGCTATAACAACTGAATTTTCGGGCTGTTACAAACATACAGAAAGGGAGAAGTTGCCTTGGAAACCATACGGGTGTCAGCACGGCTGAGGACGTGCGTGTTTTCCAAGAATAATATGTAATGGTTGTTGAAGTGAATTGAAGCATTCCCCTTTGGTTTTGACTCTTTTTCCAGTTGGTGATAGACTCCGAGGCCAGGGTCCCAGGCGTGTGTTGGGGTACATATACATACATTGGATCTTTTTGGGTATATGCAGGCCGGATATCCGCCAGAGTTTTCCGCATATGTTATATATCATGTCACTGTATATTTTGAATTGAGTCAACTGCGGGGAAAGCGGAGAGTTGACGAAGAGGGTTTGATATGAGTTGATACCGCTGGGGAATTGATCAGTTGGGCGGCAGGGAAGAGGCGAGGTGAAGATGACGGTAAGAGGCAAGAGGCGAGGGGGTGACGAGTAATAAGCTACGTAGGTGGATCATCGGTAAGGATCTTGGTCAATTTGGGAAAGCATAAAGTGTCATATATGACGAGCAAAGGGCCTCGAGGCCTCCCTTCATCCAGTTCAAAGAGCATGGGGACCAGCCGAAGATGGCCGATGGCCGAGAGTTTAATTTAAAAATAATAATAAATGTCTCAAAAAATGGGGTGATACTTCCGTTATCCGGAAGAGGCAATGCTGTGTTGGCCGTTCCTGACCTGCGAGTGTAAATTTCAGAAATTTCCAAAATCATCGCACACGAGTTTTTACTTCCCCTAGTCCCACGAGAACGCTAACATGACTTCCTTAACACAGGGCCTAGGTAAATCTACTTTCTTCTTCTTTCCCATTCTGTCCCTTCTTACCTTGAACCTCCCCTTTACCCCACCGTTCTAGACGACGACGACAGTAGTACCAGCTCCACACTTTCAAGATTATTACGCCTTGCATCATTGTCAACAGCCAAGACCACAATGTCACCTTCGAAGCACAGTCCCAGCCTACACATTGACTTACCCCTCCAACACCGCTCAGAATATCTCTTACGAGAGACCTTGCTCAAAGACGCAGAAGCCACTCCGACACCACCAACGACCACCAGCAGTAGCAGCAGCAGCAGACGAAGAACCTCAACTGCGTCTAGGAGCTCTAGTCGCACGAGGGCATTAGAATCGAGTGGAGGACTCTGGGGCTGGTTTTGGAGGGACAATGGCGAGGGTTCGAGTAGTGCGAGTGAAGAGGAGGCCTGTCATTTGCCTACTCCCCTCAGTCCGTCTCTACGGACAATGTCAACGATGACTGGCTTCTTTGATGAGGAGAGGAGAGGGAGAGGAAGAACGGCAAACCCGAGTAATAAACGATCGAGAGCCGTAGAGTCTTTGGAGAAGCTTCACAGTAGATCCTCATCGACGACTTCGGCGGTTTTTGGAGCTTCGTCTGGGGGGAAACAATCCAAATTCGCGCTCGGATTGGACACCGTACCCAGCGTTGGGGATTTACGTGTCTTAGTTGCTGCTCATGATGCTCTCACCACTTCCGCGTCGAGCAGTAATTCTAACAACACCCCCCTCACCACTTCCGCGTCCATCTCCACACCACCTACGTCGTTTTCCTCATCGCCTGTATCCAGTTCAGATATGTCGTCACCCCACACGGGCTTAGAGGCCGAAGGAGAATTACATGTACCAGAAGACGTTCTTATTACACCGCCTCCAACACCGCCTTCAGCGTTCAGCTCCAAGCGCCCATTGGGGCTGGATCCCAGTACGCCGACGCTTTCGAGGATCCCTGTCTCTTCGCAGAACGCCCAACGACAACACAGAAGGGCCCTATCTGTTTCCATTTACCCGCAACATCCTCAGGTACGGACAGCGGCTACAACACAGACGGCGGCATCAGCATCAACACCGAGTACACCACAACGGAGTACGAGTTTTCGGAGCACGACTACCCCTGGTGGTCCGGGGAAGGCCAACTACACGCCGAAGAGGGCGAATTCGTTGAGGACGTTTACCCCCACCACGAGGTCAGCTGCCGGACAGGGACCTACGACACCGACACCTACAAGGGTACATAAACTTCATAAGGCGTTGCCTGTGCAAGCTAAATCGACTGGCTCCCCTATCCCGGGTGCTGCGGTTCCGAGTGGGTTCGCGGTAGGCACGCCCACGAGAAAGGTGTCATTGGTTGATAGGTCGCCCGAGACGCCACAGAGAAAGGCTTTGGCAGCGCATATACACACCCCTACGCACACCTCCCCGCATACACAGATGCACACATTCATGCCTGGTACACCACAAAGCACCAAGTTGCCTTACCGGAAAACGTCATTTGTTGCTTCGTCTCCCTCATCACCGAGGAGAAATACGTCTGCCGCTAGTTTACCCGTGGTGGGTGGTATGGCCGTTACTGGTAACGGTCAAAGTCCGTTTTCTAGTCCTAGACGGACTAGAACGGCTACCACGTTGGCTGAGATGGCTACTGGAGGTAGGGATGTGGTTATTCCTCAAACGCCCAAGACGTTCTTGTACTCGAGAGAGGAGACGGATGGGACACCTGGTACTTCTCCCCCCGCTTCACCTAATTTCGTCCTCAATTCTCCCCGCCACCCCACCGACACTTCCCCTACCTCGCCCTCTAGCCAAAACAGATTCAACATCCGTACGGCAAGTGAGCAGTGTAAAGCCCAAGAAGGGTATGTTTCGTTTGCGAGTGTGGAAGGTTTGGGTGAGCCTGAGGCTCCGATTGAGGTGTTGGTCACGGATGACCGTGGGGAGAAGAAGAGGCGGTGGTTTGGGTTCTAGTTGGGTCGTTTTTGGGTTTGGCTTTTTTTTTTCTTTTTTCCGCTTCCGTTCTTCTTTTTCCTTCTCGTTCTTCGTCTCACTCTTGGTTCATCGCTGGTGGAAACCTCCCCCCCCCCACACACCCATTTTCTCTTTTTTCTTTTTCTTCTTCGTAATTGGAAACAAGGTAGAAATTGCACTCGATCTTTTCTATGGTAAAAAAAAAACGTAATGTGTACTTTTTGCGTCTCACTCTTTCTCCTATTCTTTCTGTCCCCCGGTCTCTCTCTCTTTCTCTTTTCCCTCCCTCTCTTGCCCCCTGCCCCCTGCTTCACATATAGAACATTCCGTAACTTATTTGGTATATGGTATGTAAGAAAAAGGAAAACCGAAACGAAAAATTTCGTTCGAGTAACCTTAATAAAGATAAAATGTGTTGTTTTATATACTTACCTATCATGATGTACATAATTGACTTGCAGTTTATTTTGTGCTAGTCTTTCAATTGGATTTTTCGGATTGGATCTGACTGTGTTAATTTATGTGCAAAGAAGGAGTAGGTCGCTTCGACTTCGAGAAATGCTCAAGTTGCTTCGATAGGGGGTCTTCCATGAAGTTTAGATTGGCTCGCGCTTCGCTTCGTTAATTTTCGAAAAGCAAGAATCGGGGGAAAGTTCGGGTGAGTCACGATGTACATTGGACAGTGGAAATTTTCCCGTGGGTTTCTGTGCTCCAACGATGACTAAAAGCCGAGCTTTTTTTAATTTGGGATGGGATCTAATTTCCGTTCCTTCCTCGCCGCCGACCACATTCAGATCCATTTTTCTCTTTATGTATAGGAGAGAAATCTAGAGCTAAAGTCGTACCGAAAAAACAGATAGGCACCCAAATTTTTGGACCGTGCTTACTAGTTCAACTTGGAAGACACCCTAACTTTGTCGAGGTCGAGAGTAGTCCCGGTTTGGGCCAATCAAAGCAGTTGTTCTCTAGCCTGAATCTGTGGTACTAGATGGAAGATGGAAGCTAAATCTCCGGGGGTAAGTCAGGCATTATGTAGGGTAGACCTCGGGCGTGCATTGGGTGATTTGCTAGGGCATGCAGTTGACACGAGTCTGGGAGATGCGAAGGTCTTCACGGGGTTCTGTGGAATGATCCTTCTCCTTAAGCCACCAATGATTCCAAGATACTCATCAATAATCTACGAAATGATGAGGCAGAACGGTCATTGATTGAAAGATACAGTTTCTGTCAAGAAGCTGATGTCTCAGATCACACAAGAGACTGACTTAACACAGTTGGCAGAGGGAAAACATGTATTTGTCTTCTTCAAGACAAAATCTCAGGATTGTCAAGGCTTATGTTAGACAAATTCAGGAAGCTAGAGTAAAACAATCCAATGACTTACCTCTCTCCAGAGCAACTGAGCTGTCTTAAAGTTTGAAGTTCCATTTTTCCAATTTATATCAACAAAAGAGTGATCATGGTCAGATACCCAAAGTCTGGGTTACTCAAGGATTCAAACAATCTTGAAAGAGATCCAAATGTCCCCAATATATTAGATCAGGTCATAGTGTTGTCTGAGTCCATGAATTTGACTTCCAATCTATGAGATGTCTGGGCTATTACTGAGAATTCTTGGCCATTTTCTTGAAAGTGGAGTGAGGAGTATCAAGAATGAAGAATGATATCTTCAAAACTAAACCTGAAAGTGGCTATTAGGCATGCAAGAAAAGTGTTTGTAAATATTGCATTGATTGTCCATCCTGCCAGACTCTTTGAGGAAATGATAAAAACCATGGAAGAACAAGGTGCATCTCCTGGTGAACAGTGAACAGTTTTTTTGTCACAAAACTTGTTCTATTTCTCAGGTTATCATCTGAAGCTAGTGAAAGAAGCTCCAACAAGAAATTCCCTATTGACTTGCAGCTCTCCATTGAGTAGACTGACCCCTAAAATGTTTAGCAAGGCACACTCACTAATAAAACAACACAGTTGCAAGATAGCGGTAGGGAATATGAATTTCAAGAGCCGATGCAATTCTTTTTTCATTGATAGTAAGAGTCTTGTGTTCAACAACCAATATCAATGACGCAAATTCCATTGATGGGATAGTCATCAGATGATTCTTCAGGTTGGAAACAGAACCAGTTCCAGGGGCCTAGTAACTTGGTCAGAAAGTCTCTCACCCACTTAGTTTCAGCAAGATGCTGGTCAAGGAGAAAATCTGGATTATGATGCATGCTACACAACTACTTCCCTGTTCTGGACTCTGTGTACTGATTCAGTTTGACTCAAGTCAGTGTTAGCTAGTAAGTAGAACATTTTTGACTGCGGCACAAGCAATGGAAGGCGCCGACTGACGTTGACGCGCATTTCCTCTCGACAATCATTTGTCCCTGATACCTGCGCCCATGCAGTCTCTTGTAGCACTAGTGGGTAATGGAGCGGAGGGTCAATTATAACTGCTCTTGGATCATCCATTTTCCTGGTGCAGTGTGGAGATTTTCTCGTATAGATTGTTCCCTGTTTTGGAGGGCTACGTACTTAGTATAGGGGTAAAAATTGTTAGAAAGACTGCATTTAAGGTGTGCCGCTGGTTCAGCAAAAATTTATCAAATCTCGGGGAAATCTATCCTCCATCGTAGGTCAGGAGGCCGAAATGCAGATTGTTGAAGTCAACCTGTACCCGATAAGTTATATTTGAAAGAGGGTAGTCTCCAATATTTTAAGCATCTAAGCCGGGGAAAATTTGGGAATTAAAAAAAGAACGATATGGGGACAAAAAAAAGTACATGCCTTCATCATCAAGTTCAGTGAAGTGGCCTGAATCATTTCATATGACAGGTTGGAAGAGAGGAATCTGGTGGATGTAGATAACGAGCAAAGTCTGTGGTCTTGGGATCAAATCCACGATCAACTTGCCATCGCTGAATGGTCTTGTATGTCTCTGTGGAGTAGCAGTTCTCCCGTGTAACATAACTGTTTAAAAGGAGCTGGGTAGGAAGGCCAAATTTTTTACACATGTCTTCTGAGAAGGAAGTCTGTCCACTGGGGTCAATGGACCAGTAATGCCATCCTGATGCAAGGGTACCCCATAATAAAGGAAGGGGTAGAATAGGGTGGATGACAAGGTAGATAGACTGAAGCACTCTAGCAAGAGTCAGAAAGACAAGAAGTGTAGCAAGCCACGGAGTGCAAGCGGTAAAAATATTAAAGACTGTCTCTTTATGTTTGAACAACGACGGCCCCTTTTCAAATTTCAACCTTAGGCATAGGGCTGCGACAGAGATGAATATTTTGGGATGTGCTGGACAGACGTAATGTTCCGGCCATCTGTCCGGCGCTTTAATCCGCTATCACATCCAAGTTCCTCTTCGTAGATCGTAATTCTTCCGCCACTCACATATCATGGTGTCAATACCTTTGGTGTGGAAACCCGTAAGGCTCAACTGTTGGAGGAAATTCACCATACGCAGTTCCACATTATCCCACAAGCTGTTTCCAGCTGCTGATCCGTAAATACAGTATATATATTCATGTCACATGTAAGCCGAAGGATCTGATAGACTTACGAAACGGTAGAGCGTTCAACAGCTATCAATCCGAAGCTCCAAGCTTAAGGATACACAAAATTTCGGTAGGTTGATTTCCCCCTTGTCGGAACGAACTTGATGCTGCCCCCACGATCTTTACATCCCTCTCTTATGGATACATTCAAATATATCCAGGGCTCCGTGAGTCTAGCTGTCCATCATCATGCGTACCAGCTTGCCGGCAAGCTGGAAATTGTTCGGTATAGTAATTGGGGTGTTTTCTGCCCAACACCGTCAAAGCGTCAGCGGTCTGGTCATTCAGTATACCATTCAATGCGGGGAATTCAGAAGACTCATCATTCACTTGGAGCTAGGCTTTTATTTTCCTTCAGACTTTTCGAGCCAATTACCAATACCTTATTCGTCGCTCGTCCAAAGGTTCCTTCTCACACAATGTTCTACGTACCAATCCCCGCACCCATTTATTCTGAATTTGCGGTGTCCATCTCGAGGATATTGGCTATACCTTCCTCAGCGATGAAAGATGCTGGTCAAAGAGAACCTCTTAACTACGATACATGCCACACAACTACATTCCCTGTTCTGAACCCTGTGTAAAGCCAGTCATTCAAGGTTACATATATGGTGCTTACATATTCACCTTATGCTACATTGTCTTGATATTTGATCAGACTACATTCAGCAAGTGTCTAAAATGATCTGACTGGAATTTGAATTTGTACCTGCCCAAAAGGTGCAGGCTTGTCTACACATGTTTCCTATAGCCTCTTGTAAACTAAATCACCTTCCGCTCTCCGCTAACATGTATTCAATCAAATATGTTTCCGACAGCGGCCATATTTTCACGAGTTTCAGACCAGCATGCTGCCTATAGTAGTGAAAGCCAACTAAGTCAACGGCTGGGGAAACACATTAAAAAGGTCGTACCCAAGTGACGCGAAGTCTTCGCTTGCCCTCTCGAAACTGTTGAAAAGAGCAAGCATGGCCTACCAGGCGATAGATAATACAGTAAGTATTGAACCTTGAAGGAAGAACTAGGCCAGCGGCCTAACGTACGACACTAAGGTTCGGTGCCCTAACACTCCCGGAACCATAGTTTGGAAGAAGTGGTTCTGGAGCCTATTGTTGTCTCATCAGCATCTGTGGGCCGGCCATAAGAGGCGATCGACAAACTGACTTTCTCGATTCCGCTATATCCGTGAGAGTCCTTGTCGCTTTGGGGATGACAGTGTTGAAGTACATGCTCGTCTGTTAAATCGGGCGAAGGGAAAGTTAAGAGTTCGGGTACAGTTACGAGGGGTAGGAAACAAGCTCACGAAGTAACACCCGACTCGTATTGTTCATTACACTCGCGATATTTCTCAAGATCGTGATTGCATCCGTGTCGGGCCAATCATGGATAACGAGGCTCAACTGGTGACCCCAACACGATCCGGCCCATATGAGTGCCAGTAATTTGAGTCGGGCGAGTGAAACTCACGTAATAGACATCTTGCTTTGGTACTGGCGGTTCCTTCATAAAATCCATTGGAACGAAAAGAACATCCGCCTCTGGGTGTTCGGCTGACCACAACTTGAAAGACAAACAGCGGAAACAGAACACCGTATGATGATCAGAAATTAGAAACCCAGGTATGATTTACTCACTGACTTGGCGTGTTCAAGGGGCACAGCTAGGTCTTGAAGAACGACTCTAAACTTGTTGACGTAAAATTCAGAGAGTGCTAGCGCCACTTCTCCAAACCCGGACCCCACGTCGCAAAACGTTATCAGGTCCGTCCCAGATCCAGCAGTTTGAGCGATGAGGTCCTTCCAAAGATGAACTGTTGGGTTGTAAACAATGAAGTCAAAAAAAGGGTAGAAACGGTGACCCGGTCACCCGTGCAGACCTTGCACAATTGATTCTGTGGACCCATTCACGCGACGTAACCCCGCCATCGCTCGTTGAAGGAGCTGTTATGGACTCAATATATTTGAAGAGAGAGAATAAAACTGTCCGCCAAATACCTTTCCTGCACTGTCTGGCTAGATACGAGTCAAATGAAATATCAGACAGGGGAGGTCTTCAATAATAATGTATTGAGAATCTTACGTGCGCCTCAAGCCAATCAAACCACGAGGCATCTTCCATCTCATTTCGTACCAGATACGAAAACGCAGTTCTATTAACCGCGTTGGTCGATGCGTATTTCGGATGAACCAGCGTTTCAGGGAGCATAGAGGCTGCTTGAACGAACTCCGAGTACATCGAGATGGTCGGATTTATTGGACTGGACGTTAACAACGGGAGTGAAATGCGGTTATTGGTGTAGACGTCTCTTGACACTACTCACGCACGAGCCACCGCAGGGGAAACCCTCGAGTCAGCTCACACAGACTGAAAATAGAAGGACAAGAGCGCTGAATACTAACCTTCCTCAAAACACCCTCGAGTTGCTAGAAGAAGCATAACAGGGCCGAGTTTCTCCGGGGAGACTATATTCTTTGTTCTCGCGGCAATTTCTTTGATGTGCATTCCTTGGTTTGCAGAGGCGGTGTCCATCTCGAGGACATCGGCTATACCTTCCTCAGCGACAAAGTTGAGGCACGACGATTCATATGACATGGCTCGCTGGGTAGGGAACAAAAAAAAAAAGAAATCAGCTGGAATGCCGATGAACCGAAAATGAACCGAAATTACACTGAGCAGTGTGTGCATAGGCTGAGCGAGAGTAGTGCATAGCCGTTCACAGGCACCTTCGAGTGTCCGGATGGCTCTTTTCAATGCGAGGGCACCCGATTGACTATCCAAAGGGTGGGATCCTTTCGATCCAGGGAAGGGGATGCCATGTCCAGTCTTTTCGTACTCTGCCATGGCTTCTTCCGCTGATGAGTTGATAAGCTCCAAGAGGGCTTTAATTTGAGCACGGGAGCTGGTACTTGAGGCCATGGATACGAGCTCGTGTCTTTGAGGGATGATTTTTATTGCTGTTCATGTATATTATATAGTACTGGAGGTTGCAACATGCAGTGGAGGACATCGTGGGAGGCTCGAATCGCTGTCCCATTGATTTCAGTCTATAAAAGGTCCCAGTTGTTCTAGCGATAGCATCCGCTAACAGAATCAAGTTCCTATTTATTGAACCTGAGGGAATTACCCGAAACCAACTTGAACTACCATATCTTCTATTCGTCTACCACGACCATGTGAGGCTTCTCTGGCGGCGTGGGAGATGAGTCTGGGTCTCCGGTCAGCTGGTGATCGTGAATGGCATGGAAGTCTTGGTCTATGAACTTGCCCGACGTTGTTGCATGATTGTGGATAGGGACATCAGCTTTCGCGAGAGTTGCAAATGACACCTAAAATGTTCGTTGGCCATCATTAATGAAAAGCATCCGATAACGCGGACCATCTGACTGTGTCTGACCCGGCGTGTGAGAAAAACCTCCAGAATGCCATGAACACCTCAATTCATGAGCTTGACTGCTATTGCGCTCCTTCCATTTATTAGAGAGGGATTTTCCCAGACATGTCGCGAATATTTTACCTGAAATGTTACTTGGCTCTCAAGATCCTGAGACCGGGTACTTCAATACCGATATTTTCCCAAATGAAAGGCGACTGGAGCGGGACTTCAGAACCACCGTCAAGTTTGGAATGACAAGACTAGTAACTGCAGATGTAGAACAAAGTAAGGTGAGGTTGAACCGAGAATAATCGAAATTGAAAACGAGGTTATTTGCGCTAGTACCTTCCATTGCTGAAACGTCCGCTGTAAAATTATTCGGTTCAGCTTCAGTCTGAGGGAACGGAGGGTAATCACCGCTCGTTATTGCCCTTTTTTCTCGTTTCCGTGAGCATGGACTCTCAGATAGACGGAAAAACGTGGATTTTTCCTTGGGTGCACAAAGGATATCTTGACGATGTACGCACCTGGAGCAATTGAAAAAAAAAAAAAAAAATCGACCATTTCCCCGCCAATCTCCCTTCAATATACAGTTATCGTTAGGATTTTCTGTTTTTGAGGGTGATTCTTTGAGATATAAGAGTAGTCATGCCAAGAGTTTAGTGAGAGCAGGATAGAGTCAACCGCCGGGAATGAGGCCATAGATAGATCAGAGCTTCAGAGAACTGGTCGAAGATAGTACTGAAGATCAGATTGCGGGACGTAACGCATCAGGCCCTTCCAAATGGGACCCCCGGGCCACGCATGGCCGAGAGGCCTCAGCCATGATCGGGTCTATGCAAAGTTCCTCCAGAGTATCTAGTACAGGACAACCACGCGTAGACTCTATAGTACTATACGGAGTCACCCCCTCTGACCTACCCTAGATATCGTTGGAAAGTGGAGAACCGAGAACCGTCAAGGTGCATCTTCAAGTACCAATTCCTGCAAAATTGATATGGAGTTACTTACACCAGCGGTTTGTCTGGGTTTCAACGTGTGCAGTACGCTAGTTACTTGTCAGTATGAGTCAAGTCGACGAAATATGTCATCGGGGAAATCTTCCGTCACTTTCTTTGCGGCCAGACCTAGAGGTCTTCAGAACACTTGAAGGATGTCAGAATTTCCAGAGTAACTTCAATCCCATTCAGGTGTAGCATGTTATACTCTAGAGTGTATATGATTCTGTTCCGACTGCGAAGAGATACGGGATGCATGAATGGACAAACACGTCGATAGCAGACAGGCTACCGTCCGAACCCAAACCGTAGGAAATAAAAACTTTGACAAAACCAGTGATTCCGTCACAACAAAAGACGTCCGGAGCCGTCAATTGCGGATTCTGTCCTTTGGAGTCCGCATCCATAAATCATTATGGAAGTTGAGACAAGACCGTCCACCAAGCCCATGACCCAGCACCTCATGATGGATGCGTCCATAACGGGTTCTCAAAACCTGTATCTCCAGTCCAAGCTCTCGCAACCGGGTCAACCGTTCCAAGTCCAAACCCATATCCGACTTGTCACTGTCACCCCTGACACTTTCAAGCTCCAAAATGACCGTTCGTAATCCCTTCGTGAAACGTGATTCTACCGCCGACTCGAACTCATTCACCCACTCATGTTGCTGCTGATGAAGAGGCTGTTTGGAATCTGGAGGTTCCGAGTTGTCTTCACCGCGGTCACCGTTCTCGCAGACATCCTTGTTCAAGCGTTGGTGTTCGAAGTTGTGATCATCTTCAGCGGATTTGTCTTCGATGTGCCCTCCCTCGACAGGCTTTTCGCCGTTGGGATCGGTGTCATTGGAATCCTCCTCGTCCTCATCGTAGTAATCTCCAACATAACTGCCCTTCGTCTCTTCAGGTCTTAGATGATCGAGATGAATGATATGTAGGTTTTTCAGTTTCGGTAAAACCTGATCATCTCTCGCTAAAACTCGCAGAAAATCAACCGCGCGAAGCTGAGTATAGGGATGCCAGTAGTCCTCCACAAAACTACCGTGTTCTGCGACACTTATCATGAGCTCCTCCACCCCGGTTGTGACTGCCAAAATGTCCAACAAGGACCCCGGAAAAGTTGAATCGAGAACGCCAATGATAGAAAGCCGTAGCTTTTTTAAAGTGGCTTCCACCCCAGATCGCGCTAAAAAGTCTCTCATCGCTTTGGAGAGTGAAGACAAGGCTGATGAATTTTGGTCGTCAATATCCGGATAGCCCATGCAGGAAAGGGAAAGGGATTTCAGGGACGGCGCAAGTTCGAAAGCGTCGAGGAGTTTACGAATATATCTCGCTAGGGTCCCGTTGACTACGAGGGAAGCTAGAAATGGAAAGGAAATGGGCGGAAGGGAGACTTCTGGGCTGGGGTTCTCGTGATAAGTAAACAATTCGATGTGTACGGAGCGCACACTCTGACTGCAGAGCCGTAGGACTTCCAGCGTTTCTCCAAAGCATGGGAGGTGAACATGAACATGGGTGAGTTGGGAATAGGGAAAGATGGAATGAACAGCGCCAAAAGAAATTATTTCGTCGATCATGGTGCTTTGGGGGTTGTGGTGAAGAATCAGGGTTCGGAGGTTTGGGAATTTCGTGGTTTCTCCTCGCCATTTACGCAGCGAGAGTCCCATGTCATGTACCTTTTCAAAATGAATCTCGAGAGACCGAAGGGACTCTAGGTTACTGTCGTCCATCATTTCAAATATCAGTGGGAAAATGTCCTCCGCGTCCTCCGGAAAATTGTATTCGCTAGAAGCGAATTCTATATGGAGACCTCCCCAGTTTGAAGCTTTGACGAGTTCCTTTAATAGAGTAGATGCGGTATGATTTGGTAGATCCTCCGGTCTTACGTCATATTTCTTCTCAAAAACAACCTCCACAAAAAGAGGAGACGACTTGGCGCGTACGATGCACGACCTCAGTCGTTTAATGTCTGTTTCCTTGTGTTTATCGGCGAGAGGGCTGAAATCGTGTTGAATACAAAGGCGCGCCCAGATCTCGGATGTGTATAGAGCAACCTCCCTCCATTGCGAGCATACTCGGGTCAAGGAGAAGGATCCAACCTGCTTCGGGTGCGGGCTGAGACGACCAAAAGAATTGTTCTCTACTACGAGAGTAAAGATGTATGACAACAATTCGGGAGGTATTACTCGCATTGCGCAGAGTAGGTGATGGATGGATAGCTTGTCACTCTGTAAGACGCTGGGCGTGGATTGTAGAAATTCAAATGAGAGATACACGGGTTATAGTCGCTTCGACTCGGATGGTGATTATCGATAGATTGTCCCCAAACCTCACTACTGCGAGATAGGATAGACTGTATTTTGACCATATGAGCTTCAGCACAGTGAGAATCTGAATCTGGTACTTACTTGCTCTGTCTTCACAATGACAGGAAGATGATGGTAGGAGGGGAGGAGTGCGGGAGAAAAGTTGAACATATGTCATAAACTACCCGCGACCTTGTGATCGTGAAACCCGACAACCCCGACAACCCCGACGACCCCATTGCTATAAATTAATTGTGACTTGCCCCGTTGTTCTGCTATCAGAAATGGGAGAAAGACCAGAATGCCATGGTTTACTAAATCCCGCAGTCAGACCTTAAGCTTCGCCAAGGGATACCGGTAAGTGCTTCTTCGCAGAAATTTTTATGAGAGAGACACTCACTGATTTGAGCAGGTGAGGCGGTCTTGCACCGAGACTGTGACGTCTTGCGTCTCCGATATTACTTAATCCTCTGCTCTCACCTTCTCCAACGACTCACTTGACGATTAGGCTTATTTCTGTGAGTGTCCTATATCCGCCTATATGCGTTAAACTCACCATACTTTCTCCGAAAGCTCTTCAAATCCATCCTTGCTAATGGACTTATGATGTCGAAGTTCACAGAAACTCTTAGAAACTGGCTGGTAAAGAGCACGCAGAAGTATCCAATGCTCTCCGAATCCTACCATCCATCCAAGATCGCCGACCGAGACTACTTGGACTTTGGCAATGGCACCAGGCAAGCTTGAAGCGCAAGAAAAACAGCCCTCTTCCGACCACACACGGTGATTCGGATGACGATGGGAGCGACGCAAAACAAGCATACGACGGTCAAGGAATCGTGAAGGAACGATAGCTATGCGGGTACATGTGCGCTCTAATATAGCTGTGGGAAATACCGTTGGATGCTGTTTTTTTCAAAGTGCGTTTCTGACCGTTGCCAACTCGATTAGAATTCCTCCACCTTGAAAACCGTACAAATAGGACTCCTGTTTGGGCGCCCAGAAAAGAACTTCAAATCGGGTCAAGAGCACATGTATCCATGAAGTCTGGGCATTTGGCACAATGGCGTGCTTACCGGTCATTAGCGCGAAGGTCGAGAATTGCCTGAGTGCATCGAGAAGGTGAGGCTTCTCGAATTCCATGCCTCTCATAATAGCTGATCTCACTCAAACATCTCGCAGCTTCAACAAGGAACTGCTTTCAACACTTTTCTGGTTACTCGGCAAGGAAGTGCTTGAAATGGAGCTGGGAAGTCCGAATGTTTAGTAGCTCTACTAGTAGGAGGACGAGAACGGCTGGATGAGGTGGCTGGGTATGGGTTGGGCTTAGGGCTGAATTGAGATGAAAGGGGGTACGAATACCACCATAATCCATTACCACCTCTGCCGTTTCTGACGGGATACGACATTCGAAAAGTTCAGCGCCCGCTTATCCAATCTCCAGCAACGCTTGCCCTACGGTTAAATCAGCACTTTCAGTACTCGGAAGGCACATAAACAATGAAAGCTCAAAGCCCAATGCCCAAACAGACGCACATTGCTCGCGAAGCTCGAGGCTGAAACGGGTCTTCTGACTGGATGCCGAGGGCTGTGGTCGCGGTAAAGAAGCCTGGTGATGATGCCGACGCGTGATCGGATATTTGTTCGGCTTCTCGTCTCTTTCTCCTTCACTTTCCACTCATTTTCTGCTTTCTTGTCGTTGTATCTTTCATCGCTATGGGAAATTGTTACTCGGATGTTGAAAACCTAGGTGGAAATGTTGCTTTGTTCGGGGAAACGCTTGTTATCGATCACCTATCTTATGGCCCTCTTTCATCGGTAAGTAGTGTTATAAACGAAACGCCCTACTGATGACGCGTACAATATTGAGCAGATACGAGCTCGACATGATTACGCACATACCGTTTCGCGATCACTTGCCAATGGGAGAGTTTGAGGATTTAGGTTTGGGTATTTCCTGAGCGAAGTAGTAGGGAACTCGACAGAGATTGTACGATGACGGTCACAGAGAAATGAGGTATGGGTTTACGGGTCGACATGATGTAACGAACTAACGTTGGCACCCATGAACTTGTACTTGAACAAGCGTAACTTCAACCCCCGAGTTGGAGGTTCTCAGTGGCCGACTCGAAAGGAGATATCATGATTTGTCTGTTCGGTCAAGGTTCGGGCTCAAGCACCAATCGCAACGAAAGCCGTATTGTCGGCCATCTACATGCAGATGGGGCAAAGGTGATGATCTCCAAGGATCCTCATACAAGTACTGATAATGTTGTACCTTTTTATAGTGAGACGGAGTCGAACAAGCTACACACTGACTTCAACTTGTATCATTCACCAATTGCATCGTTGAACACCACTAAGGTGCTGTAAGATCGCAAGTGATAGCGATACGTTCGTGGTGAGAGCAAGAGGATTCAGACCGTCAGGAACAAGACATATCTCCAACCATGGTAGTTTCCGTGCTATGCCCTAACGGTATTGACTTTGGTTACCCCCAGCACGAATTCGATATGCTCATTGAAAGCCCCCCTCCCCCCGGAGTGGAGTCGGGAACAAGCAAGATGACTCAACTGGAAGTCTGCGGCTTGGACTAAAAATCAAAAAAAAGCAGCAGATCGCGCTCAAACGCGCGAAGGTAAAGATTTGATATTCAAACAATTCGCGTAACTGTAACCTGAATACCTGAATTACCTACGTGCTGTTTACCATCTCCAAGGAGTGGTCTTTTCTCCTTTGTCCCTTACAACTCTCCATCATATCACTGTACTTCAAGATCGAGGCTCCTTCAGGTGCTAAGTTCGACAGAAACAGGTTCCGTGCTCACCGATTTGAATGATCATTGTGGCGTCGGAAGACGAACATACCTTGCCGTGGAATAAGAGCTAGCGGGCCGCAAGGGATTTTTACAGGCGCCTTTGTTTTCGAAGGTGAGTACTTGAATCACTGGGCGCGCTCCTTACGAATACGCTATTTATACCAGATTTTTTTCCAGCTATCGCCGTCCGGCGGCTTTAGACGGTTTAGTGAACTGTCGATCACAATCGATCCTTTCAGCCTTCATGTGAGGCAAAGGCAAGAAAAACAGCTTTGTTCCACCGTCGGCAATTTCGGATGACGATGGGAGCGACGGAGCGCAACGGAGCATACGAAATCCACGCTGATCGACGTCTATGTACTGGCGCTCGACTGGATGATATCTATGTTATCTATTCAAACAGGTTCCGATACCGGAGGAAAGTTGACAACAATCGGCATTTTTCTTTTGGTCCGCATTCCATTTTCCGTAGCACTCAGGAATATGTCGTCAGAGTCCATACTCGACAAAACGGCTTTATGGGCTGAAGTTCAAGAGGTATAAAGAGTCTTGCGGTCAAGCCTCGTACTACCCCATCATCTCTTCAACACTTCTCTCTTTCACCTCAAGAAATGACTATCAAAGCTCAACAGTTTCTTCTTCCCGACCTACATGCTCTGTGTCCCCTTGAAAGCTCCATGAGTCCTCATTATCATAGAGCAGCCAAGGAATCCTCTGATTGGATTAGCGGATACAACGTCTTCAATGACAGACGCGCTATAGTCATAAAAGAAGCCAATTCCGAGCTTCTGGTGGCTCATGCCTACCCATACGCCCCCTACGAGAGGTTTAGAACCGTTTGCGACTTTGTAAGCGTTTATCTCACTGTGGTCTGTCCTATACCCCTTTCTCACATTCAACGGCCAGGTCAATCTCCTTTTCGTTTTCGACGAAACTAGCGATGAACAAACCGGAGAAGACGCAGCGGCGACTGGGGACATCTTTCACGAAGCTATGCGCAATCCTGACTACAGCAGCACGTCCAAACTCTCCCAGATGACTAAAGAGTAAGTTCCTTGAAGTTCACATTTGTCAACGGGGGAACTAATATCGTATTTTTTTTTTGTAGTTTCAGAGCCCGATACTTCAAAGTAGCCGGACCTACATCCTCTGCTCGATTTTTGAGACACTGGAAGGACTACATTAACTCTGTTGCTACCGAAGCAGAGTATCGCGAACGTGACGAAATCCCAGACGTGGACGCGTTCATGGAACTCCGTCGGAACAACAGCGCTGTCATTCTCTGTTTTGATCTGCTCGAATACGTACTTGGCATCGAACTTCCGGATGAAGTGTATGAAGATCCGACGTTTGAGGAGTTGTATTGGTCTGCTGTTGATATGGTGTGTTGGGCCAATGTAAGTTTTTTTTTTTTTCCATCCGTCGCGTTGATATTCTGGTTCCCCTTGATTCTGATCGGTCATTTTTTTACATAGGACCTATACTCCTGGAACATGGAGCAGGCGAAAGGTATTAGTGGCAACAAT
The DNA here is from genome assembly GCA_014904975.1 of Marasmius fiardii PR-910. NCBI lineage: Eukaryota > Fungi > Basidiomycota > Agaricomycetes > Agaricales > Marasmiaceae > Marasmius > Marasmius fiardii. The sequence continues at coordinate 156,620 of MU127805.1, read as the reverse complement.
ATCGTAACAGTCCTCATGAAACATAAAAATATGACTCTACAATCCGCCTGTGACTACGTCGGGCTTCACTGCGATAAACTAGTTAGACGTTACCTATCTGCTAGGGATAGGTTACCCTCTTGGGGTTCGTCGAAGCTGGATCGAGATGTGGCTCGTTTTGCGGAGGCATGTGGTCACTGGATGAAGGGAAATCTAGAGTGAGTCATCTTCTAATGCATGCGAGGCTTTCAAAAGTTGTTTATTTCGACCTTGCCGTTTTTTTTTTTAGCTGGAGTTTCGAGTCGAGCCGCTATTTTGGATCTGCCAACTCAGAGGTCAAAAGGACGCGGTTGGTTACCCTCAGCCGTCCTAGCGACTCTGATGATTCCGATTCCGACACTTCTTGAGACGTTCTTTGACAGTGATGGGTTTCTTCACTAGACAGATATAATAAAATGTACAAATGTAATCTCCTTTGTAGACTTCGAATAG
>MU127805.1:120991-155229 GCA_014904975.1 Marasmius fiardii PR-910 | reverse complement strand
CGCCCATTATATGTAAGGGATTCAATGCAAACAAGACAAGTCTTTTTCTTCAGTACACTCCGGCGAAATTATTGACAACTTCCGGTGTCTTACCCAAAATGCTAAGCCCTTAGAACCCGTTTGGCTCAATTACACCGGGAAGACGAGAATCACCCTCGGCAGATTTGACAACTGATCTACCGGTAAACTATATCGGGAGCTCACATGACACGATTAGACTTATATAGTTTATCAGTAACTTCAGTTGCTAGATAAGTACTTCGAGCATATATCTTCGTCTTCCCGGCGTGAATGGACGGGAATGGGAAAAGGAACCTTTGTGAAAAAGGTAGAGTATAACATTATAAACATAACATAATGTACAATCTATACATGATTAGACACCTAGAACCCGTTTCCCCCCTTGCCACACCGCGAAACTGACGGCAGTCATCGGTACGACCTTGAGATAGCCGATGCTGAGTCCGACATAGAACCCTCTCCAGCCATTGGCTTGCTATATGGCTCGAACAGTTTCGCCCCATCTCAACCACCTATCGGGAGAAATGATTCCGCCCACTTGCATCCTGCGTCGTATGACCTCGAATGGGTAGGATGCAGTCTGAGCCACAGCTCCCGAAACTGCACCTATAGTGAGATCTGCAATAGGCGTCGGTTTCTTGTGTTCTGAATTTGTAGAAGATATGAAAATGGCACGGAGGTACCCCCAACTCAAAAAAGATACACCGCCATATGGTATCATCCCAACAATCGTGGCAGTGAATCCGCGGTAGAACTTCAGAATTGGGAAGCGCCTGAATATTCGATTGTCAGCCGCCGCCCCGTGATATTGAGGTACAGAAGACTGTTCATGGTAAATTTGACTGAAAGTTTGGAGAGACGGTCGAGCTGATCGATCCAAAATCTTGGTGTGAAATGCGAGCCGAACGCGAAAAACTTCTAGGGGGTATGTACAAAACACCGCTGTCATACCTGTGACGAATAGGTCAAAAGTGTGAAAATTCCTAAAAAATAATCTAGTAACTGACCGGACATGGCCCCGGCACAAAACCGCCGAAAATTAGTCTCCTCGCGCTTGGTGGGCATCAAAAACTAGAACCGAGAGACTAAGTCAACATTGGACAGTCCGTAAACAATAGACAGTTCGTACATGGTGAATTTGATCATAGGCCATGAACCTGATTGCAGCATACGGAAACACTCGAAGTAGGGTGACCGAATGTCCTTGAAACAATCCTCGTACTCCAGCGTTCCGGTATATCTCATTGCCAGCACGAAACGCCCCACTCCATGTTCCTAGACGAGGACCGATATTTGGGAGGCTAATTCATAGATTTAAGAAAAAAGTCCTGGCACACCAGCATATTTCTGGAAATCGGGATTCGAGGCTTGAAATAGGATCTTCACTCTATCTAAGGGAGCAACGACTGTCTTTGCCTGTCGTGAGAACAAATCAGTAATGGTGGTCTATGGCGGTACGTTTGGAAACGTACGACACAACCAGCTATCCCTCCTGCCAACCCCGAACGAATAATATACTGTAGACTTTGCTTGTTCTCCCTAGACGAGACATTCATTTGCTGTCCTTGCTCCCTATTTCTGGGTGCTGGTCAATGGAGTAGGAGAAACATCGAGACCAACGAGAGTGGCGGTTAAGAGAGACGCACGAATTCCCAACGAATTCCGGAAGACCTGTCGCTTGAAGATCCAGTTGCAAATTCTGTACAGTCATCATGTCACGTGAGTAGGACGGCTGTTACACACTTGACTAAGTACAACAGCCCATGAAAGCTTGATTCTCAATATCAATCGAAAAATCCAAACCAGGGTGCTGCGGAGTCCAAATTGGGCCGGTCAGAGAGAACTTTGCAGTGCAGAAATATGGAGGCGGAATAGCACCGTGACGGGGAAATGGTCAGTCCCAGGTGAGCAGGTTCATACTACATAGTAGCACACTATTGAACTGATAGCTATCCAGTGCTTCAGCCTCTCTCGTCGTCCTACCTGTCGATATTTTTTTTCGACCCGTCGGGTTTGATGTTTTAATTCTGATCGATCATTTTACACAGGACTCATACTCGTGGAACATGGAACAGGCGAGAGGTTTTGGTGGCAACAATATCGTAACAGTGCTCATGAAACATATGATTCCCGATTGGTGTCCGCCCATTATATGTAAGGGATTCGATGTCCTTGGTAAGTAAGTCCTTTTAAGGATCCTCAGTACAATCCGGGGAAATCGTTGACAACTCCAGTGTCTTACCCAAAATGCTAAGCCTTCAGAACCTGTATGACCGACCCAGGGCGCTCCTCTTGCAGCAATTTTAGCCGCTCCGTCATAGCTAGCATCCTCGTTGCGGGAATTATCACCCTCGATTTCCAAAATGACCGTTCGGAGCACCTGTGCAACACGCACCGCAACCATCATCTCAAACTCTTTGACCCAGGCGCGGCATGTCGGAAACCTGTTTATGTGGATGTCATCGGAACAGTGAATGTGAAAGTGTGTCAGCTTTGGAAGGAAGGTGTTGTCCCTTAAAGCTCGTAGAAAATCAGAGGCACGATTCTCGAAGATGGCTCGCGGCCATTGCTTCGTACGAGGGGCTTTGAACTGACGTTTATCTGAAGCTCCTCTATTCCGGTTGTTACTTGCAAGAGGTCCAATCAATTCCTCCGACGATGGCGAGTTGGAAATACCACTGACAGAGAGGTGTAGCTTTTGTAAACTAGCTGAAACTTTGGACCGTTGCAATAGATTCATCAATGCTTGAGAAAACGAAGACAAAGATCTTTTTGCCTCGGTGTAGTCGTCGCCGGAGCATGACAGAACTCAGGGCGGGGGTTGTGAGGGCATTGACAAAGTTTTGAACGTTAGTCATGAAAGGCGAGTCGATGATGAGCGAGTTTATAAGGGTAAGTGTGAGAGGCGGAATAATTATGGTGTGGTAGCGAGGTGAGAAGTTTGAGCCGTCAATTTGAAAGGAACGTAAACGCTGAGAGCAAAGACGCAGAACTTCTAGTGCTTCGGTGGACGTTACTTCGAGACCAAGATGAATATGAGTGAGTCGGGAATATGGAAAAATGAGATTGACAATTGTCCGAAAGGATATTGAGGACAGTACGGGGAAGATTGGTCTATGAGAAAGACGCAGAGTCTGGAGGTTGGGAAATGTGACCAAGCTCTGCCATGCTCGCAGTGGTTCCATGTCATTTATACAGTGAAAATCGACCTCGAGTCGTCGTCGGAGCCCTAGTTTACCAGCTATCATCTCAATGATGGATTTGCATATGTCCGCTAAAACACTATCCATCCGTACTGTCAGGGTTTCCCAATCCGAGCCCATGAGTTCCCACAACAGCGTGGTATACTCCGTTGTATCCTCATCTTCCAAAACCTCGCCATCTAAATCTAAAGACACTCTCACGGAAAGAGGAAAGGATTTGGCGCGCTCCAGACATAACTTTAGTTGTTCTTGCTCTTTTTCTGTTGGGCACACATCTATGATGGGAAGGTCGCGGTCGTGTTCAATGGAAATGCGAGCCCAGATTTCGGGGGTACTGAGAGCAACAGCTCGCCATCGCGAACATATTTTGGTCAAAAAAGAGGCTCCAATCTGTCGAGGGCGATGACAATTGATTCGACCAAAAGCATTACTCTCTACTACGAGGGTAAAGATTTCGGGAGGTAGCTCGCGCATTGAGCTAAAGGATACTAGAGGGCCCGGATGGCGTTTGATTGGGAGATCCTTGTCAATCCAGAATCTGAGTCGTGTATAGAATGCGAGAATTCGGAGAGCAGGCTGGCCGGGCTGGTCAAGAATCAAGATCAAACTGGGAGGAAACGGGAGGAGGAGCCTGGGTGAAGGCGTTCGTTGGTGTCGGTCAATCACGTAAGCGGACTTGGGGTCTGGCTCTCGTTTCGCCTCTCCCCCATTCATTGCATTTCTACCACGAGGATCTCAATCACAGTCAAATGGGACAATCCAAACCAGAGAACCGCGGGATCCAGCGTCGATCCAGCCTCTTTTGGTTGAGCCGATCAGAGAGAACTTTCGCAGTGCAGGAATATGGGGATTGGGTGCGGTGGTCAATCTCAGGTGAACAGGTTCATGCTACATAAAACTGATACTCATCAAGTTCTTCAGCCTCTCGTCATCCTACCTGTGAAAATATACTCATTGGGTCGATGAGTGACTCCATCGGGATTCATTACCGTTCACTTTCACACCGTTTCGCCCCGCACCTTTTTTTCCGTGAAAAAAATTGAAGATCGAGAAACAGTAGTCGAGTCTGGATACCATCCTCCTTTCAAATACGATTCCATATCTCAACGGGGAGTAAGCAGAAGTTGCGGGACATGCTTGCAAGTATCTTCTAGCTTAGAAATCCTGCCATTATCGCTCAATATGTCTGGATGGATATATTCTAGGTGCACGGCCGTGAGATTACACTTACTTTCAAGGTTATACTGCCATACGTGCCAAAGTATAAAGCTGCTGGACTAGGACTCCTATACGCCTTCCTTCCTTGCTCTCCCTGTCGCTGCGTACAGGTCCGGCCAGATTCGGCCTTCGTTTTGGGCCCATAACAAGACTGAAAAGCTGGACCGATGGCATCAGATCTACAGCCTGTTCGGTTATACGTTTTGAGCTCGCGGAACCTGAACAGACCCGGAGGCCACGTCAAATTCGAATTTCTTCCTGGCAGCGAATCGTCGGTGCTTGCTCCTTTTTTTACTTGGGCCCATACTCACTTACCGACGCTTTCGTGAAAGTTAGTCATGATAGGACGATATCGTCAGCTAGGAAGGAGTACGTTCTCTCATCCTTTTTCCCTGAAACTCTCATGCTAAAATACTTAGGAATGACGCAGAACCTAGGAAATCTCTCAGGTTGCCCTTCGAGTTGAGAACGCTCATCTACATGACCTCCTGCATAATTCTGGGTATTATCATGGCAATCGCTCACAGCGCGTTTTTCCTTCGCCTTCATCTGCACTCAGCGGATGCTATCGTTGCTATCGGAGGCAGGCGAGTGTCTATACAGCGCCAAGCGTCGCTAGGAGCGATTGCCTTTCCCTTCATCTCCAGAGCGTTCTTTTCGCTATCTACACTAAAGGCTTACGAGCAACTTGTCTGGTTCTCAGCCCGGAGTCACTTGTTCAAACTGAAGAGTTTGGATGCTCTATTCAGTGCTCCAACCAACCCAAACGCTTTTCTATCCTTAGAGATGACACTCAAAGCGAAGGTTGCTACCGTCATGGCGGTCGTTATTTGGTTACTACCATCTGCATTGGTTCCCATTCCCGGAGCTTTGACCATTCAAACAACGACGTCCACGAGCCTCCAGAATGTAATCATTCCCGACGTTAATTTTCTCCAGGATCCGGTGGATGGAGCTGTCGCTCTATACGATACATCTGGTAAGTGGCGTTCTCGCCTCGACAACGATCAGCTGCTTAATCTAACCTTTCCGCCCCAATTCCATAGGTTTCTATCGCGGTCCAAGCATGGCTATCCAAGGTTTAGCTGTTAAAACTCTCACCTCCAACTCGGTATCCCGCTGGCGGAATCCATGCGAGGCTACCCCTTGCTCTTACAATCAAACTTTCTTCGCGCCTTCTTTCAACTGCTCTTTCCTGCGTACGGTGAACCTCACCGTGAATGATCTTACGCGATGGTTTGCATCGGTTGAGAGGGGCGTTGATAGCGACAAATTAAGCATCACTTGGGTGAGCGATCCGACTGGTTCCGCATTATCAACGACCAGTTGTGTATCGTTCAACTCGACGTACGATGTTAGCATTCGATTCCAGGAAGGGGGAGTTGAAGGAGCGGATGTTGTGGTGAATAGTATAACGCCCGTCAGGACATTTGGGACGGCTAATCCGAGGAATTGGACGATTGGCGGGAGTAATATCACTTCGAGCGGGAATCCATCCGGTATGTCCAATGATTCGTGCTTCCTTGCCTCCACTTGACTGACGATTTACCTTCCCCCCCCTCTCCCTTCCTTGAATCAGGCCACGCGTTCCTAGCCTCCATAACAGAAGCCGTATCGACAACGATAAGTGGTTCTGTATCCGTAGATTCAATCGTGGGAGTGGTCGTTTCCGATTTAACGATGGTGATGCTCAGTCCATCTTTACCTATCAATGGTGACGAAAATGGGACTAGCCTCTATTTTCACCCGAACGCACACGTTACGATGCAGAATCTCCTGACTAACACCACCCTCGGCCTCCTTTCGATGAACCTATGGAACACGACGACCCTTGCCCTCGTGGAAACCTCGCAGAACGTGTTCATATACGACCCTTCCGTTCTGTGGGCTGGTTATGGCGTTTGTATCGGTTTAACGGTCGTGATGATTGTCATTGGAGGTTATTCGGCGTGGAAGAATGGGGGTAGTATGGATATGTCTGTTTCGACTATCATTCGGGCTTCTAGGAACCCTGTTATTGATAGGTGTATGGAGTTGCAGGAGCAGGAGGCTGGGAGTGACGGAGAGTTTAGGAAGGATTTTTTGGAGTTGAAGTTGGGATATGGGATGATTGATGCTGGGGTGCAGGGGCAGAGTAGGAGGAGGATGGCGTTTGGTGTTGAAACGCAGTTGGGTGTGGATGGTGGTTTGTAGAGGCCGTTTTTTTGGAAACATCGTGGTTGGAGCTAAGGACCTTTAATTTACTAGAGAAAGAGTGGCTAGAGCCTAGTGCTATTCATCGCTTATCTTTGACCTCCCTTGGGATGACCATTTTAACTTCTACAGTAAACTGGGTTGTTTTCTAAGCCGCGTTTGATGGGGTTCGTATTTCTCACGGGTTCGCGCTCGGAGGCTAGTAACCAGCAAACCAGGTAATACTTTAATTCACATAATCCAAATCATGATACATATTATAGAGTCCTTCTCCGTTCTCTGTACGGCATCACGCAGTTGTCGCGTCGGTTGTTTCAATCTCTTCGATGGCATTTTGGAGCAAAAGTAATTGAACAAAAAGTTTTGCCTGTCGAACTTGTTCCTCGTCCTAGCGAGGAAAAAGTGTATGAGAATTCAGTAAGAATAGTGATCACAGATTATTTTATTTTTCACGCACCCGTACGAATCTTTGAACCTCGATGACTTGCTCAAGGCTAAGGTGCCTGCTGATTGCGTATTGTGTCACTTCTTCCATAATCTCCTGGACCCCCCTCCGCGTGAGAACTGGTGGTTTAACTACTTGTAATCTGAGAATGTGCCACTTACATCAAAATCGAAGTCCTCAGTTTCACGTTGTTTTGGAGGGTATGGAGCTAAGGGCCCCGGGGATGGGGCATCCACTGTAGCCTCGTGAAGGAGAAAGGCAGAATTGGAGCCAGCACTTGGGGTGAATGAATTAGTCGACTCGGAGGTCATAATGTTTGTTTGAATGGTTCTACGAGTGATGAGTGGCAAATAGTGGTTGGAATGAGGGGGGTCAAACTTGAATGCAGAAAGGTTGGTCCTTTTATACTTTACCTGTACCCTGTCCATTGTTCTAGCTGCTGCCACAAACCATTGTGGCGGATTGTACTTGAATAGGCAAGCAATAACGATTTGAATGCCACTTGTGAGCCCTCCAACCCTCCTCCCTCGTAACCACTGTCTCAGTGCTCGACACACAATGGTCTCAATCGAGATCAACGAGAGCAAGAGGGAAGACCATGCTACGACCAAAATTCGGTTGGACAAAAGCTTCATCCTGACAGTCGAGACCAGACTGGGACCGCGGCAGTGGTAAGGCCTTGACAATGACTCGACTTGAGGACTTGAAGCTTGAGCATTCGAGGAACGTGACCGCATCTGTAAATCTCTGTTTCGTGTTCGGAGGCTACCAGCAAACCAGAGTAACATTTCAATTCACATAAATCCAAAATATGATATATATTATAGAATTTTTCTCCGTTCTCTGTGCAGCCTCACGTAGTAGTGTTCGCGTTGAGTATCTCTTTTTGTATCAACTCGTCAATAAATTCTTGGAATTCCGAGCCTTTCTCTGTGATTTCGTAGCCTGCGTCGACGCCATGTTCCTTTCGATCCTTGTCGAGCTGAGCTCTGAATGCCCTGGAAGCAGACGATAAGTAGCTGAACATATGACTCGGAGCTGATCACACACATCTGAATCTTCTTTGGGTCATTGTTCGCCGCATCGTACATCTCCAAAAGGGACTCGTCCAGGGTATCCCAAAACTGATCGCTTTGATCTTGGAGATAGACATGGCGCTACGTTTGTATAAAACTTTAGTTGTTTTACTTGACTTGAAAGAAAACCACCGAGACGCACCATATAGGCCACTCGAGCACAGAGGTCGACAGTAGGATCCACTGACAATTGAATTTTGTTGACTTGGACCAGCTGTTTGGTCAGGTCGTAAATGTCCTGTCGCTTTGATCGGTCGACTAACATCACGTAGACAGGATACTTTTTATATTGTAGCTCTACGGGACACGCGACGCTTGCACGAATCTTGAAAAGTTCAAGAATGAGAGAGAATCCTCCCAAAAACCTGGCTTATCGTCACGACCAGGAAGAAACAGGAAACAAACATATTTTTTTATCGTGGACCGAACTTGCATCAGCGACTTTTCAATCTTTGAGATAAGTTTCTCCCGGTTCGCGAAATTCCATTCAACTCGGTAGTATTTGTTTGCATCTTCAAAGATATTCTACCAGGAATTGAGGAAGAGCCAATGGCATGATAACATTGTCACTTACGATCAAATATTCTTTCGGTGCTGCGCTCTTATAAGTTCTTAAAGAAGTCGACAGAAGAATGCCCCACGCGTAACTGTCAATGATCTTCTGTCTGGAGTATTAAGTAGCGACCGCGACCAAAAAACATCAGTCTACATACCCGGCTGAATTTCCCGGGGACAGTTCGGAATGGGGGTACCCATCGCCGCATGATTACGTCCTCATCGTCATTTTCAGTTCGCCCTCGTTTTGGAGTATGTTCTGAAGAGGATGGAGCCAAGGGCGAGGACTCGGACGGGGCATCCACCCGAGCGTTAACGCAATAGAGTTTGACAGAGTTATTGCCGGTGATGATTAGATTCCTAGTTGACGAGGCCATACTATTTGAAGTTCTACGAGTGATGAGTAGCAAGAATGAGAGGGTTTTGGGTCAGAGAAAGGTGGTCCTTTTATACTCACCCCTTCCATTGTTCTAGCCGGCTGACAAACATTGTGGGCCGATTGTAACTTGAAAGTTAAAGCTCAGCGCTCAGCAGGCGGCCTGGTGAGAAGCGTGATCGTGTGAATATGGGGCACGAGGCGCACCTGGCGCCGTGATTGTCAGTAAATATCTTTTTTCCTGTCCAAGTCGTTTCGCCAGGATTCCGGACAAGACATGTCAGAGAGGCGCAAGCAGAAACACAAATTTCAGGCCTGAAGAGGAGGAATGTGATGGCAAACGCGCGTTCAAGAAGAGACAATTTCGAACTAGGGAGGTAACTGGACGTGGAAAGAGTGGCTTACAAGATATCCAGTTGATGCCATTGGATGTTGTCTACGAAGTGAGTTTGTATTGGTAGCTTTGAAGCTCGTATCATAATCACTAATTATTTGCTTACAGATTTTTGGCTACCTTTTACCTTACGACTTGCTGAGGGGGTTGAGAACGAGCAAATATTTTCCTTTGGAAGCAGGCGCGGGAAAACATTAGCCTTCCAGACTCCATCATCAAGACTGTCAACGTGCAAGCAATTTGAATCAAGCTAGAATGGACAGACGACAAGCGTACGTAGCCCCAATTTGCATTCCTGACATTCCATTTATTGGTATACGCACACTCAGAATGGGATTTAGTGCAAACCCACTACAGAGTCAATACTCGTATGTTGATCAACCGAAGGCCTTAACGGAACGTTGTGCATAGCTCTAAACTCGTTTCTTACTGCTTGACGGATCATGTCGGGTTAGGCTGGAGGGCGGGAAAGCCTGAGATTGAAGAGATCGCGGCGTCGATTTAAGCTGAAATGCTGGAGTCGTATAAGGAAAAATGATTTGAAGCCCTCAAGAAAGGTCTGACAGACTGGGACCGGAGGCAAACATATACCTTTGTCACACCTTCAATCTGGGATATTGCTCTGTGGGCCCAAAAAAACGCTATTTCCTATGCAAACGATGCCAATCTTACTGATCGTCTCTAAACAACGTAAGGAGACATCTGACCGAATTGCAAGTCCTCAGTCTGTTTAGCATATAGTTCAGGCTTACTGCTATGATTAGTCACAGAACTACCACCGTGTCTGAAGATGATTGGGAATTTTCGCCACTGGAGAGGATTGACTACTGGTCTAGCGAGATCTTAAAGTTAACGCTCTACGACAGTAAAATTTTGAAGGGAAAACTCATCAATCTATCATCGTCTCTGTCGCACACGATGGAACACTACTAATTACCAACTCATGGATCTACACCTCTATATTCTCTATCCCTACTTCTTGTCAAAGGCGCTGGCGAACCCATGGACGGCATCTTCCACAATAGAGAAGAACCGATCGCACTTTATTCTTGTCGGTCCCGTCAATGCTACAGTCAAATTAAGCCCACATCAGAGCCAGAATTCCTTGTTTCGCTCCGCAAAACTGTCAAAGGACTCGGGAGGTTGACCAGTCGCTCGCTGAACATCATCAAAGATGACCTCTTTCACACGTCCAGATCCGAACGCGGCTTCGATACTAGCTAGAAACTTTGCGTAGGACTCGGGAGTACCGAACTGTTGGAGTGCTTTCGCTCTCTCTTTTTCATCCAGTTTGACATGTTCGACCTTTTCTCCAATAGCGTTGCTGATCTTTGCTGCAATCTGAAAAAAAGGGACTTGTGTAGTGAGTTGCCAGGAACCTCAAAAAAATGAGAAGAAAAAAGCCTACTACCTCGTCGTAAGTCAGTAGTTCGGGTCCGTGTATCCAATAGCTCGTGTTGTGAGGAGTTTCGTCAACGAGGGCGTGGAAAGCTACGCGACCGATATCGATTGCGCTGATAAACGGAATCCTGGCGCTCCCTGTTGCGGTGTATATCTTACGTTGCTTTTTGATTGACAGAAAATGACGGGCACCGTGAGTTTCCAAGGTCATATTGTCTGTAAAGTGACAAGTTTAGCGGTCCAATAACATCCTCCATAACACCCACGGAAGACTTGGGTAAACTCAGCAAACTTACCCATGAACCAAGTCGGACGGAGAACACAGTATTCAACACCGAGATCTAAAAGCCGTTGCCAGACTTTTCCAGTCTGAAGACCGTCTCCTGGGCCATCGGATCTGTCAGATCCGACAGCCAACAGAACAAATCTCTTGACGCCATGTCTCTTGAGAGCGAGGTCAACAAACTCGATCATGGGCTTGAACGGTTCAGGAACGTCGGGTGCGACCAGATAGATTGATGTTATCTTTTCTCCACCGTGGAACAGGTGAAGGAAAGGGTTTTCGTATGTCGAACGGTCAGTCCAATCGAACTTGACTGCGACTGCAGACTTCCCCTCCGGCGCTGCTACCTGGCCTCGCCGTGACGTGATAAGGAACTGGATCTTCGCGTCATGCAAGAGGGTTGCGAGGCAAGAGGAGGTTTTGCCAGTGCCGCCAGTGAGAAGGATAGCCATGACAAGGCGGGTATAAGCAAGCGGAACTGCACGGGAAGACTGTATATAATAACGTGCGGATAATAATTTGGATAGGACCGAGTTCCCCGAGGCATGCCGTGACTATCGGCAAGTCTTCTCGAGTCTAGCTCTGCAGTAAACTCTATTGATTGTTCTATAGGACCATGTCATCCACCTGTCGTAGACATTCACTCATGCACCTGGCAGCTCACCACGTAAACATGCGTTCATTTCGTCCAAAGATTGACGGAGAGAGCCATTCGCGAAGAATAAACATGAGCAAGGTAAATTGGTCTCGACAGATATAGGAAGAGAGAAAAAAATCTAAACTCTAACTTATACTACGCCGTCGGAGAGGTGTTCAGCCAGTTGGAAATGGCAGCTACAACGCCATCATCGAAATCCGACTCTCCATTGGGGAAGTCCCTAGTGTTCGCCGTCATTGACCAGTCAATGCCATCAAACCTGCTCTCAATCCAGGATCGTGCACCGAGTGTACTTCCCGAACGAGCAGCTCCGGGCGACCGACCGCCATTGCCCCAAGTAGCTATCAGTGTTCGTCAGTACCTCCTTGAGGCAAGCGAAAAGAATAAATAAATCAACTCACCATGATTCTTAATAAACTTAGTCAGCGACTGTGCATTCGCAGCCAACGCAGCCGGTCCCAACGCTGAATCCTTATACATCCCATCACCACCAAACACATCCGCCACAATGTTCGGACTCGACGGCTCTCGAGCAGTCAACCCCGTATACTGAGACTCCTGTATCACATTATCACCGGTATGCGTCGCCGGATCTGTCAACCACGGTTTGACGTTCAGTCCTTCTGGCTGGAGAACCGTGCTCTTCAAATAATCGAAATACGGCATCCCAGTTGCGACTTCTACCACGTAACTGAGAAGTAAGTAGCCGTAATTGGAGTACTCGTACACGCCTGGATCGTTGTCTAGTGACTGAGGGAACACGTAGTCGATAACGTCTTTCACCGTAGCAGGGCGGCTACCACCACTCTGGGCAAGTGCGATATTGCGCATGTTGTACGTTGGGTCACCCGAAATATCGCGATTGTAACCTCCCTCGTGGTCAAGAAGTTGCTGGACAGTGATGGTGAACCGACGGGGATCGCCAGACCCATTATCACTGTAGCCGAGGTACGGATACACCTTCGTGGACGGAGACAGTTTGTCGTTGTTGTAAAGTGATTGGACGACGGCTTCCAGAAAGGCCTTGCTACAGCTGGCAAGGAGGAAAGGGTCCCCGATTTGAGTAGTTGGGCGTTCGGGTTCACTCCACGTATACGCCTTGTCGAGGAGGGGTACCCCATTCTTCGCGATGGAAAGCTGCACTTGGCGTACACCAGCAGCTTGCATAAATGTCTGCACGATCTGCTCTGTCGTCGTGCTGGCGGCTGAGTTGTCCTTGAACCCGGTCACGGCGTTGCCAGTGACACGCCAAGTACGGGCTGAAGGAACGTCTTGGGAGGCAAAGAGTGCTGCATAACGCGCGTTAGAGCCAGAGCCACCCCCGGCCAACTGAACAATGTAGCGTCCTCCTGCAATTTGGTTGTCTACTTCCGTCTGCAACTGTGCGGCTGTCATGTCATGGCGGGCAGCCCAGAATGTGCCGAGGCTGACGTCTGAGAACTTGACGGCGTATATTTGGTCCTCGGACACAGATATGTGGGAGGGAGCCCAGTATGGCTTTGTAGTCTCGCTGTTGAACACGGTTTGATATCCAGCGACAGACATGTCCGTCCACAGAGACCACTTGTCGTAGGTCGGATTAGAATGCCATATCCCACAGTAGCGGCGGTCGTTCGGGGTTCCATATTCGTCAAATGATTTGAGTATTAGGCGATTGGCACGGGCAGATTGGTCCTGGGAGGTGAATCCGGCATCATCTAAACCACAGTACTGATACCACCCTGGCATCGAGATTTTCTCCATCACGCCGGAATATATGGCCGAATCGGCGGGACCAGTGGCAGTCACTATGGTAGAAACGTATCCCTGGGCTGCGGCCTGATCAAAGAAGGCCTGAAATGTTGAAACGTTTACACCGTGAATGGCCTGGAATTCTGACCCGGAGCGTTCAACCCAGACGGCTGCATAACGTGCTGAGGCGGGAGAGTCGTAGGAGTTGAGGGAGATCATCCTGTAACCTTTGGAGACCAGGTCATCGAACTTTGTCTGGTGTGTCGCAGTATCGACTCCGTAGTAGTATTGCCAATTGGGCAACGCTCGCTTCTCAACATCTGGGGTGACAAACTCGGTTTCTAGGCCTAAAGTTGGAAAAGCTAGGATACGATGAGCAACAGTGAGAAGTTGGAGGAGTAAGAGCAAGGAAACCATGGCTGGTTGAGATGGTGTATTGGATAACTCACAAGAAATTTATACATCCCTATAACGGTCGCTTGTCACCGCTCCGCCTACAACTATCACGACACATCTAGGCGACTCAGGAAGAAATCGCGCTTCCATCGCCCGTATTCACCGGGGAGCCGCTTCTAATCCTTGTTTTCTTGTCGAGATGAAATAACAGAGGTGCCTTTCATTATTATGGGAATGCTCCGCATATATCGACGTCCAAGATTCGGGTCTGCGTAAGCATTGAGTTTTTGTCGAGGATCGCATGACTGAGGCACGCTGTATTCAACGTTGAAACCCCGAAGTGAAGCTGTGTGATGTCGGTGCCCTTGTGCCGATGTCGAGCCATGTGCTTCGAGTATGAAGTTGAAAAATAGCATTGAACATACTCTCCAAGCCAGAGAACGAGAACGCGAATTTTTCCGAGGATGGTCAGGATTTGGTTGGGGTTTGGTACGGCCTTCGGAGTCCGTCAGTAACTTGATAAAAAAAAAAACCATTCAAGCATGGGACTAGAGCATACCTATTAGTCCACTTCAATACTTCTCCTGTACCCAAAGTTCTTCACATTGACGCGTAAGATACCAGGGCCAGAATGGCGAACAGCCTATCACCTGGTCTTCACGAGTCGATTGTTCATAGTCGTAAGAAGTTAGCGAGCTCAGAAATAGAGCGAAGGTTGTCGTGGACAGGTACGCCCGTTTCGGCAACTAGCCCGGTGTGTGAGTCTTAGGGACACCAGGGTGGGCATGGAGGGTAGTGACGATGGGAGTGAGAGGGAGCGAGATACGGTGAATTCCCACGGTTCCATGCTCATAGTCACACTGTCTACCGCCGGTCGACGTCACTCGCACGAAGTATTTTCTTCCCTCGACAGTCTTTCACGGGCGTAAAATACTCGTAGCATGTAACTTTATATTAACCAAGGCCTTCACTTCAAAAAAAAAAAAAAAACTTGGAATGTGCATAATTAAGTATGTATAATGGTTGGGACACTAGCAACCCAGCGATAAGTAGTTCATGTCCTCGAAGAATCTGCTACAGGTGGTATGCTAGTATAATAATATGAACCAAGTGCATAAGTCCAAACAATTACCTCTATCCCGAGAAAGAAAGAAAAAAAGGATACAAAGACATGTATGTATGTATGTATGTGGAGAAAAACAAACGACAAAAGTACACGATATGGAGGTACACCGAAAGCAGGGGTGGGGTGGGGAAGGTAAACACAGATACAAAGATATAAACGATACAACGCAACCTCAATAAACCATCCATATACAATCTACAATCAGAAAATCAAGTCAACACCAGCCCCCTTAAAACAACAGCCACCTCGATTTTTTCCCTTTCTTCCCACCGGACTCCTCCAGCCCTCCATCAGCTTCACTCTCTGGCCCAGGCTCACCCAAACCTTCAACAGCCATAAACGAAACGTACCCCTCCAACTGCTTACACTGCGCAGATGCGGTACGAACATTGAATTTTCGAGGGCTGGATGGAGTGTTGTCGGGTGCAGTCTTAGTGGCGTTGAAAGTGACGTCAGACGGGGAAGACTGAGCCCATGGTTGTAACTGGGTATGTGCTCGTGGGGGTAACTGCGGCCGTTGTAGACGAGAAGCAGGCAAAGACAAAGGTAGCGGTAATGATCGACACGAAGTCGGTGAAGCAGAATCACTTCCACTTCCACCGCTACCAAACCCCTCGTCATCTTCAGGGTCTCGAGCGGATAACGCTTTAGGCTTTGTTCTCGATTTCATCGATGACGTTGAATGAGTTGACGTTCTTCTTGTCAAAGTGGAAAAGTGAGATTCCAGATCCGACTGCGCCGCTTTGAACTGCTGGGGGTGCGACTGCGACTGCGACTGCGAATGTCTCGGAAGCTCCGACATGGTTCTTCGATGACGAGGGTTCGAGCTCAAGTTCGGTTTTGATCCCACTCCTACCCCATCTTCCCGACCTTTACTACTTTTTGATGACGACAAGCGGGAAAACACGGGGCTAGGAGGTGTAGGGGGAGGAGTTAAAATTCCATCTTCCCCTTGCCCCTCGTTATTCTTGTATTGAGTAACACCTCGTGCCTCTGCCCCAACTCCAACTCCCGATCCAACTGGAACCGCAACTCCAGTTCCAGATACAGTTACATTGTCCTCCCCGCTGTAAACCGTTTCCAGAGGTATTACCCATGATCTTTTGGGGCAAGAGTGTGTGGAAGATGAGGACGATGAGAATGATGTGTCTTTTACAGCTTTGGGGCGGGGTGAAAGTGAGAGTGAAGGGGAAGTGGGTGCAGTATGTGATCGTGCCCTCGACTTGATGTTATTGAGCGAAGAGCGAGCGTCACAGGCGGAGACATGTGCAAACGTTGACGAACGGTCTTCTGGTGTCAACAATCCCGAAGATTCTGAACTTGAAGCGTTCCGCTAGGAGAAAACAAGAAGGATTTAATCAGTTCCCCATCATTTGCGATCAGTCATGTCGAAAAGGAAATCGACGGCAAAAGAATACAAAGCGTGTGCCTTGCTTAGAAAAAGGGAGAAAAAACACCGAAAGAGCCGAATGGAAAAGAATTTCTCGAAGAAGAAACATATGGATGAAAAACCGTCATCAAAGATAGACTTACCTCGTGTCCCATCGAGTTCTTCCACTTACTTTCACACCCTCTACCCCTGCCCAGCGAGCCCTCGACTGTCTCAGCGTCGGCATCTTCTCGCCAAAACCATCCCAACCAACCAGCCCCACCCGTTTCCCCTGCGTGAGGTGTAGCGGGTAGCGAAGCACGCTTTGATGTACTCAATGATGACGATGCATGACCGTAGTGGCAGACAATGGGTGAATCACTTCCCTGGCGTTGAGCGGTAGCGGACGTCAAAACCTTGTCCAACCTTGCACGTAGTATTTGATCGTAAGGAGATTCTGAATGTGGATGTTGGAAGGGATGATTTTGATGACGATGACCGCGGTGGTGGCGTCTTGTAGGCGATAAAGATGTCGCTCTGGGGATGGGAAGCGTACTTTCTGTATAGGATCGATGAAGGCTCGCTCTACGGGGCTGATGAAGTAGATATTGTTCCTCTCGCTCTCGGTCTCTATCCCTTCCTCGCTCTTTCTCCCGCTGAAGCTCGTCTTTGAGAAGAGTTTCTCGTAAAAGGTATTCGGAACGACTTGGTGATTGATTTGAGAACATCTTTGTCGGTGATGTAGGAGGTGTAAGGAAATACGAAGGATACGGCTGAATAGGAAGTAAAGGAGGTGAAGGTGATCGCGAAGATGGAGAAGTTAACGGTAGGAAAGAAGGCGAGGAGGGATATATATTGACCGAATCGAAGGGATGATGTGAAGTTGACAATTTGATGGGTAAGGCGGACATGTGGTGAACACGAGCAGGACCAAGTGAAACAACCTGACTCTGAGACGTTCTGGACATGCGCGGTCGCTTTTCCAGTGGTCCAGGCTTGTGCTCACAGCTACGTCACGTCGCCTTGTGCCTTCCGAAAAATCGATCGTGGTGGGGATTAAAGAATAAAACTTCCACGGGTTTATAAGGTGCCGTGTCCCGAGTTCTCCGGTATGAGCCGACGTTTAAGGGTGTTCGATCGAGGAAAATCCGAAAGAAATGGGAAGGAGGGGGATTTGGTTCTTCGGTAACTATAACAGATTTCAAGGGCTACTGAATATTGAATTCAAGTCGGAAGATCCGGTCGATCAACGGTGAGCTGGAAGTGACGAGAGGTGAGCAAGGCGGAAGGGAAGGGGAATCAAGATGCTGGATCACACACGCCTTTTGACCTGCGCGGTATCCACGCAAAACACACGAGCTATTCGGGACCGTTCCGTTCTCCATCCTGCAAAACTTTGGGGTAGCAGCTCAGAATCCCAGAAATGTAGGCAAAAACAGCTCAATACCAGGTTTAAACCCAGCTAACAGCTCCATTCCGCTAAAGCTTCGTGAGATATGGAGCAGCTCCACTCATTTCCCATTCCCACCTATAAACTACTACCTTTGAATGACTTCTCTAGCGGATTCCGCCAATGTCCGTGTTTGAATAGGCATCTGATAGACAGGTTCACTTCACATAGCTTGTGACCACTGACATCGATAGTTCGGATATCTTGATATGAAAATTCCGGGGTGCTTCGGTACTAACTGTCTTGACGTTCTAAAAATGCGCCAGTGCCTGAGGATTGACAAAGGAGAGAGGTCAGAAGGGAAAAAGATGGAAAAACGAACAAAACGTGCCGGTCGCCAGTGACATGTACAATAACCCAATAATGTAGAAAATAGTACTCTTCTCACCCTCCTCTGCTCTTCCTTCCAAAAAAAGCTTCAACGGCGTAAAAATGGACAAACATTCCGTATTCGACTTTGAACACATCTTCCTCCACCCTTCCAGCCTCAGGTAGCCTCAGATTCAATCTGCGTGAGCGCATTACATCTACCCCAAGCCTTCATGCTTTGACGTCCCAGCAAAATGATGGATCTAGTGTATGAAACCTGGCAAGTGAAAGGTCAGGTGGGTTGAAATGCGAAGAAAAAGAGTGGAACGTGCGAGTGACATGGACCCCAGACTCGACAGCTCACTCGTCCTCCCATCTTCCGAAACCACTTTTAGCCATGATTGTTTTTCGGAGTCTTCTTGGTGAATTGTAACTTCCGAGAAGTACGGTCAGTAATTCTATCATATGGGTAGTTCTGATGAAATACACACCATCATAAGAGCTGGTTGTTAAGTTTAGACCCGTTCCAATGTACCCTGGTTGTACTTTCTCTCTTCGCTCTCTACGCTTTGATGGTGGTCCCACTAGTTAGATTGGGAATGGAATGAAGGCCAAAACAACTCAATGATCCATTCCTGAATCAGTAGACATGAAGGCGGTTTCATCTCCACTCAACCTTCATCAGACTTCTATCTTCGAGTTCTTGTAAGAATCCGTCGGATGTCCGCATTTTGTGATCGATATTACGCAAATCAGGTTCGACTCGAAATGGATAATCGTGACGATAATCCGAGGATCTAGAGTGCTTCGGCAGTCGACGAGAAGCTGTTGAGTGAGATGTTAGAAGGGCTGATTGCGAAAGAGAGAGAAAAAAAAAAAAAGAGAAAAAACAAACGAGGCATACCTCCCTTGTGACAGACCACGTTGATAACGCTCTTCCCTCCCTCTCTATTCTCCGTTCCCGAAACTGCTTCAACGGAGAGACATATCTAGATGCTCCCTATTCAATCTGTAAGCCTGCTCAGAATCACCGACATCACACACCCGTCCTACAGGCCGCGTCAGCCACCTGTTGCATCCGGCTAGCTCGAGGTGCGGATGTCTTCCACCACTCGTTCGCATCGGTAAATTTGTGAGGGTAAGAGCGAGGAGTAAGGCTTCATAAGGGCCTAGCTTGGGTGCTGAAGAAGATGGGAGTTTCGAAGCAAAAGGCTGAAGAGCTATATCTCGACTCTTCTCGTCCGTCTCGTCCGTCGAAATCCGTACTGAGATGGGAAAAAGAAGAATGGTCCGTGCGTGTGGGTGAATTGTGATATCTTTTATCTTTAGAACCACGCAATCTTCATGCCCGATGGGTCTGAATTGGGAAGGTTGTGAGGTATGAACTTTGGAACACGGAGAGAAATGGGAGGAGGAAGGAGGAAGGAAAATGAATTAGACAATCTTCCGGATCGGTCGGCAGCTCCGATGTGGGAAAATTATCGCTGACGCCGAGCCCAAGTCCCAACGTCCAAGTTCGCTACCACACTCTGCTCGGTCTCGTCGCCTCACGCACCGTCATGATCGGTAAAATAATGGAGACGCGCGTAGGTAAGTTTAGTTACTGCCACGTAGCCTCAATCAAATAATTAACCACGGGGCGAGTTGGTTTCAAGTTTCTGTAAAGGGCGCGTAACCTCCCCACCCTTGATATGTCCGTATTACCCAGGTGAGGCCGCTTAACCTCGGTGTATGTACGCCCTGGGGTGCTTGTCACTATCACCACGGAGTTTAAGTCTCGACAGATTCGTAAGTAGTGATGTTTTTCATTTCCATCGTGCCAAACTGCCAATGGAGGCGTCAACTTCTGTGGTTGAGGATCGGGAGGATGAATATTGATATTTTTGCTAGCGAGAATCATGCTGCACTCTCTCGTTAATCGCCGTATGTTTCAATTTCATCTTTTCTTCGTACCTCGTTCATCAAAATTTGCCTCCTTTAGGATTGACGTCCACATCTGTCCACATTATGCAATGTTTTTTAACGAGAAAGAATTTAACAACAAGAAGGAACCATCAAAGACCGTGGTGCCCGGTAATTCAATCATGGAACAGTGCTCACTCGTCGTGAACTTGAAACTTGGAATCTATTCAGTCGAGTGGCAGTGGCGATTTATATGTTGTCGCAATTACTCCTTCGATGGGTGCAGCAATGGATGAATGTCCTATTCAGCAAGGTTGCTAAGCTCTCAAACCGGATCAACTAAAAGGTATGTTTTAACCTGATTTTAGGTCTGGACCTCAGTGCCTGATGGACGCACTATCATTGATGGGGATGCTAGTTTTTGCGAACCTTGGAAGAATCACCAAGTAATACTACTTTGAAACCCATGACTCGCGCCTACTCACCCGGTCTCCATATAAAGTAATGTTCCGCCACTAGGTCCTCCGCCGGTTTCAGGGATAGGTACTATAAAACCCTTCGACAGATGATTACTGAGAAACCACCATTTCATTCACTCCTTTCTTTTCCCAAAGTATGCGTCTCCAGTCCCTCTTCTACCTCTCCCTCTCACTCGCGGCGAGTACTGGACTCGTAAGTGCTGCTCCCGCCACAGCTGGTCAAGCAGTCACTATTCAGCGCTTTCCACTCAAACCGGGCTCAGATACTCTATCAAAGTTGACCGCTGCCACCGCCCAATTCAAAGGATGGAGCAAAAACAGGATTGAACATGCCTTTGTTGGTGTCGTCGACGGTACCGCCGAACAGGTCTTTGGTGAGTTTTGTTTGTTTTTTTTCTCGGTCCTCACTCGTCCGGCCCCCGGGTGACAGCTAGATCGCTAAGATTTTTTTTCCTTCAGTTTGGAGAAGCCCAGAAGACTCGGTTTGTGATACCGCTACACCGTTTAAAGCGTATTCTTCCTCTGGTGGAGTCTCTAGCCGCGGCACTGCGGTCGCGAACGATAAAACCACTTTGTTGCGTGCTTTGACCTCCCCCGCTACGGAGACTATCGTCACTTCCATTCTACCGCAAGTCAGCGTGAACCAGGTCGAAAACGACCTGAACATTTTGTGGACGGATATTCAGACAACGGGTCTCGGGATCGGAGGTACGGATGGGGTTTCGAGCAGCAAGGGAACTCGAACGATTCTTGTCATTAATGGATGGTCTAGTGTGGATGTAAGCAGAATATTTCTGCTCGTGAATCCGTTTCGTTGATGATTTTTTTTTTTTACTGTTGATTTAGGCTGTTGGAAAATGGGTTGCTCAACAGAGTCCTGATGTTGCTGCTGCGTTTACAAGGGTCACTCAGCAAAGTTTCGCGGTTGGGACTGTGCCGCTTTATAAACGTTTGACTGAGGTTTGAGTGGTGGAATTCAAAAACCTAGAACGGTGACCGTTGAGATAAATGAAGAGGAAAATGGGCTTCTCGGAGGCAAGACAGATTACGATCGGGACTTCGATGATTTTTTTCTTTAATTATACTTGAGCATATCAACTACTTAGTTACTTGCACTAATGTCATTTGCACTCCTTCATTCCCAACGAGAAATGAGTTGATACCTACCAATACTTACTGGCACTAACTGATACTCCTATAAAATATCAGTATGTATCAGTATGTATCACCAAATGAGAATATAATTGATATAGACTGCTGATAGTATCTGATTTTGTGGCCCAGTGAGTGTTTTCACCAGCTAGTATCAATAGATATCGATGAATTCCGATGTTTCCCGATTCTGTTCGTTATTCTGATGTGGTTTGGGATCAATGGAATCTGATTACATTCGATACTATTTGATACATGTCTGATACTAGTTGATACCCATAATCTATCTATTCCACTACCCACTGCCTTCTTGGTCCCTCGCTTTTCACCTGCCCACACCATCTTGTTGTTAAGTCCCACTCCAATGTTAAGTTAACTTTCGGTTTGTCCCTCGCTTTTCATCCGCTGGTACACCTGGGACGGGTATTAGAAAAACAAGTTTTGGCGCAAAAAACCAGTGTAACGTACCGCATTTTTCCTTATCTTTTGATATCTTTTCCCAGTCGTCTACTGCTGCCACATCTCATTCAAATCTTCCACCAATTCCACTTCCAAAATCAACTTTTGCCTCCTAGGTGTCCTAACTTACGAATAACCGATGCGTTCCTAACACAAATGAGAAGGTTACGAGTCTGGACGCATACAAAACTGGAAAACTCACATTGTCGCACGTTTTGAATGAAGTCCGAAAGCCTACAAAGTATCGGATTTGTTAGCAAGCGAGATAAATGACTTAATAGAGAGAATGTACTTGCAGTGGTCCACGCATGGAAATATCTTGAATAAAAACTACTAGAGACGACAGCGTGAGGAAAGGGTGAGAGTTCATCAAGAGGTTGTTATGACCTTGGTTTACATATTTGCGATATTGAGGCTATATTGAGGCCGCGATATGGAAGGCAAAGCAAGTAGTTGTCGAGGATCAAAGAGATGCACTTCAACTTGTTTATGACGAGCTGAGAGGGACAAACAACGACTAACAAAGGAACTTTCAAAAACTTGGTTAAGTCAACTTGAAGCGAACATCATCTAAAAATTAACACAGCAAGTAGCCGGAATCAAAAAGAATCATTAGCTATCAGCAAGTATCACCTACTATCACCTGGCATCAACAGGAAGGGCAATAGTATATACCTGAGTCTTTCACCGATTTCTGGGCCTTGTAGTCTTTCCCTCCGAGTCCTCCTGCTCTTCAAGTGAGTGCAGCTTGTAGTCGATACCGTTGGTAATGGAATTTCGGAACCTTCGGGTAGAGCTTGGCACGGCAATATCTCTGGCAGTAGCAAATTCCAGTTTGTGGTTTGCTGGGATCATCGAACAGCATCGCATGGTTTGATGAGATTGACTATGTAGTACATCATAGTGACAAGTACAAATTGGAAGCATGAAGTAGAGAATTCAAAAAAGATGTCGATCTCACTGCCATAAAAAAAGAAGACTGCGGCGTCAAAATCGGTGGCCAAATCCAAGCGATATCAGCTTGTATCAGTTTGTATCAGTCCATTAGCCATCAAACGATTGGTATCGGTGGGTATCAGCACATTTCTCATTGGGCTTCATTCATAACCGACACGCCCACTTGGGGAATTGTGAGATACGAACGCCGAGATTTCTCATTCAGGGATTTCGAGTCCGTGGTTTTTGATTTGGGAAGCAGGTCAGTGGTTTGTTCTTTCCAGTCAATACTTGACACTGAGTGCCACCACATACATCTATATCCAGTAGTTACTGGTATCCTTCAAATGGTTTTCAAGGTGAACCATTGTAGCCAAAGTATGCCAATGGATCCATCAGAAATTCAGAGAACACCAAGAGGGTTGTACAATCTCTACTACAGTACAAAAAAATTAGTGAAAACAATCCACCATCTTGAACAATCCATTTGCATTGTCCCACCAAAACATCAAATTGATGTTTGACACAAACAATACAAAAAGAAAGTAGAAGAAAGGATTCCCCCGACAACACAAGTCAATACTGCAATAACAAGGTCATCTTGTTCCCGAGTTGCAAGCAGAGCTCAGAAAGCAGGGGCTGCAAAAATTAGATAACCAAATACGGAGGGCGGTGCCCTCGTAATAGTGGTTAAACTATTAAGAACAGATACTACACTTGATCTAAGCCAAAAGGCCAGAGTGGTGAAGAATCTAAGTAGTTCGACCGTGGAGTTTTATAGTTTTCAGGACGCGCACGGACCAGCTTTAGGGCAGGTGAAATTTTGTGGTGCGGCATTGTGTCGCTTAGCGATGGCGCAAGTTTTGGCGTTTTCACTTACATGAAAGTCTACTTTTCGTGAGTTGCACTGTAAGTAAATGTTCAATGTCCACCAATTAACCTCAGGTACTCCCTCTCAGCGGCGTACATATCTAAATGACTTTGAAAGGAATTCTGCGAGTCAAGTTTTGACTTTTGGCAAGAGAACGGATCCCAGTTGCTCTAAATCCTCCCCTGGCTCACGTACTGCAAGTATGGCGAAAACCTAGGAAAGCTCGAAACTATGCTCGACGGTGACGGTTCCGGTCAAAGCGGAAATACTACCATGTCTTATCTTATCGTTACGGACGGAGCGGGGTCTGAGCCGTAGCGTGGGAATTGGTTGCTCAGTGATGTCCGCGTCCTTGTGAGATCCTCCGTCGTCCAAGTTTACTCTATTCAATCTCACCACTCTTCTCGATGTAACGGCCAGTCCACATGATCGAAGAAATTGGGTCGACCTTCACCCTTTACCTGCCTATATGCATCAACATCATCAACTCAACACTGCGGCGTTAGCTCTATCCCTCCCCCGCTGTCACCCTGAAGCACTATCTGTCAATGAGAGAGCTCAAGTCCTATCAGCGCTGTTGCTCTTACCCGCCAATATCGCGCTTTGGCATAGTCGCGCACCACGACAAAGACCAAGGTTTTACCTAGCCGCTGGTGGATGCAGGGATGGAGTGATGACGATTTTTTTTTACCTCCGCACCGGTTCGTTGATTCTGAAACGACTGATGGCAACGAAGCACGACCCGTGGATTCCCTTGATGATCGTATACACTTGGCCAGAATAATATTTGGGAAGCCTGGTAAGCATCAATCAAAGCCCGTTTACTTTTTTCTTCTATTTAATCACCAACCACTACCACCACTCACCCAACACCCCTTTCCACTGCCAGCATAACCCAACGCTGAGCGGGAATGATCCTCTCTTCCCTTTTCGTTCTTGGGCTTAGCTCAACCTTTGCTCATGTACGAGCTCAAGACGTGAATGTAGACCCGACAGCCATTTATACTGTTACGCGTACGTTGTCTCCGGTGTTGATGATTTTGACTGAGTTTCCCCCCTTTTTGCTACTTTGCAGTTGCAAAAGGCAAAAACGCGGAGTGTAACCCCCCAAATATCTTCCTCAGTAATCAAGGTTGTGGGGCTGGAAAAACGGTGCAGGATCTTTTCGTGCGTTATCCCAACTCCTGTCCCAACAAAACGCTGATCTCCATCTAGAACAAGGACGATGGATCCAAGAACCAATGGTACACATTCGTTCCTGTCGACGGCATGGCCAATACCTTCAACATCAAGAACAGTGCGTCCACCCCCCACCTTCTCCTTCATAGCCAACCTCGAACTCAACCCCTCGTCTTTTTTTTTCATTCCTTTCATAGATTGCGGACAATTCCTTAGTTGCCAAGCCTGTACCGGCCAATCCACCACAGATCTCTTTGACAAGGACGATGCAAGTGGTCGGCAGAGATGGACTTTGGTTCCAGTCCCGAACGCAGCGAATACTTACAACATCAAAGTAGCTGGTGGGCGAGATGCAAGTTGTGGTGTTTTTCTTTCGACTGGTGCTGGTTGTAGCGACAATTATGTGGATCTGTTCACAAAGGATGATGGTTCTGGTGAGTTTTTCGGATCCCTCTCTTTCCCATGTGGTCCCTATTCCTGTCCCTCATCATTTGATACTGATATTGATGTTGATCCCGTATCCTAGGGCGCCAGCAATGGGTGCTGAACAAAGTTTCCTCCTCATCTACTACCAGTTCAGCTTCGCCTTCGAGTACGAGTAGTGCGGCAGGACCACCCCTCCCTACGGATGGACCTGCCGTTACGCTTAATTCGAGTGTGTTTTACACAGTTACTTGTACGCCTATATTCATGAATCTTCCCGACTTTCGCGTCTTATTGTCCTCCAAACAGTGGCGAAAGGCAAGGTAGATGGATGCAATCCCCTCGATATCATGTTCAGCAATCGAGGATGTGATAGCCCTCTTCATGATCTCTATGTGAGTATGTCCTCACTTCTCTCCCTTCCTTTTTTTTTTCTCGGTCTGGCGGTTTCTTCTCTCTGTGGTGATGTTCTAGCCTTTCATTCATGTGGCATCCTCAATATTTTCTTGTGTCTTTTTCTTCTTCATGTTCATTTCATGGCCTAACCTTCGATTCCTTTCCGTGTCAACAGTTCACAGATGATGGATCAAAGAACCAATATTGGAGATTTGTACCTGTTGCGGGGACTAACAACGTGTTTAACATCCTCAGTTGTACGTTTTGTGCTTTTACGCTTTTTTCCCTCTTGCGGCATCGAACTGTGATACTAATGTGTTCCCTCTATTTTCCCCGCTTTGTTCTTCTCCCGTTGTCCCGCATTCCATCATCCCTTGCCCGTCGCATTTTTAATCTTTCGGATTATCTTGTTCCCGATTCTTATTCATCAACACCTCGTCCTCATGCCGACCTCAAATTGAATTCTTTACCCACCCTCTTCTGACTTTCCTGACCTGTGCGGATTTCCGAATAATCAATAAACCTCACTTTCGGAACTTCTCATCCCGGAACCACCAATACAGCCTGTTCCAAATACCTATCCTGCCAAGCCTGCACCGGCACAAACACCACAGACCTTTTCTCCAAGGACGATGGTTCAGGAAGACAACGATGGCTGTTGACACCCGTTAACAACTCTTCTGATACATACAACATTCGAGTTGCTGGAGGCCGAGATGGGACCAAGTGTGGAACGTTCCTTTCGACGGGCGCAGCGTGTAAGGATACTTATATCGATCTTTTTACGAATGATGATGGGAGTGGGAGGCAACAGTGGGTTGTTAAACCTGTTCAAGGAGATTTGGGGAGTGGTGGAAAGTTGCCTTGTGAGTTTTTTTTTCTTCCCCTGTTACTTCTTCGTTTTTGGGAGTCGTAGTTGACTGTGCATTTTATTTCGTTCGTTCGTCGTCTCTGTCTCTCTCTCTCTCTAGTGGCACCTGTGAAATACAAACCTCTCTCGTTGGGAGCTATTAAACCTACTCCGGATAGTTGGCTTTATGCTCAGCTGAAATCACAAGTTGATGGGTTGCATGGACATCTTCAAGACTTTTGGCCGGCGGTTAAGACTAGTAATTGGATTGGAGGGAATGATGATTATAGTGATTTGAAGTATGTGACACTCTTTCTTCAATTTATGCTGGTTCAACCTAACCGGATTCCCTTGCGGTCGATAGCGAAGCAGGCTCTTACTGGCTAAATGGCGTGGTATCCGCCGCATTCCAGCTCGAAGACCAACGGTTGTTGGATTCTGTAAATGCTTGGGTGGATTATATTCTCACTCATCAAGGGGCTGATGGATGGTTGGGGCCTACGAGTCCGGATGGGACGAGGGTGCTTTGGGGGAGGTATCCCGCTACTTTGGCGTTGATGGTGAGGCTCCAACTTTTTATTTTTCAATTATTCTTCTTCCGCTTTCTCCATCTGTCGTTCGCTCGCTCATTCGTTCTATTATGACTTAGTCTTACGCCCAAGCCAACTCCACTGGAGCGCCCCGAGTCGTCGACGGATTACAAAAGTTCTTTACTGGAATGAACGATATGCTCAAGAACGGCGGGAGTGGGTTGGAACAGTGGGGTATTATGAGATGGTATGAACCTGGAATTGCTATTCATTGGTTGTTGGAGAATCATCCGAATGGGCAGGTGCGTATCTTCCTTTGTTTTGTTTTTTTCCCCCCGGTTTCCGTTTAAACAAATTTATTTTGGTAGGAAGCGATGTACGAAAGTCTGCTCAAGCTTATGAGGTACGGTGGGATGAATTGGGTGTGTACATCTTTTTTTTTCTTTTTCAATGGGAGCGGTTCTGCTGATCCAGTTTGTTTTGTTTTTTTTTTTTTGTAGAAATCGTATTTCACGGATGCGAATTTCCCAAAGAACGCTATTAATGCTGTGGATATTAAAGGTCATGGTGAGTGGTCTACCGGTACCCTGAGCCCTCTGCGTTTTGATCGCTCATCTACACCTTCACAGGCGTTAACGTCGGTCAAGCGATCAAATCTGAAGCCATAGCCTACCGTTACTCACACGACACCTCGGACATTGACTCTACCCGTCAACGCGTCGACTTGATTGAAAAGTACCACGGATCTGTTAGTGGTGTCTTGAAGGCTGACGAACATCTGGCTGGGTTACATCCCTCGAGGGGTTCGGAGCTTTGTACAGTGGTGGAGTCGATGCATAGTTATGAGTATATTTACTCTGTTATTGGGGATAATGCGTTTGCGGATAAGGCTGAGAGGTTGGCGTTCAATGGTGGGTTTACCTCTCTTTTGCGTTATTTGCTCCGTGGTAGGTTGCTGATGTTGTGTTTCTTTCCTCCCCCTTTAGCGTTACCGGGAACGTTTATTGAAGATATGTGGGCGCATCAGTATCTTCAACAGGTGTGTTGTCGCTTTTTTTCCATTTTTGTGAGGCGTGTTTAACTGGTACGATGGGCAGAGCAATCAGTTATGGGCAAAGTCTATGGATCCGAGAGTGTTTGCTACTGATGGTGTAAGTGGTATTTTTTCACTTGTATCCGTCTAGATGAGAGACTTACTTTTTTTGACTGTGCAGCCTGGTATGTTGAAGTATTACTACTTAGTTTGAGCTGTCGCGCTTACCAATAGACTTTTGAAGATTCTGCAATCTACGGTTTAGCTCCCAACTACGTACGCCCTTTTGGTGGTTTTTTGGTAAATGGCATCCTGGCTCACGCGTTCTCCCCCTCTTAATAGCCATGCTGCACTGTAAATCACGGACAAGGATGGCCCAAGTTCATTGTACGTTCTCTGCCTTTTACATTTCTTTCTCGCTCACTGACTCCCCCTTTCACTCAGAGCCACGCCTACATGGTCTCCGCCGACAGCTCAACCCTCCACCACCTCCTCCTCTCCCCCACCACCGTCACCACCACCCTCTCAGACAACAACACAGTAACCGTTAGCGCGAAAACGAATTACCCTTTCAACTCCCGAATAGACTACACCACCGCATCCGACAAACCGTTCAACTTTGGAATCCGAGTTCCGACTTGGGTTCAAGGAACCGTCACTTACTCTGTCGATGGTGGAAACAGTCAGAATGGTAGTCCAGATTCGAATGGGTATATCGTTGTGAATGTGGGTGGGGGGAATCATACGATCACTGCGACGATACCGATGAGTGTCACGACGGAGGAAACGTTTAATGGTGCGAGGGCGGTGTTGAGAGGACCTTTGGTCTATTCGGTAGATTTGGGATACGATCCACAGGTACTGAAGAGTTATGAGGTGTGCCGGTTTTCTTACCTTCGATCGTTTCCACTTGCTTTAACTGGCTCTCTCATCCTTTTTTTTTTGCCTCTTCCCTAGTTGAACTCAAAGGATTATCAATTAGACCCCACTTCCGCTTGGCAAGTCGCCATCGACCCGTCCACACTCAGATATAACGGTGACGCAAACTCGACTAACCTCGCTCAATTAGGAGCAGGAAACGTTTTCGCGTCTTCTGGAGCTCCCGTTTCGATCTCTGTTAATGTTTGCCCGATCAGTTGGAATGTGGTCACGAACGCTGCGGATGCTCCGCCTACTTCGCCTGCTGTATGTACAGGAGCGGAGACTGGTGTGAAGCTTGTACCCTATGGAGCTGCCAAGTTGAGGATTTCGGAAATGCCGAGTTATAACACAGGGACGAGTGGGAGTGGGAGTGGAAGTGGAGATGGAAGTCAGGGTAGTGATTCCAGGAATACAGCTGTGAGTGCGCGTTCGAGGTCATTCGGGGTGGTTACGGTGTCTGTTTTGGGGTTGGTGTTAGCTTTGATTTAGTTTTGGGATGTGTTTTTTTTTTTGGTTATCATTTGGGTTGTGGACGAATTTTCCTCCCGCCACGCAACTCTCATCTCTTGTATCTGTTGTGTTGTAACGCAAAACATCCAATCATTGTCTTTACCTCTATGCTGTTCTATGGGTTACCGCTCGTTTTGAAAAAAATACGCATTCATTCTTTTTTTGTACGTAATTGATGCTGTGCTTGGAGGAAATACAAGAGTGAAAATAGCACGCTAGGTTTTAATTTCTGGCAGCCCCAAGCGGGTGAGAGATGGCGACTTTGTCGCTTGACTCGAACCATCTAAACGCTCCACCAAAAAAAAAAAAAAAAAAGAGTAAAAATAGTAGTTGGATGCTAGTGAAAGAGGTTGTAACGTCGAATCATTGGCCCTCTGATCCCGAACTGGACAACGAGTCGGTAACAGCAACGACCCATTCCACCTGGGATCTCAACTCCCACCGCTCTGCATCTGGGGGATTGAGCAATAAGCCAAGTTCATCGTCTCTGGCACCACATTCCAAGAAACCACTTTTGCTAAACGGAGACATATTTCTTGCCAAGATTTAAGATTCAAAAAAAAAGGCTTCGCCCACTGTAAAAATTCATTTCCACCAACTTTTTTCCCCCCTGTTATGGTTCCTAGAGACAAATGAGAGCGGCTACAACAAACACGGCGAACGTTTGAAAGCACACCTCTGGCTCAGACAAAGTGCCCAATCTCCTACACATCCAAGAAATCAACAGATTAACGAACGCAAACTTTGTCCCATCGATGAGCTCATTCACCGCTTATTTGGCTTCAGCAGGATTGTAATTCAACAACAAATCCAAATCCCCCAACACGCCGTTGGTAGGGAGCACACCCGCTACAGTGACCGCAGATCGATTGATAACGTCCCATTGGGAACATATTGGATAGACGGATGTGTGTCGTTCGTTGGTGGAGGCTTCTTCAGTAGTTTCGATATCTGTTATTTACCGTCGGTAGGCTCAGACTGGTCCCCAGAGCTGAAACGTACATCGATAAGCATTGGCGACGGGGCTTCATCTGGAATGCCGCTAAGAAAGATTGAGGGTAGTGGACTCAAGTGTGGGTGCGAGCGAATCAGAGTCTGATATGGCTAAGTGCATGCATGAAAGGTCGATGATAAAAAAGGTTGAAAATTCAAATTGGAGTAGGCGGTGACCCGAACCTAACGCCGGACCGAAATTCAAAAAGACACGATGAGCGAGCGTGCCTGGACTTGGGTGTTCAAAGTGCTTAGCTGAGTCAATTTTAGGTCTACCAAAGGAATACATAGGTGTACAACAGAAATGATGATGAGATTGTAGGATTAATCCGCCACGGCTTCAGTAGGGAGCCTCGTGTCAACATCATCCTTCATAAATGTAACATACCTACTGAATGAGACCACTTCCCCAATGGTTGCTGTCTTTGAACAGCTTTTTCGTTCAATAGCCATCAATACTCGTTACCGGCGAGAGCTCCAAGTGATCTTCGGACACCGTTGTGATTCTGTGGCTGGCTCGACAACAGCAGTCAGCTCCGTCGGAACTTCCGGCCCTACGGGCAAATACAAAAAGAATCGACTTACACTTCCGTCAAATGCTTCTTCACCTTTCCCAAAGACGCACGGTACGAGGGACACCGTTTACACAGAAAATATCGTTCGTCTGGGCTCCACCCCTCGAAGTTTTTCTGCGGGGTTTTTCGGATTTTTTCAGCGTCACTTTCAGGGACTTTGAAACTGTAACGCCCCTCAGAGGTTACCTATTCAATTGATTTTCTTATTAGGGGCGTATGGTTCTTGATTCGAACGAAACACACTCACCACACTACGCCAGGTGGTAGGTCTCGAGTTATGAAGTAGCGGAGGGTCAAGAGCAAACATTGTGGACATGGGCGTCGAAGCAACGTCAATCCCAGTCAGCTCCCCTATTTCCTTCGTCATTTCTACGGCTGACCTGGCGACCTCGATAACTGTTGTGACAGCTGACGGGAAGTAACCTGGATGATCTCCGCTAGGACCAATTCGATACCATTCGGGCGGCTCAAAATCCGTGGGTGGTTCATATCGTGAAGGTTTCCGGCAAACGTGGGATAAAATTCCTGGGTACGCATAAAACGGCGGTCCCGAGCGGCTGCACGCAGCACACCTGAATAAGGAAGTTGACAGGTGGAGGTCGGCTTCGGTTGCCTCTGCTCGGTACTTCTGGAGGGCGAGGAGCACTTTTTCAGTCTGTTTGACGTTCCATTCCTCTACCAAGGGAAGTAGCTGAGCGATTGCATCGTTAAAGATGCTGAGAGTAGGATCAAGTCCACCAGCTTGGTCGAGCGGTAAGTCCCCGATGACCGATTTGAAAGGTTCCCAAAGGGCAACGTCCCAGATCGTGGGCGTGACAAATGTGCCGGTCTGTGTTTGATCCCAGTCCTTCAAGATTTCCTTCAGGACTTTGAATCGTCGCTGCTTGATCTCCCGGGCTAACTTATCTTGAACAGAGGCGGATAATATTTCAATTTCAGATTCAATTTTCTTCCAAGCTAAAACACAATCAGTCCAGAAGAATCGCAAACGAATAGAGTCTGGACAACATACCACGTTCCGTTAACGCCTTTCGCTGATTTACGAGTGGGTGTTGAGAGAAATCTTCAAACGTGGTAACCATTTCGCTGTATCCCAATTCCACTATCTTGCGCGTGATACTGATTACGGTCAGTCAAACAGGATACGGGTGCTGAGATTGCTCGACAACGTACAATGCTAATCTCTGTTCCCTAACTTGCTCTAATTCTTTTTCGCGTTGATCTTGCTGATTCTCGACCCATTTTTGACACGCTTCGACTTGCTATTAAATTGATGGGATGATCAATCTTCCAAGACAACCTGACAGGTGGGTCTTGCACACACTTTCTTGATTCTGCCAAACGTCTCGACTCGCCGGTCGAGCCATGCCGTTCTCTCGTCCCTACGTAGGTCTTTATACTCGTTCATCAACTTTTCACTCGCTCCTTTGAGGGGCGAGAAGCGAAAATGGGGTAGTGTGTCCTGCAGGGCGCTCGGGAAATAGATTGCGCACTTCTTGGTGACCTCGTTGTAACTTACGAATCTAAGAGAGTAAAAATCAGTGTCATGAGCGAAAGATGCCATCGTCGAACAATGCCATTGAAGTTGACGACTTACTGAGCTGTCAAGCACCTTTTGCAACATCGAACTAGTGCAGACCAAATGAGAGTATTATTATGAATTGCCGGGCCATCGCAGAACTGAAAGGGATAGATGTAAGCGTGTAGGTTTAATGAAAGGAGATGAGATGGGCGTACGTGACAGCGCCGTTCGAAAATTAGGTTGATGTATGCCGGCTCGCTCATTGTTGGAATTGGTTCTGGGAGACTTATGTTCGCCCTTGCATTCTTCCAAATCCAACTGGCGGAACGGTTCAGAACAATATTCCGGAAGGTCTTGGTCGTTCTTGACAGCTTCAACAAGTCGTAAGGCTCAAGATAGTTGAAGATCTGTGGATAAAAGGTAGCATCTATGTCTTCGCATGGAAGTTAACAAGAAAAACTCACCTCGTAGACAACATCCAGTGGCATCTCCTGGATACCCTGTAGAGAACCCTTACGCCCAGCTAATTTTCTCCTTGGTCGCTTCCGATTATCCTTTTTCACTATTTGAACCTCACCATCACTTTCATATTCAGAGTCGGATGCAGTAAGTATTTGCTTGCGCTTCTGTGGCATCGTCGAAGCCTTTAATGTAGGGATCCAGATGAGGAGTTGATCGTGGCTTGAGGAAGAGAGATAGGGGGGTCATTTATAACGCGTCTCGCCTATTTGTAATTTGTTTGTCACACACGTGGTCGCGGTTCCAACTTCCCCGACACTGTGACATGACTCAGACTCGAGCTCATTGACTGCCAACAATAGCGTTTCATTGAAAAGTGAACCTCTTGAATGAACAAATTTTTTCGCTTGAAGAAGACTTACTTGAGCCCAGAGCTGACTGGACTCTGCTCTAGTAATTCAGAGTGATCGCTAAACAGAACGTTTTCATAGGTGCGGCCTCGAAAAGAGCCCCAAGTTCCGCAATTTACTAGCTATTACACTGCAACTATCCCATTTGACGGCTAGTGATTTGTTGGACTGACAGCGATCGCGGATGCAGACGCAGACGTTGGACTCATTCTGAAACGATGTTAAAGAGTGATTCGACAAGAATATTACACTTCCCATATACTCGGAAAGTCCATGGTGTACAGAAATTCCAGGAGATAATTACAAACAACAAAGAAAAATATCGACTGGAGATGACTATGCTACATAAATATGAACCAACAAACTCCTCGACATGGATTCGGTTTCAGAATGTCACGTCATTTGGGAGAACGTTAAATGACGACGTATAATAG
>MU127805.1:9522-115603 GCA_014904975.1 Marasmius fiardii PR-910 | reverse complement strand
CCTGATCAAATGCAGATATAGGTGCCAAAAATATGATTGCAGCCGCTAAATGCGAGAGAAGTTGAGCCAAGGTGCACCGAAAGGATTGTATGGATTTATACATGCCATCATCAAGGTACGGAATCCATGCGTGTCTCTGCGTTGAGAGATTAACCGGTGAGACGAATGAGTGAACCGTGTGCAACTTACTTGACCACGCTGTAAATAAATCGATATATCAAACATTGCACAGGTAACGGGAGCGAAAGTTGGGACTTACAGTTACTGCTCCTAAATTGAATAATCTCCATTCATACACGCTTCCTCCCAGGAGTACGGGAAATGAATACTCTGTCACTCCCAACGTTCGCAGTCGAGCGTTCAACACGTCATCTGGATGAGGGGTATGAGCAGATCAAAGACAGGCAAATGAGCGGGAGGTACCAGTGCTAGGAACATAATCAGGTCCCGAGATACGAGAGAGGTTCTCAAGGAAACTACGGGTGTCTAACGTCAAAATGATATTAATTGAAAGTATTCTGTAACGCTTACAAGGGTGCCGATTCCCCCAATCTTATTTTCCGTAGAGAAACCATACCCCTAATAACGGGATGATTCCAGAGTGAAGTAATGTCGTCCCTGGCGGCGTGGAGTGCTTTGGCAGCCATGTCAGCCACAGTTTGCTCGCTCGCTTGGAGCTCCGTAGACCGATTTCGACTGGAGCGAATGCCTTGCCAACCAGACCGAACGAAGAGGTCCGTGCGTCCGTCAGATATGGATACCCCCCCTGACAGCTCGGTTGCAAGGGTGTCCTGTAGATTGGCAAAAGGTAATAGCCGTGTTCTCAGCTCGAAGAGTTCCTCTTTCTCCGTCTCTGACGCGTCGTAAGGCTCCATGTCTCCTACGGCTGCGGACGAACTTCCTGGGGCTCGTGAAAATTCATATTCTAAATCATCCATGACTGTCCTCACGGCCTTCATTATGTTATAATAGACAACGGGCTTCCATGAAGGCTTCTCAGAGTCGAGGGTTTTGGGGGCGTAGTGTAACTGGAACTGCTTTTGAAGGGTCGATTTGCCTGTTTCATGCTTTGTCAGAACTGGTGCCGTTAGCGATACCTACAAAAGAAAGACCCCAACCTGATTCTGCTTGGCCTAAGAGTAAAACTGGAAGGTTTTCTCAACGACTATCGAGCATATTATTATTTTCCTAACGCACCTTTGATCTCTTTTCGCTTCGCTTCCTTCAGTCTCTGGGATTCTTTCTACAACTTCCTCGTCCGGAACCGTTCTCCTTCCTTAGATTTCGATCGACTCACCCTCAATTCTTCCTCTATACTGTCATTTATCCTCTGCGACTCTTGGAACTGCTTTTGAAGGGTTGATTTGCCTGTTTCATGTTTTTTCAGAACTGGTGCTGTTACCGACACCTCCAACAAAAGACCCCGACCTAATTCTGCTTGGCCTAAGGGTATAACTGGAAGGTTTTCTCAACGACTATCGAACATTTTATTATTTTTTTCTAACGCACCTTTGATCTCTTTTCGCTTCGCTTCCTTCAGTCTCTGAGATTCTTCCTACAACTGCCTCGTCCGGAGCTGTTATCCTTTCCTAGATTTTGATAAACTCACCCCTGGTTCTTCCTGTATGCTGTCAATTATCGATATCCGAGTCTGTGACCCCTCACTATAAAAACTCGAGTCGAAAGAGCGAGGGCGTGCCATTGTCAGCCGACATCACAAGAAGCCAGTAAACCCCTCTTATATCCTACACAACCGGTTCTGTCTGGTTCTGTTTGACTTTGGCTGGGGAGCAGCTTGGGATACAGGCCGGTGAGTTCCGGTTCGTACGTATCCCACAAATTAGCCGCCGCACCAGCACATGATACCGTCACGGTCGGCGGCTATTTTGCATCGCTGAACTGACTTCAGGCGGGTCCCAATATCTCTCTCTTGTAACATTCCCTCGTTTTCTCAAGAACTCTCCGTCTGTTTTTAACCGAGTCGCCTCTCCTTATCAGTCTCCCCGCTGTCCCGCCTGTCCTCTGACACACTTGCGGACTTGCTTCCCAATTCGGAAGCTCAACGCGATCGCATTATATACTACATGCGTGTTTTCAGCCATCCTATACATACCCTTGTCACGACTATTCCTGCCACCAGCAATGCGCATAATGTACCGTTCACCAAACTCATTACAAGATATCTATCTGATTTTTGCTCTGCATTTATGACGCTACCTCCGATTAGACCTGCCCCGTTTTGTATTGTATTCTACTTGGCCCTACACTCGTGTTTTGATATCCTGTGTCTTGATATTCTGTGATCTCTTCAAAGAGACAAACTGTGCTTCCAGAGCTGATTCACTTGCATGTAGAGCACATATGAATAGCAGCACTCATCATTCCTTATAACGGATACGCAAGAAAACAGCATCGCAACCTGAAAAACCGTACAGATCAAGATAGCAATTGCATAGCGGATACAAAACAATACAAATAAAGACGGCGAGTACATGAAAACCAAATCCTGTAACATCTTTATTAAACATATCCCCCAAAAGTGAAAATAATTCAAGTATAATCCCTTGATTATCAATCTAATGAAGACAAGGAATTACTGGAAGCAACAATTTTGCTTTCAGTTTCATTATGTGTGGAGGACTGTGAGGGGCGGTAGTAGTCGAATTCAGCGTCCTTGGCACCACACTTCAATATCAATTGCTTAACCGTGACGTTCTTGCCTGGGTTCAAAAGGCCACGCCAGTTAGGATTATAATTTATTTCAGCCAACTGGCTCCTGGATATTTGTCCTGAGGAAGAAGTGTTTGTCAATGATAACTGGCTATAGGAATGAGCCAGGAACAAACCTATACTCAAGTAAGAACCGAGTCTCTTGTCATCTGATATTAACCAGTCAAAGTTTGGGACAGCTGTCCCATTGCGGCCGATCCCCTGGTAAAAATCTTCAATGAGATCGCCTATCACTTGCTTGGCTTCACCAGGATTGTAACCCATTATGGTATCGATCTCTCCCAAAATATCGCTGATAGCAAAAACACCTGCCGCAATAACTTCAAAACGATCGAGAATGTCCTTTCCACCGTTAGGGACGTATTTGACAGACCTGACCACGATATGTGTCAGGCCTCTAGTTGGAGTATGTTTGAGGCCAAGGGCATGAACCGATACACGATGACCATAGGTGTATACTTTGTACTTGTTCCAGTCCTCCATGCATTTGCCGTCTTCTGCCGAAATGGACTTGACCAACTGTGCATGTTCTAAGGATT
The DNA here is from genome assembly GCA_014904975.1 of Marasmius fiardii PR-910. NCBI lineage: Eukaryota > Fungi > Basidiomycota > Agaricomycetes > Agaricales > Marasmiaceae > Marasmius > Marasmius fiardii. The sequence goes on along the minus strand of MU127805.1, from coordinate 112,334 downwards.
TGGCATGTTCCCTGGGAGAAGTATGACAATGATTTGAGCCCAGTTCAAAACTTTAGGAATCAGATACCTACTTGCAAGAAACCCTTCAAGAAGTGTCATCTTGGGGTCAGCAGGCAATCATAAGAATGGTGACAAGGAACCTTACTTGTGTGAGGGATAATCCTTGACTTGACATTCCCTTGAACTACAAACAATGCTGTATCAGTTTTTGTTTGTGACCTACAGAATAAAGGAAAGACAAACCAATAAAAAGTATACTGACACTTGCTGCACCTCAGCATTTTATTTGCAGGGCCCTCTTGCAACCCACATTTGAAACAAGACCTTGCTGACCTGTCCACTGACTTCCAGGTTGGTTTATCCTTCTGCAACCATTTCAAACCCCCCAGACCATCAAAAACTGGATCATTGGCATTCTCTGTCAGAAACCATTCACGTAACACTGCATCCTTCAAGATATTCCTGTTCTTTCTGAACCAGGTTATGAGGTAGGATTCACTAGTAAACAAAAGAAAAAATGTGAGATAATTACTGGAAAAATGTAAAACAATTTACAGTGGACTGACTGTTTCTTTGCTTCTTCAAGCTCTCCTATCCGGCGAAGCACCCGTGCAAGATAAAGTTTGGCTTGAATGAACAATGTTTTTGCTCCATTGATGGACACTTTATCAATGTCATTGACTGCTTGCTCCAACATTTCTTTTGCCTCTGCATCTCGAGATTTTGTACGAGCCAATGCAGCGCCAAAAGCGACATAACGTTTCCTATTGAAGATGAGTACAATAAGAATGTGTAAGGACTTAGCAAGCCCCTTACGGATTCTGTGTGAAGGAGTCCTTTGTCTGTGGATTGAGCTTCTCAGCCTGGAAGCATGCTTCATAGTATGGTATGGCTTCCTCGGGCTGGTTGATCCGTGGTGACCTAATGAGATTGTTTCAGTCCTGGTATCTTTCTGTTGATAGGAGAAGATATTGACATAAGGTGGTCAATTAACATGCTTAATGTTTGATATTCCTGAAGATGAGCCAAAGATTCGGGGATACGTGAATGTAAGTGAGTAACCATACAGAAGTTCAGTTTTCACAGAACACACCATAAGAGTCTTTGCATATGTTTCAACTCTCCTTGTTGCAGGATCTCTCAACATCATTCTGAGTTCATTATCTGAACCTTTTCTCACAGCCTCCAGTCTCTGCTTCAGTGCCCATATGCAGAGGTCCTGCAAATCGTCTGGTACTGATGGCAACAGGCAAGTGTAAAGAAGTCCTGAGTTGAAATTTGCTTTAAAAAAAAACTCACCATCTTCTTCACGGCATAAGTAGGCAAACATTGTCAATCCGGGAAGTAAGTAATGGTAGATAATGGCAGGATGCGAAATTTCTGTAATTGTTCCATCTCGATCAAGAGCACGAATAAATGCCGGTGGAGGTTCCTTCAGTAATTCAACAGCTGTGTATATATCATTGGTTTGTCAGACATGTCTGTCTCGATGCAAAGCATTGAACCTAAAAGATACATACCTCTTTCTGCATCTACCCTAACATCAACAAGGTTTGGTAACCTAGCTTGTAGACTCACTGCTTCTTGTGAGTCACTTGGAAGGCCATAGAAATGAACCCTTGGTTGGTTAAGGGCAGTGGATTGGAGTACAAGGGCGAGTGAATCTGCCATGATGGTCAAGAGCACACAAGACTGCGTAGGCTGTGCAGATGGTTTTGAGCAAAGATATCAATACACGGCCAGTCAGATGTACACATGATGGAGATCAGTGTCAAAGCGGTAAATAATTTATAATCCACCAAAGCACTTACCCAGGGTTTCAAAGTCAAACAATTATCTCTACTGATATCTTTTTTTCTAAGATACAGAGTTTACCATCATAGAAACTATCATAGAATGATATACAACAGGTATAGCCTGGCATGTGCTTGGCAGAAAGATAAATAGACTTGTTTATGGGGTGAGAAGTCAGCACAGAACAAAGTTATGTACTTGAACTGGGAGTTGACATGTGTACAAGCTACTTATACTGGAACAAACACTATCAAAGAACAATATTCTGTTTCATTCTTCATGAGAGAATTGTCTTTGGGTACCTGATGCTAATTGAAAGTTTTATTGAATAAGTGTTTATGAATCATGATAATATATAAATTCAACTTGACTATTATAACCTAGAAGGTTTTGTGCAGATAGCACCCTCTACTGCATAGCTATCTTAGTATGTGAACCTTCACTTCATGCTTCAGAACAAGTAACAAGGGAAAAAAACAGTAACAAATGGGGGGGACCCGCTGGTATTATGGTTTGTATGGTTACACTGGCAATAATTTGACAATAATTAATGAAATTCAAATGAAACCAATTGAAAAATAGCATGTACAAGATAAATAGGCACTTCACCTTGAATGTGGCAACTGAGCACTGAAATGCAAGTTGAGAGAAGCAAACAATCAATGACCAAAAAGATTCTTGCAATCAAGTAATTACACATTGATGTGCTTGCTGAAATGTGGCTTCCTTTCTGTGTATATCTCTACAACAAACTTGGAAATGTCACTGCAGGAATGTCCCTACAGGAAACATTGACCTTTTTACTACAGGAATGAACCATAGATCTACCTTCATCATTGTAGGGACTTGCCCTCACAGAGGCCTGGTTATGGCATACTCAGAGTTTGGCCTCTACAGGAATGTTGCTATAGTGAAATGCCTACAGTAATTTCTTACAGTAAATATTGTCTATAGGTAGCAACATGTCTGTAGGTATACAACTTGAAATACTACCCAACATCCTCACCATTGTCCCATCAAGACATCAACTCTTTCAGAAGAACAAAAGCCCTTTCTATCTCAGAGATAGCTGCTGCCTCTAGCTCCTGCAGCTGAATTTTGAGACCATTCTCCTTTACTTGGCAATCTCTACTGCCTGTAGCTCACATTCACATTGAGCATCAACTTGTTCCAAAACATCATCTTCTTTATACCAACAAAGACACCTGAAGATAATATCATCTGAGTATGCAGCTCACTCAGCTTTGTTTGGCTCAGTTGAGTTGAAGAAACATCTCTGAAAAACATTTTTTGAATGGATGATTATTTTTGGTGGTTTGGAAAGTTATATGGGTCTGATGCTTCAATTCTTTCCCCCCTCATCAGTTTCAGCTGACAGAAGTTCTGAAATACATCCTCAATACTGTCATATTGGATGGAAGTCATCCTCTGTGCATCTTCCCTTGAGTTTCATTTAAGTTTGGTGCCAGTCACAGATTCAAAACATGCATTCATTGAGTATATCTCAGGCTTCTCTTTGAATGAGCTCACTGGAGAAATGTCTATCAAAGCTCTCTGGTAACTCATGAACCTTTTGGTATAAAGGAATGCAAGTCACAAACTGCATTCTAGCAAGAATCACGCACATTCTAAATATTTCTGAATGACTCTCTTTGCAGAGAGCATTATCAAATTTTGAAGATTGGACATTTGAATTTTTCTTTGTCTGGACCAATATAATATCTGGATCATTGTTAAGATCAGTAAGTACTAAGAAAACTGAGAGCCAGACAAAAAAGAAAAAGTACAACAAGCAACTACTCAAAGAGTCAGCCAAGAAGTTGGGTGGGAAATTGATCTAGCATTTCTCAAGTGGCAGCTGGATAGTCGAAGAAGAGAATGGTGGGCTGCTCGATTTCACTTGGTCAAGTAATTGTTTTTCATAAGCTCTGAAAGTGGTCAACTGCCAGTGTTTTGAATACAAGTGGCGGTGAGATTCTCAAGCGTGGGTTGTATCTGCTAGGTGCAAGTATTTCTCAAAGATGGGCGGGCGAACAATGTCATTCAAGTTTCAAGTTTTCCGATCGTTGGAGCTCTTCCAAATATGTGGTGCGCAGTTCCTCTCCCGATACTCCACAATGCCGGATGATAATATTTGGAGTCCTCTTGGGTAAGTAACCTTTGGCCTCTTGACGTGGCTCAAGCAACCCGATCCAGCTTTGACTTTCGAGGAATTTCTCGGCAATAACGGTGTTATCGGGAGGGACGTGTGTTGTGCGTATGATTGTTGTACAAATGGAATGTTCCCCCGTTACTCAATGGGAAAATTCCGCGACGAAGGTTTAGACATTGTTTTGTTTTTTTCCAGAATCACTTAAGTATCTATGGTATAGAGTGATTCAAACAAGAGTACTATACTTCCCATATACTCGGAAAGTCCATGGTGTACAGGAATTCCAGAGGATATAAGCTTTACAAACAACAACGAAAACTATCGACGACTATGCTACATAAATATGAACAAACTCAACATGGATTTCGGTCCACGAATGTTACGCCAGACTGGTCAACGCTACATGTTGACGTATAACAACCTCCCCGACTGTCGGACAGATGCAATCAGATAAGAACACTGGATCCTCCCAAGAAAAATCAAAATAACTCACCATTCACGATTATCCTTTGAGTGGTCTTTATGTCCTATAGAGACACAGTTTTCATAAGAGACATCCATATAGATGAAACACTTACAAGCATTGAAGTAAAATGCTAGAAATACCATCTCGTCTGTCAGCCCACGGACGATTGATAGGAGGAGAAAACAAAAGGTACATACAACGTATAACGATCGACCAGACGGATCGTTCCTCCTGTGAGCCTGCACAAAATGGGCTCGGAAATAATTCGCAACATACTTGTACTCGTTCGGCCGTGAACCATAGCTGGTGATGCTGAATACGTAGAATGAAAAAAAAATTGAATTTATGACAATATCACCTAGGGAAAAGATGGAGAACGCACTATTTTCGAACTGGGATACCTTGGTTAAGCTTCGCACGGAGAAGGTCAGTCTGTTTGAAAAAGTAGATGATCATCAGCGGAAGTAGAAAAGGAAAACGAAAGCTGAGGCGAGATGTTCCGGACCTTGTTAAGCATAAGCACGAGGTGAGCTTTTTTCAGCAGCTTGTGGGAACATATTTCGGTGAATGACCGTAGTGAATCGTCGATACGATTCGTACGTGGATCTTCGTCTAGATACTACCAGAAATGATGATCATCGTCAGTCAGGGAGAAAGGCCCATGGTTACGGTCAAAATGGAAGCTCACCTGATCAAATGCAGATATAGGTGCCAAAAATATGATTGCAGCCGCTAAATGCGAGAGAAGTTGAGCCAAGGTGCACCGAAAGGATTGTATGGATGTATACATACCATCATCAAGGTACGGAATCCATATGTTTCTCTGCGATGAGAGATTAACCGGTGAGACGAATGGGTGGATTGTGTGCAACTTACATGACGGCGCTGAAAATAAATCGATATCGATATATCACATTGCACAGGTAAACGGGAGCGAAAGTCGGGACTTACAGCTACTGCTCCCAAATCGAATAATCTCCATTCATACACGATTCCTCCCAGCCTTACGGGAATTGAGTACTCTCTCACTCCAAACGTTCGCAGTCGAACGTTTAACACGTCATCTGGATGAGGGATATGAGCAGATCAAAGACAGAGACAAATGAGCGGGAGGTACCGGTGTTAGGAACATAATCAGGTTCCGAGATACGAGAAAGGTTCTCAAAGAAACTACGGGTACCTAATGTCAAAATGATATTCATTGAAAGTAGTCTGTAAAACTCACAAGGGCGCCGATTCCCCCAATCTTATTTTCCGTAGAAAAACCATACCTTTCACAACGGGATGATTCCAGAGGGAAATAATGTCGTCCCTGGCGGCGTGGAGTACTTTCGCAGCCATGTCAGCCACAGTTTGCTTGCTCGCTTGGAGCTCCGTAGACCGATTTCGGCTGGAGAGAATGCCTTGCCAACCAGACCGAACAGAGGGACCCGTGAGTCCGCCAAATATGGATATACCCCCCGACAGCTCGGTTGCAAGGGTGTCCTGTAGATTGGCAAAAGGTAATAGCCGTGTTCTCAACTCGAAGAGCTCCTCTTTCTCCGTTTCTGATGCGTCGTAAGGTTCCATGTCTCCTACAGCTGCGGACGAATTTTCTGGGGGTCGTGAAAATTCGTATTCTATATCCTCCATGATTGTCCTCACGGCATTCACTATGTTATAATAGACAACGGGCTTCCATGAAGGCTTCTCGGAGTCGAGGGTTTCGGGGGCGTAGTGTAACCGTAACTGCTTTTGGAGGGTCGATTTGCCTGTTTCATGCTTTTTCAGAACTGGTGCCGTTAACGATAATGCCAAAGAGACCCCAACCTGATTCTGCTTGGCCTAAGAGTAAAACTGGAAGATTTTCTAAACGTCTATCGAACATATTATTATTTTCCTAACGCACCTTTGATCTCTTTTAGCTTTACTTCCCTCAGTTCTGAAACTGAAGGAAGCTCCTGGGATTCTTCCTGCAACTGCCTCGTCCGGAACTGTTATCCTTCCCTAGATTTTGATAGACTTACCCTTGGTTCTTCCTCGAGTACACTGTCAATTATCGATATCCGAGTCTGCGACCCCTCGCTATAAAAGCTCGAGGACTCGAAGGAGCGAGGGCGTGCCATTGTCAGTCGACATCACAAAGAAATCAGTAAATGTTAGTCACCGCCCCCCTTATATCCTACACACTGACAGCTAGCCATCCGTTTCCGGCACATCGGCCCAGTCGGTCTCTACACTGGTGTGTTTTGATATTCTGCAATCTCTTTCAAAGGGCGAAACCCCCTCTTTCGAGCGGAACTCAGTCCCCCCGCATATTCAACTTGTCAATGATTCCGACAAAAACCCCTCGAACCAATTTCCGTGGTTCAGTGGATTTGAAACGATGGTTGCGTTGCGTGGTGCCCCCGAGTGGTCGCTTTGGAAATCAGGGTTGTTGAGTCGGCGTGGATTACAGGTTTGGATATGAAACGGGTGAGGCAGCCGCAAGAGGAGCGTCCGGGGCTGATGATACATATTTTGAAGGCCGGAAACGTAAGATTCATTTCTCAGCAACATATCTACAACACTAATAGAGTACCCGAAAAGGCTTGTGAGCTGTAGATCTTTATACCCTGCTGATGGAAGAGAACGACTGGTGGCGGTGAATATGGATGATGCAGGTTCGGACAGTCTATCATCTGGGATAACCCGACTTCAACAACTACGAATCCTCTTACAGAAATGTAGCTGAACGTTGGAAACTGATGGGAACATCATAGATATCAAAATGCTCGCATGGGTAAGAGGAAGCCTCAATTATTCAAAAATGTACACACTGCGGCGCGTTCAAGATAATAATGAGAGCAATAACGACAATGGACCCACGGGGTCATCTCTTGTTGAACATCCCTCGAAGACCGGGCAAAGTAGCAGCAATAGAGGCTTTGCACATGTCCACGGACTTGCCGGTGCTACTAGGTTCAATTTTTTTTACTGAACCGGGCGAGTCAGTGGAAGCTACAGCGGTTTCGGTGGGGCACGCGCTCTGTGGGATCTGGTTTTGGGTATAGTCAAACTCTGCATCGCTCGCACCACATCACAAAACCACTTGTTGAACGGTGATGTTCTTCTTGCCGGGATTCAGTAGACTTCGCCAATTAGAATGGTAATTGGTCTCAAGCAAGTTCTTCTTGCTTACGGATCCTGAATTCAAGTTTTGGGAAATGAGACAAGAGTAAATGAGGTCAGATTATACCAACAAGTAGTGACGTCCAAAAGCGTACCTCTACCCAGATGAGTACCGAATCTTGTATCATCCGAAATTGACAGATTGAAGAATGCGACTTTCATCCCATCCTGACCTGACCCCTGCTCAAAGTCTTCTATGAGCTCATCCACTGCCTGCTTGGCTTCTCCAGAATTGTAATTCAACAGTGAATCCATCTCTGCCAAGATGTCATTAATGACAAAGACCCCAGCTGCAACAACGACAAATCGATCGACAACATCTTTTCCGCCATTGGGTACATATTTCAATGACCTGACGAGGATGTGTACCTGCCCCCTCGAGGGGTGAAATTTAAGCCCAAGAGCATGAACCACTGCATGGTTGTCATAGTAGTAGGACCTATATTTGTTCCAGTCCTCGGCGCATCGACCATCTTCTGGTGAGATAGATTTGATGAGTTGTGCACGTTTCAATGACTCGGCATGTTCCCTAGAGAGGGATGAGCACCACCGTGTGTTATGAAGGCGTTGCACTCTAATCATAAGACCCGAATACTTACAGGCAAGAAACTCTACAAGTCACAACCGCCGCAATGTTAGTAACCGCTCACAGAGGGTGTAATAAGAGCCTACTTGTGGAATGCATAATCCTTTATTTGGCACTCCTTTGAGCTAAAGAGCATGATCAGTCGTAAGCTATCTCCAAAAAGCAAGGGACAAACCAATAGAAAGTGTACTGGCATTTGCCACATCTGAGCATCTTCTTCGTGGGACCCTCCCGTACTCCACATTTATAACACGCCCTTGCAGACCTGTCCATTGACTTCCAAGTCATCTTACGGCTCTCCAGCCATTTCATACCCCCCAGCCCATCAAAAACTACATCACCCTCACCCTCTGTCAGGAACCATTGGGGCCCTATCTCCTACACCGTTCGCGTTCTTTTTGAACCAGTTTATGAGGTACGACTCGCTAGTGAAAAGATTATGTGGCGTTAACACTGAGAAACGAAATTCCAACTTGAAACCTCACCATTTTTTCGCTTCGAACCAGTTTATGAGGTACGACTCGCTAGTGAAAAGATTATGTGGCGTTAACACTGAGAAACGAAATTCTAACTTGAAACCTCACCATTTTTTCGCTTCCTTCAATTCTCCTGACCGGCGAAGCACACGCGCGAGGTAGAGCTTGGCTTGAATGAATGTCATTTTCGTGTCGTTACGCGTAGACACCCTCTCAATGTCATCCACTACTCTCTGGAGTACCGTTTTCGCCTCCGTGTCCCGAGACTTCGTACGAGCTAGTACGGTTCCGTAAGAAGCATAAGCCTGCCTGCTGAACAGATGAGAAGGGATCATTAGTGGGATATAATGGCGTACGGATTACGCAAAAAGGGAAGTGTCATTCCTGGTTTGAGTCTCTCCTCGAGTTTCATGCCCGCCTCAGCATACGGCAAGGCATCTTCTGGTGCATTCATTCGTGCTGACCTAAGGAACTAGGATTTAGCTCTAGCCTTATGATTTTTTGAACAGTGAGCTACTCACAAGAGATGGTTTGTGATCTTACAGAGTGTTTGACTTTCCTGTTTATGAAAGAAAGGAGGCATAGGTTAGACAGATATGTCAACTTACCCAGTAGTTTAAGAGCAATGTACCATAAACACTGCTGCCTTCGGATCCACCGTCCTTGTTGAAGGATCTCTCAACATGGCATGAAGTTGTTTAGGAGAGCCCTTGCTTCAACGCCTCAAGGTTTTGCTTTAACACCCATATACAGAGATCCTGCAGATCTCCTGGTACTAGGAAGAGACAAGTTTAGATATATTTGATGACTTGGAAATTGAGGATAGAACGTACCGTCTTCTTCGCGGCAAAAATAAGCAAACGAACTCAAATTGGGGAACATGAACTGATAGGCGAGAGACGGAGGTATAATGCCTAAATGTTCTCCGTTATCGTCTATTCCGAGCGTGTCTGTCGGGGGAGGTTTCTTCAGGAGCTCTACAGCTGTGAATATCGGCTTTTTATTCAGTTCGTTTTTCCCCCCTACTTGCGTGGAACGCGCTTTCAAGAACGTACCTAATTCTGCCTCTAACCTCACATCGGCAAGATTCGGTAAGCGAGCCTGCAGCTTTACAAGTTCTTCGTCTGGAATACCGAGCAAAAATGCCCTTGGGTATGTGTGCGAGTGAATCCGTCATGACTGAGGGAGCTCGGTGGCGTTGAAAGGCAATGGCAAACGCTCGCGGGTCGAAAGAATTCAGTGACAGTCTGACAGTGTGGGAAATTCAACATGCGCTGGGCCCGCTGTCCATGATTCACGACAACGACGACAGCGACTGCTTCACTTCCTATCCAATGTGTCGTAGGCCTAAAGGCCGAGGTTGATTTTCAAGGCCCGGCGCTACTCGGGGCAGCGTTCGTTCGCACTCACAATTGCATTCCTGGCACTTCGTACCCTCACGTCGTAGATTTCCAATTCCTCTCTTGATCTCCCTGATTCTTATCTTTACCAAGCCTCTCAGTTCTCCACAATCACGTTCAACACGTAGTCACATTTGATTTACCTACAGAGTATATAAGAAAGACAGTACGTAGATAGCGTCCCTCAGTGGACTAAGAATCGACGGTTTTACCCTGTCATCTTGGGCCCTCTTCCGTGTGATCGCGTTACCGCACCGTCACAATTTGATTGTACAGAGACAACTGTGAGCTAAAGGAACTAAGGAAGACTAAGAAATATTGATTTCAAACGAGGAACAACTTTTTGAGGTTTTTTTGACCCCGATTGCCTGAGTTGTAGACTTCTAATTTTCTGTAAGCAGATTCCGAGAAAGGTGTAAATCCGTCATAAAAAAAGGGCGCTTTGACCGGTCTCCGTTGCTTTTGATGGCAATTTGTCTCGGAGGGGGCGTATGCGATGTTCGATCCGGGATACTGCCCGATTTCGGCCATTTTTGGTACCTACTTAGGTCAATTTGGCGAGTTTTTCCGCACATACGGATCGGGCGGATCGGAGTCCGGGTAATATCATACCCTTTTTGGTACATCCCGGTACCGGTGTAAAAAAGAGCTACTTACTCGTAGCGTCAACTCCGCCCCGAACTGGGCTTATTGCCGGGTATTTTCAGACTATTTTGGTCATTTCGACGATAATTGCACAGTTCTTGTGTGTAAAGTAGACTAAATGAGTACTGTACAGAATATAAGTGAGTACGACTGCCACTACAGAATGGATCAAGATATGCTCACCTCAGGCGCCACCACGGTAAGGGTGGAAACGACTGAGGTGAGTCCTTGGTGCAGAGCTAAGCGACGGGCTAAAAGATAGGGAAAAGTAAATAGGAGTAGGTAAAATAGTATAGGTCCGAAACGGAACAAAAGATAGGAATATGAGGATCCCCGCAACATCTTGCTCAAATCTAGGCATAGAAGCTAAAATACGTTCATTATTCACGATAAGTGCCTAGCAACCTTGTATACGTGTACAAATTTGCTCTTAGGTTAGCTTGTGGCTCCATCTATGCCCCGGGTAGTGCCTATCACCGGATTTTAACCTCGGCCTTTAGGCCTACACCATCTAATGTATGCGCTCGACAATCCATTGGCTATGTATGTTCAAGATGGACTAATCTCAATCTACCCGGTAAAAATCACCATCTCAACGTGAACTCATAAACCTGTCAAAATTTTTCTCTCAAACCTCGCTATGTTTCGCCACTTCGTAAAGGAAAACCTGTATTCATGAAGTTGTGGAATCTGAGCGCCACAGTACTGTGCGAATCGAGCCTCGGATCCTAGGGTTGTCAGCAACAGTCACTCGAGATTGGCATCCCCACTCATCCCAAACGATAGCAACTAGGCATACGCCATCCACTGGCTATGTACTGTCCAGGATACCGTACCGACCGTCGCTTGCCACGTCTACCTACGTCGAGCACACGTGCAGACGAAGCTGACTATGCCCCCTATAAAGTCTACCCCTATAAAGTCTACCTTTTAACCGCGTCTTTTCCCTCAAATCTTCCTTCAAACCTCTCACAAATTTGGAAATGCTTCGCCGCCTGATCTCCTCCATCTATCCCTCCAAAAAATCCCGTAGAATTCCTTTCCTCGGTCTAGGAACCCCAGGAAAAACTACTCTTCTCTACCGTCTCAAACTAGGCTCGGTCCTCGAGCATACGATCCCTACCATTGGATTCAACGTCGAAGAAGTCGATATTCCTACCAGCCGTGGTGATTACTTGAAAGCATGCTGCTGGGATGTAGGTGCAGGATGCGGGAATATGACCATGATGTTGAGGTTGGTCCAACCCGTGGTGGACAATTGCGATGCCGCAGTTTGGTTTGTAGACTGTACGACGGTCGAGTGGGAGTTGGAAGATTCTCTAAGGGCGTTTCATAACACGTTTCTGTTGGATCCGGCTTCCGCATTAGCAAGTGTACCGATCCTAATGTGCGTTTTAGTACTTGATCTTTTCCCCCCATTTTCTAATTCTTTTGAATGCACAGTTTGGCGACAAAACAGGATAAAGTCAAAAACACTCGAGTTCTCGACGACATCCGTATCAAATTTTCCAAACTGTTAACGGGAAGAACCGGACCTTGGTTCATAATGGGCGTTTCCCTACTCGAAGATTTCTCTTCCCCCACGAGCGGTGTAGTTCCTGCGTTCGATTGGTTGAAAGCAGCCCTCGAAACACCCGGATCTGACAAGCGCAAGCAACAGCAACAGCTTCAAGTCGTCTCCACTACCTCTCCAACGCCGACCCCGACAGACGAATTGAGCGAAAAACTGGATTCGTGGTTGACAAGACTATCCACAGACTCGTCTGCGGACGAATTCCTCTCTCAGTTCCATGCTCTAAACCTTCCTTCGTGGGACCACTACACTCATCTACGTATCGCGTATCATGTCTTGACCAAATATGGTCGTCAGAAAGGTGCGCATTGACCGTTTGTTCAAACTTTTGACATTTATGTGAAACCCCTTTAGGCAAGAATATGATATTCGAAGGAATCCAAACGTACATTGAACAAAGCCCCGGGAATCAAACTCGAAAACGAACTTTTCACTTTACGATGACTTACTTTTGGATTCAAATGGTACACTTTGGGATTCGGAGTATCGCTCCTCTTATTTCTGCGGAGTCAAAGACGGATTTCATCGAAGGGGAAGAAGAGAAAGAAATCAGAGAAAAGAAGGATGAGAGGGGAAGCGAGGGGGACGAAGACAAGGAAAGGGATGATTTTGGAAAGTTTTTAATTCTCAATCCGTACATCGCAAGGGGCGATCTATGGAGCGAGTTTTATTCAAAGGAAGTGATGATGAGTAAGGAGGCGATGGAGGCGGTAGTCTTGCCTGATAAGAAACCTTTGCCTGATCTCGTTACGCGAGATTTGATTGATAGGCTTCGGAGGCGCTGAAGGTTGAATGATACAGATGTAGGGGAGATTGAAGACGCTAAAGCACACTGTAATTGTACTAAGAATACGTGTGATGGTAATGTAAGATCCAACAGCACTTTTTAATAGCAGAGCACGAAAAAGAGAGATGTAAGTATGTACAGTAACTTCCAAGGCAGCTTACTGCTGCATACTCTTCTGGATAGCCTTCCTCACAGGATTCTGCTCCGGATTCAACGCACCCGTCTTCTCCATCCTATCAAACAACACAAACAATTTCTCCATCTCTCTCTCCTTCTCTTCCTCGCTCATATCATCCATGGGATTGCTAGTCCTTTCAGGAACGTACGTTCCAGTGATGGGGTTGACCTGTCGAGTATTCGAAGGCCCTGCGAAGGTCATTTCCGACTCCAAACCCGTCCTCGCACCCGTTCCCTCTCCTTCACCCTCATCCTCAATTTCTTCTATACCACTCGTCGATGATGAAGTGCCAGCACCAGCAGCTGTAGTAGAACTCCCACCCTCACCCTCATCCGTCGCAGGGGCAGGCGCACTCATAACGCCCTTCTCAAACAAAAACCCAGCAACATGCCCATACCCAACTTTCGAAGACAAAACCCCAGCATCCTGACCACACATGGCATAAAGCAACTCTCCAGCACTCTCCTTCAATCTCTTATGATAAACACTCCCCATCAACCGAATACACCTCCCCAGCACATTCGGTCGTTCATCTAAAGGGTTTTCAGGATCTCGATCCATATCCGGGGGAACAATCCAATCGCAGATCCGTTTTCGTGCGCTCAAGTCACCAATACAGAGACGCGTGGCTAGGATGATTAGTGGGGAAAGAATGTCGTCTAGTTCGTCAGAGGGATGTTTGGATTTGGCAAAATCTCGGATGGATTCGGAATCTGAAGGTTCGGATTTGGGGAAGTAGTATGCAAGAGATTTGTCTAAGAGATCTTGAGTGTGTTGAACTACGTCGGGGCCTTCTGGCGACAACTTTTCAAACCATTTGGAACGAAGGGTAGCGTTCACGGGAATGGTAATCAGACTATGTATCGAGGATGATAGAGGTGGTTGGAGGGGCGTTGGTTCGGTGTTGGGTGGTGGTAGCGAAAGGTAAAGTTGCAACATGGGAGACAGGAAACCGTCAAGTTTTGGACTCCAAAAATCGCCCATAATCCTCGCTTCGCCTTCTGAAAGGGAGGGCAACGACGATGATTGAGGATCGCAATCAACCATCTGAAAGAGGGCTGTTAGTTCATATCAATCAAAGATAGTCGGGTACGTACCTTGGGATAGTATAACAACAAATTAAATGTAAATTTCAACAAATCCGCTATCGCCTCTTGTGCCAAATTGGCCTTGGTGTTTTTCAAGTACCGGGCGAGCACCATTGTCACCTTCTCTTCAATAATCTGACTGATTGACCGCCCATCGTGCTTCTCCTCTACCAGCCAGATAACGAAGGGTGATTGAGAAACTGTAGCGAAGAAAAGTATCCTGGATAAGATGAAGATCTCATCGCTGGTGGTAGCTTTCTGACATCCCTATCAGATATTCCTGGTAGAGAACAGTCTATATGGTTCACGTACATTCAGCATTTGCATACAAATTTCTCCCCCGTTGACCTCTTCCGTCAAGAACGTCGATCTACCGCCTTCAAAAAGCAGCATGGCATTGGCTATACACCGCAAAGCCTCGCAACCCGCTCCTAAGTTATCCTTCTCCAACAGACTTGAAGCTATAATCAACAGATCCGATAAGCCTGTCTCGGTTGCGAGATAATTCGAGCCTTGAGGATTTCTTCCAAGCATCTTCACCGCAAGGATAGCCTGGTTAGCATCTGGGGTAATTTGGGCGTCAGTACTGTTCCTTGCGCACCGTTGGACTTTACGCACCTTGATCTGTTATCCTGGAGTCAGAACCTCGGTTTTTGATATCGTTCAACAGTAGTTTAAGCAGTTTCGTTCTCGTCGATTCGTTGATTGTAAACCCCGGAGCTGCCCTCCCAAAAACAAGTTAGTCGATTTGGATACGATCAGATCTTGAACATCTTGATACCGATTATTATAGACTGTAAAATCTTGGCTACTTCTGATCTGCTTGAAGATGGCGTTAGAGCTGTGTACGCGTCAGCAGGGTCGGCCATATCGAGGGTAAACGCTCGGATAAGAAAGCGCTAAACCGAAGGGATGAGAAGACACGTAGGACACTGAATTGAAGACGCTATCGACTCACCTGGGTACAAAGACGGGGAGAAGAAGGCTTGCGAGGAGATGAGACTTGGTGATGGTATAGATGAAAGCCGGCGCGCTGGCGATGCAAGCTCAGACGCAGGTTATATTCCCCTCGCACGGACCAGCTTGGTGCTTACAGGCGCTTACAGGCGCTTACTCGCGGAAATGGGCAACCTTTTCAGGCGCCGCTCGACGGCCATCTCACGTGCACCGATTATTTTTCTTACCTTCTACTCGACGTGCTTGACGTCGTCGACGAGGATGGCGCCAGCAGCCAAACCTACCGTTCCGAGAAAACGCAACCGTAAAAGAAAAAGACGGGCGGATTTCTCTTCCTCTTCCTCTTCGTCCTCTTCATCTTCTGACTCGGATTCCGGCGATGATCAAGCAGGAGTCGCAACGATTACGCGCAAGGTGACAACTACACAGCAGAAACCTGAAAGTGACGATTCGGATCCCTCATCGTCTAGTGCCGAGACCTCTTCTGAAGACTCTGATTCGGAGGAAGACACCAGGAAGGGTCCTGAAGTAGGTTCGAAAGCCACTGAGGGACCTACTCTTCCTACCGACGCGCCGAAAAGAGCTCGGTCGACATCACCTCCCCCACCATCCACTGCTATTCCATCATTCCTTGGACCGAGAGACCCGGGCGAGAATCCTGAAACTACTGTCCAACGGGAACAAGAGCTGAAAGACAAGTTTAGAAAGTTCTGGATGAGTGCCGTTGCTGATGGATTCAAAGACGACTTGGAAGAGATCAGAAAGGTGAAAGCCGATGATGTTTTGGTATGATGTTTTGAATTTTTACTTACACGCTTCTTTGTTTAGGAACCTAACCTCACGACTTCGAAGCTGTCTCTTCTCATCGAGTCTCTTGCTTCTGGCGCAGATTTGTTTTCCTCGACTGATAAAGACGGAGTAAACGAGATGAAAATGCTTGTAGGATGATCCCATATGACAATTGGATGGTAGACTCTGTAAGTGCACCCTCTCTGCTCGGCACATAACTCCGCTGATAAACAACAGACCCTTATAGCAACTTACGTCCTTTGAACAACGGCGGCATGCCCACCCAAGCCTGACACACCTCTTGAATACGGCATCAGACTCTCGAGCGAAGGTCGCTCAGCTGCCGGGTGTCATTGTTTACGCGAACACGATGCAGTTTTCGCGCTTAGGGCGCTCTATTGATGCTGAACAGACCGTTCACTAACATGCAGCTCCCTTATCTACCTACTGTATTGGCCCGAGTACTAGTAGAGTCAATCTACTTCCTTCTTATCCTTCTTCCGAGGCTTAGACTCTTCCCCTTCTACGTTCGTATATGACGTCCCAAGGACTGGGAAAAACTGGCGAGATGACAAAACCTTTGTGTCAGCGATTGCGCCCATTAGAGCCTTACGCACGCTGACGGATCACTCATACCGCTTTCACCCTCCAGCTCGAAAATATATAAATGTCAAGTAACTTGACGTCGTAGATGCAACTGCAACACTAACAATCGAAGTACGTCCCAACTTTTCCAAACTTTCGAGAAATCAGACCCAGCGAGCCATGTCGACGAGGGTAACAAATCAACTGTCCCAGCCTCTCTCATCTATTTCTCCCCTCCGCCAAATGGGGAACGCCCATACACTCGAGTTAACGAAATTCCCGGAAAACCTCGCCGGAACTGGATTGAGGAAGAGCATGGAGTTCACATCGAAGATGTCTTCGCAAGCGATACGAAGACAGAGTATACTCGATAGGAACGGATTTTAGTATCATACTGAAGCTGCGAAGCATATTGCATTTTGAATGGCAAAGAAGGAATGTTATCTGGAGAGTATTAACCTATTAAAAAAACTTACCGGTGCAAGAAAGGTCGTTTTGTTTGATCATAGTACGTTTTCATAAACTTAAATCTACTCGTGTTAATGGAAGCCCTTTTTCTTTTAAACAGCTATCCGACGCCGTACAGGTGAAGTCGACTCAGCCCCCGAGAAACGACAACCCGTAGCCCAAGTTCACGTCGACCAGACTTCAGAATCGGCAGCAGCGCGTTAGACGACATTTCCCACCCGAGAAAATCCTTCGTAAGGAATTTCGATTCCAGATCATCAACCTCTGGAGGCCCATCTTGGGAGTGGTCTTTGGCGTTATTTGATTCTCAGACGATAGACAGGAAAAGGGATTTGGTCCCGACTTCGTTATTGTATCCTTACAGAGATCCAGGGGAGACATATGGAGTCAAGTTCAGTGAAGGACATAGGTGGAAGTATAAGGGGGGATGAAGCCGGAAGACGTCGTGTGGATTGAATGGTATGTTCAGTTGGTATTCCTCAGTTCTCGTTAACTAATTATTGCAGCTATGATTCGATTGAAAATGGAAGCGTTGCGGTGTTGACACCTTATACCGCATTCGAGGATCCTACTACACCGGAGGACGCTCCTCCAAGGAGTCCATTGGCTTCGTGCCATTGTATTTTACTAGATAATCCTTCGATGATTGTAATCCCCGGATCGTTATGGTCATGAATCACCACTTACCTTTGTTTCGTTGCATGACTTGATGCCAGCGGGAAGAAAAAATTGAACATACGAAGGCCAGAGGCGCGGCGTATTCATACTTCCACAGGTGGTCCGTGCACATTCCGTTTTTCTCTTTGTGAAGTATAATAACCCAACTTTTTTTTCTTATAAAATAAGTCAATGGATTACGCGTGATTTGCCAAACCGCTTGGACAAGTCACAGAGGTACGACCGTATCGTATATCGTCGTTGACTTTGACCGGTCATCTCCAAATCGGGTCAAGTCAACGCAGTCATTGACATGTCAATGACGGGCAGAACACTGCCTTACGACACAAACTGGATAACATAACAAATAGATCGCTTAAGCGCTCACGTCGTACTATAAATTCTGCGCATTTTTGGGTCTGTAGTCTCCTCAGGCTTCTTCCCGATTCGTCATCTCACCAATTGCTCATTCCTCGCTGATATGACTTTCAATGACAAGAAGGGAAGCCTGACTATCGCCGGCTCTGGCATTGCGTCCATCCGACACATCACGCTCGAGACTTTATCTCACATCGAGAGAGCCGACAAAGTGTACTACCTCGTCGCAGACCCTGCGACCGAGGCGTTCATTCAAGACAAGAGCAAAGGAGACTACGTCGATCTCGCTATCTACTACGATAAGGACAAAAACCGGTACGAAAGCTATGTGCAAATGAGCGAGGTACGTTCCCGGTTTTCCTCTTCGTCGACTCGGACATCGGAGGCAAAATAATCTCATCATTAAACTGTAGGTCATTCTGAACGACGTTCGTGCAGGTTATAACGTCCTCGGTGTTTTCTATGGACATCCTGGAGTGTTTGTATCTCCGTCACACAGGACTGTCGCTATTGCTCGGGATGAAGGCTATCGCGTCAACATGCTTCCCGGTGTTTCCGCGCAGGACTACATGTTTTCTGATATCGGTTTTGATCCTGCAATCCCCGGATGCACAATTCAGGAAGCAAGCACCATTCTCTTTCTTGACAAGAGGCTGGATCCAACCGTCCACAACATTATTGGGCAGGTCGGTTGCGTTGGTGTTGGTACCATGGCGTTCGATGCAAGTACATCCACTCTCTCTTAAACAGTAACGTCTAACACCGTAAACTTCCCAGAACCGTCAGTTTCATTTGCTCGTCGATCACCTCGAAAAGGATTTCGGGCCAGAACACAAGGTCGTCCACTACATCGGAGCAGTCTTGCCCCAATCCGCAACCGTCAAAGACGAGTTTAAAATTGCTGATCTCCGCAAGGACGACGTTGTCAAACAGATTTCCACCATTTCCACGTTCTATATTCCCCCGCGCCAAGTTACACCTGTCCCCAAGGAAGTCGCCGAGAAGCTCGGTTTTCATCCGCTCCCTACACTTCCAATTTCAACGCGTATCTATCCATTCCTCGGATCGAAGGCTTCCTCTAGCAGCACGTCCTTCTACGAGCCTTTCGAGCGAAATGCCGTTGACCGCCTACAGAACCACCTCCCCCCCCTTGACTACAACACTCTTCGTGCATCTCCCGCAGTTCGCCAGTTCATGACGGACCTCGCTCTCCGCCCAGACGTTCTAAATCTTTATCAGGCGGATCCTATGGTACTAGTGGATGAAATCCCGGGTTTAACTCCCTCCGAAAAGTCTGCGCTTCGTTCAGGCGATCCTGGTCCCGTTTACGAGCTTATGCGTTCAAATTTCACCAGGGAAAAGTCCACACAGATGGGGGCCATTGTTTTTGTTTCAATTTAAGATGCCACCCCGAGGCGAGTAGATCCTTGCAAAAATTCTCGTTTAGATGCGCCTGCGATGAGCATAAAGGGGGTGTGAAGCGAGTTAAATTACAGAAATTAAGGAGGAAACAGGATGAACTTAGCCATACGTACAAATTATCTCGATTTTGTATACACAAGCGATTAAGATACCTAGTTCTCGCGAAAAAGGTGTACAGATACAAGTGCTACTATAGGAGAAGGGGAAGTCGGACATGGATATACTGACTGAGTGTGCCCCTCTTCTATGCCAGAATGTTTGTAAGTCATTATCAGATTGGGATGCCTTCCAATTTTCAGAGCAGCGGGTGCCATTTTGATTTAGTTGTGAGTTGTCATGCGGGCGTGTCCAAATTTGGACCGAAACACAACTGTGTGAAAAACGTCGGGACAGCCCCGCGCCCCCTTTGGGATTTTATGCTCAGTAGGTATGACCCAAGCCATTTTAAAGGCCATAAGTGTTACTTTGAGGATTTATAAAGAAATCTCTGAGGCTTCCCTCTAATTTTTGCTGAATTTAACCTACAAATGACCAATGGAAGTCAATTTTTCAATTTTTGTTGCCATCATTGATACGGTTGTTGAGCATTTTCCAAAGAATTCAGTGGAACCTTGGTTCTGAACAGTGTCAAAGAGCTTGGGGTCATTTCAATTGTTCAGAATTTATTTCGGTTTGAATTTAATCTTGTGCATAATTCAGGAGGGATTAATGCCCAAAGTATGTATAAAAGCTAAGAAAGTGCCCGCCGCGCGCGCGCTTGGGCCTGGGCCCTGTGACAAACGTGACAGTGGGCCCCATCTGTGCGTCAGAGTTGTGAGATTCCCGCGCCTTTGGGCACACTACCCAGCCCGCCAATTTCTTGTTCCGTCCGCGGATGGGAACTTTGGGGCTCGGTGTCTCAGAGGTGGTATGTTCATTGTTAACGAGTTTGCAATAGCTCTCAGGTATGCTCATGTAGAGCACGGCGTGCACTATCAGCGGTAGCTGTTGTGGGAGAACTCACCTAGCAATAGCTTGACTTAGTACACACATGAAGTAAGTAGTAGGAGCAAAAAGAGAGGTAGATTCTATAGCTAGACACAGTCTTTATATACTAAGTACACAGAGTAAATACCAAGGAAATGCTAAGAAATAATAGTGGAGCACTCACATGCTCATCTGGTACCTACTCAGTCCAACTAAGAATCACAAGTGATTCAACAGCTCAAAGTGCCCAGGGGTCCTGTGCTCCCATCACAAAAGTTGTTACCTTCCTGTTGTAGTTAGTGCTCTGCAAAGAAAATCAAAATGTCTATGGTTTGCTGAGGTCAATTTCCCCAATTGACGACATAGTTAAAGTTAGTCGTAGTTGTAAGTTGAAGTAAATTCTCTCTATGTTGAGTGTTGTGCACAGGGGAAAATAGTAATGGATTAATGGTGTTTGAGCCCTAGATACAGCAGAGTGCCCAACAACATAATTGACTGAATGTCTACACCAATGTTTGTCTACCTCTCATCAGTCTATGCCCAGTGAGACATTAGGCTTATTCAACACTATGTCCCCAGCCATACAACTACAAGGCCTTTCTTCCCACCCACCTCCATCCCCCAAAGACTACTGAACTCCAGCAATGACTGAAAGATGGTATACCAAATGCAATCTGAAGTCAGTTTGACTTTCTGGTGTGCTGTGCTTCTGCACCTGTATGCTGATAGTTTTGCTCTGATGACAGGGATTTGACAAGGGAACAGATGTGTGAGCTGATAGAGAAACAAATCACCTTATGGCCACGAAGACCAAGGCAGAAACCTACCAACCAGAAGGCTCTTATGAGATGCACCTGGCAAGAATTGCATGATGGTCTTCTCAGCAATGGCTTTACAACTACTGACCTTCCACTATCTGATGGGCTGACCTCTGTCACACCAGACTCTACCCATAAGACTTCGTCTGCCAATGTATTGTCTACCACTGCAGCCATCCTAATGGCAACAGAGGAAAACCTAGCCCCCAACAGCACTGGTCCAGCCTATGAGATATGTTTCTTCTCGATTAGATTCTCTTCATTGAGCCTCGTCAGCCTTCTCAACAACTTCTTTCACAGGCTGCACCAGTATCTGTCTTCATCAAGTATTTTCCACTGCCAAAACACTGTAAAAATCAAGCTATAGATATTGTTCTTGAACAGGCATTGGTTACTGGCTTTGGAGCATTAGTGAGGGCTTGAGACATAATGTAGGCAGTTCAAAAGTTGAATGCTAAGATAACAGGTAGTGTATTGAATGAGTTCTCTGTGAATTCTCATAATTTTGACTGATGGACCCATCTGTGCCTACCAGGCCCTCAACATGTTTCTATCAACCATCAACATCATGCTCATGCCAGTGCTAGGGTTTTTTTCACAACTGACTTTGATCCCCAAAACCCTGGAGCTATGGAATACAATCCACAGTGGCTCCATGTACCTGATAACAGCAAGTTAAACCTGCAAGTAATCAGGGTATCAGTACATGGCTAGCTCTATTGTTGTCTTAGACCTATCTTGATTATCTACTATGGCAGGACATGGATACAACATTTGAAATGTCAGCTGCTGAGAAAAACCAATTGTAGAGATTGGAGAGATCCTCACCACAATGTCAGACCAAACCCAAGAAGAATGCCATATGAGACAATGTTGTAGCACTCTTGTGGCAGTGGCTTGAGGATTGTGAGAGTATTGAAGAATTTTGTGCACACTGCAACCACACCCTTCAGAACTTAGACATAATCAAGGACTGGAAATTTGCAATCAAATTCTTGAGAGAATTCCGCAACATGCAGCTCCAGGAATTGGTAAGCCTTCTGACACTATGCAACAGATAATTGACTTACATGAACTTGGCAGCCATTGGAGAAACCTATAACAAAGAAGGATATCACTGAGGCCCTTGGAAACAGAGATTCCTGGCTGAAGGAAGCTGAACAAGCATATGCCCTGTATAAGGTGTATGTGACTCATGAGGAGGTGATTACAAAGGTCAATGAAGTACACAAGTCTCCTGAGGGAAGTAGAAAGCTCAAGAATTTTCTTATTGCATATCAGAAAGACCTGAATAGTCATGGTCAGTAAAAATAGTATCACTGTGTAATGCTAAGACTTTTCTGTTTGAACTTCTGAAGTTGTGTTTGACTTAGCCACTGGGCCTGTTGACCTTCTGAAGCTGTTCTTTGTAAGTCTGAAGTACCGAAGTTGTGATTGGCGCATCTCTGGTTGCTGCTACTTACACACAACCTATCTACCTACCTATAAGAGTGTTTCCCTCCACTTCTAAACCCCTTCAGAGCATGGTATAGGATCTGAAAGTCAACTAAGACCCAGTTCTGCACTTAATATTTCATTCTTGAGTAAAGCTACTGGCAGAACCTTCAATCAACATCAAACCAGCTCTCACATAACACATGCTAGTGTCACAAAGTATGTACTATTTTCCTTATTCTCCTATGGTCTCTTTTCCTTTCACTACAATACACGACATCATTCCTACTTCACCTCTCGATTCTACCTTCATTCCATTGCTTTCCGTCACCTTCCGCTATGTTCTATCCGTTTCCGCATGATACCAGATCACGACATCATAGGTCACATGCCAGGTAGTATATATAGGACGACTTGTCACCTAGTCCCCCATCTTGACCTCTTTGTCATTGGGACTAGGTGTGTATTTGTACTCCGTAGGATACTGGGTTTTATTGATCATCTTTGTCATTGGGACTAGTTGTCGACTGTCGAGCCTCTGCTCCAGTCTCTGTGTGTTTGCTACCGGCGCTTCACCACAGCTAGACCTCAGAAGTGATTTTGTTTGGTGTTTTATAGTTTTAGGATTCTTGCTGTAGTACTATACAGCGCTAGGACTTATATATCACACATTTCACCCTTACCCCATCTTAGACATTTTAGTGGGCCTAGTATTAGGTGAGTCATTTTCAGATACCAGCAGCAGAACAGCCTGAGGAAGAACTTATCTTGGTATGTGTCAGCTCATGTTCAAGGAAGGGCAAGGCTTTTTCAATAGTGACAGGCTCCAAATTGATAGGGATATAAGTAGGGTCCTTAAGTACCTGTTCATGTTGGTACTTGGGCCAGAAAGCTTCCAAAAACCTGATGTGAGCCACATAGGTTGCAGCTGTACTTCCCACTTCATCTAGACGTTGTTGACAATCCTCATAGGCCTTTAGACTTTCTTCATGTAGCCTCTCCTCTATGGATCATGCTGTTTGGTTTGTGGCATCAGAGCTGATGGAAGCATCATGGGGGGGTTGCATTGAGGTGGAAGGAAGAGGGGCTGCAGATGTAGGAACATTGGAAGGGCTGACTTTGAGATCCATCACACCAAATTTTTGAATCAAGAGAGAGGAGAATGGTGGGAGGGAGGATGGTGTGTGTGCTAGTCTGGTTTTGATGATACTGATGGGGATTCTTGGGGAGAGGAAGAGGAAGCAGCATTCGTTCAAGGACATTTGATCCATCTTGCTTGGACAATGAATGGATTGTGGCCAGTGGATTGTTCAATTACCCTTTAGGTAGTGCAGCTTTGGTGTGGTGGCCTAGGAAGGGTTTGGTCAGGGAACAATAACAAAAAATAATGACTTTACTTACCATTGGACTGTTCAGAGGCAATAGCATAGACAACTGTAGTTCAGACAAGTTTCAGTGAAAGTAGAGTTGATTTCTTTAGTGCTAGCTAGTCATGGTACTGTACAGAGAAGCTAGTGTAGATGAACAATAATTGAGACTATCTATTGTAATTGACTTAGTGAATTTATGGGATGTCAAAGCTGTGGCCTTAGACGAAGTGGACACAATGGTTTGGCTGGCCAAGGTAGCTGATAGACATGTATTTCAGTGGGCCATGCCCAGCAGCCAAACCAGAGTGCCCAAGTGGGTGCCCAGGCACTTGATGATCCATTGATACACCCTATGTGTACCACCAAATTTGTATATTTGTTGTAATTTGAGCTTTTTGTTAAAGGCTGAAGACAACAAGGGTAGCAATTCTAATATTGAAGGCTTGAGATTGTAGTGAAAAGTCTTTGGAAATCCCCTCTTTAATTTGACCTAGTGTTCTCGATAGGCGGGTTGGGCCGAGCCGGGCTGGGCTGTGTTAGGCTGGGCTCAAGTGGGCTGCTCCGGCCCGTTTCATAACGTGGGTTTGGGCCAAAGCCTGGGCCAGCCCAGGTAAACTGGTGGGCTCAAGGTAGTTTTAATTACTGGTCTGGCAACACGCAAAAAAGTTACCAAAAATGGAAATTTAACATGGTGACATCATCACCACCATCCGTCAATGTCATTCTCACTGCTGTTATGTACTTAGTAGGACTCCCTAGGCCACTTGAAGGCCTTGTATATATCTTACTGTATAAAATTTGATTGACTTTAGGTCTAAACGGAACAAAAAAAAATGAAAAAAAAAAAAAAATAATTTGCCGGCCCAATGGGCTAATTGCCGGGTAACCCGGGCTGCTATTTTGGGCTGCGGGCGGGCTAAGCCCCAGCCCATCAAGAACACTAATTTGACCCCCACTTGACTCATTTGATTGTAAATTGAGAGAGCTGCACATGTGTATACAGCTTCCCAGTGTGGACCACATTCAGAGGCCACACAAGAGGAAAATCTATAGCCCGGCTTCAGCTGCATTTAAAGGCCCGGCCTCCTAGGGAGGGCTCACCAAGGTATAGTCCTTTGGATTGATCAAGTATTGAGGGTGGCTACTACGAAAATTATTGTATGAGACAAATATTACTAACTCAGGTGGTCCGGTTACCCAGTCCCGGATAGTATAGTTATTTGATAGCAGTCTAGTAAAATACAAGGGCACGAAGCTCAATGGACTCTCGATGAGGAGCGCCAGGAGGCGTAGTGGGATCTTCGAACGCCGTGTGAGGTGTCAACACCGCTACGCTTCCATCTTCGATTGAATCATAACTACAAAAGTTCCGCCCGTGATTAATAAAAGGGGAACGAAAGATTGGAATGAAAATCACGTACCACTTGATCAATACAACATCCTCTGGAGTCATCCCTTTCCTATACTTCCATCGATGTCCTTCATTAAACTTGACTCCGAACGTCTCTCCTTCCCTATCAGGGTACAACAAAGCCGTGGGTACCAAATCCCTCTTCCTATCTATACTCTGGAAATCACATAACGCGAGTGGCCAGTCCAAAGCGACATTCGAGATGGGTCTCCAAAGATTTATAATTTGGAATCGAGATTCGCTTCGTAGGATGAGTTCGGCCTCCTCAGGCGGAAGATGTCGTCTAACACGAGCTGCTGCTGATTCGGAAGTCTGATCGACGTGAACCTGAGCTACGGGTTGCCTCTTTGTAGGTCCTGAGTCGATTTGACCAGGACGACGACGGCGAATAGCTACAAGGTTGGGGGAGAGGGAGAAAGTGAGTTGACAACTTCGTAGTATTTGGAATGAAGAACGTACTATGGTCGAACAAGACGACCTTTTTTGCACCCGTAAGTTTCTTGATCAAATCGATACTCTCCGGATAATACTCCTTCTCGACCTCGTCGTCGTTTGAGAATGATGTGTGTTTAGCAGCTTCAGTGTGATAGTAGAATCCGTTCTTATCGAGTGTGAAGTCCCTCTCTGTCCCACTAGCTCGTACATCTTCAATATCGACGAAATGTTTCTTCGGAGTCCAATTACTGCGAGGTTTACCAGGGACCTCGTTGATGCGCGTGTATGGGCGTTCTCCGTTGGGTGGAGGACTGAAGTAGAGAAGAGAAGCTGATACGGTTGATGTCGACATGGAATTCGCGGTTCCTTAATCTGCATAACCAACTTGGGCCTTTTATACTCGTACTGATGAAACGCGTGGGTAAGTTGTGAGTAAGCGTACACCGTATAGGCTCAGTCAGCTGCTGACACACGCAGCTTCTCTGATTTGCCATATGCGCGTCAGTTCCAGTCCCCACGGCTGAAAAAAAAAAAAAAAAGAGGTTATTCGGAAAAAGCCAATACATTTACACTGAACGAGCTAATGGTACATGATAGACGAGTAAGTAAGGAACCACAAATCTCAACCGCCACTTATTTTACATTTCCTAGACAGGGTACATCGTGATGACGCTCCCAAACGCATCAATAACCAAAGCCATACCCGTCGAAAGGGGTCCATTGAGTGACTTGGTCCCCATTCCCGCTAAAGGCCAAGTCTTAATTCGGTAGTTTGGCTCAGTAGCCACACCCCATGGAGAACTGTCCTTCAACCCATTCTCAAAGATCGTCTCCAAGTCAGAGTCATCTATAAGAGAATTAAACACCCCTTTCGAGGGATCCCCCACCGTCCCATCGGCTCTGACATAGTGATTCGCCCGAATATCCGCAATCGCGCGCGCGTCCAACTGGGGCATCTCGAATCCCTCTGGCAAAACGACATTATACCTAGGTGCAGAACCAACATCAACAGTCTCAGTACACACCGCCGCCGAACCAGAGGGTACACAGATTCCCGTCGCTGAATCGAAAACGTTGGGCGGTGGAGCGATGAATATAACCTCGACGCTGATCTTCCAGGATCCATCACAATCCTCCAAACCCTGTTGACACTCATAACCCGTGTTTACTGCGTTGAGACTCGTGCATCCAGCGCATCTACCAGAGGCGATAGTGTTCTGTCTACCATCAGGCCCGATCGCCCAAAGGTTGAAAGAGATGGACACCATTGGAATGGTGCATGAAGCCGTCCCACCACCCGTCCAATCGATATGAGCGAGCTCCCAGGGGTATGCGATATAATAGAATATCTGTGCAGACGCGGCTGTTACAGATTCCGAGCAGAGGAACGTTACTATATTTGAAGTAATGTTGCTCTGCTTGATCGCGACCTGTCCTTGCATATCATTAGTGTACCGAAACGCTGCGCCTTCTACCGACGCAGCTGGGTCTACCGTATACGGAGTCAGCGATTTTCGAAAACGGGTGGTAGTTGATGAGTGGTAGTACGTACCCGCTCGTTTCAAATTGGCGATGATGGGGTTCGGTATGGCAATCGCTTTTGAAGCTGCGAGCAGAGGCAAACTCGATGCAGCGAGTAGCAGAATGACCGATCGGAAGACCATAATTCAGGGAAGAGTGTATATCGAGCAGTGGTCAACCACTGTGTCCCCAGGTCAACTCAACCGCCTTTTAAACCTCAAATCTCGTGGGGATTGACCATAGCCGTTTCGGCCCAGTGTGTCTTCGGCGCAGAGTCACCGCACTAGTACCAATTACATCCTGTAGATTGACAGGTCAGTATAGATGGGAAAGATTAAACAAGAGCCAACCCGTCCAAAAATTAGAGCGTGCACTGGGCGCGCGCGTCAAATAATGAACACATGATTCAGACTGAGTCGAGGGCTGATACGTACCTGTTGAATGCGTTACGCGTAGCTTCTGGTCGATTGTTTGTTGGATAATACACGATTTCGGCACCGTTATCGACGGCTTCTACGACTATAGGTAGCCCTCGTACATACACATCACTAGGCAGAGGGACTTTGCTGGAAATAAAAGCGAACAGCGTTTTTGATCAATATCTGATCATGTTATGTGGTCGCGCCCGGCGGAGTCGTACGCGATTGTCGCCTTCCAAGCTGTTCGACATGGGATAAAAACGATCAGAAATTCTATAGACATTTGGAAATACGGATACTTACTGACGGTGACGGTTCCTTGAACAATACACATTTTTCTACAGCACGGGCCCAAGGTTCCATAAGTGAAAGGTCATCCGTATACAGCTTGTCAGCGGTGATAAGAATTGAGGTAGAACAACGCAACTCTCGTGTTACCCCCGCTTTCATTTGGTAAGTAGGGTCAATGAGAAGGGAGAAATCGTACAAGTGACTTGCCGTTAACTGTTCTGAACTTGAGGGAACAGTTGGAAGCACCTTGGCTTTTGGTCATTTGTTGAACCTTAGTCATGACATTGAATAAGAGGAAAGCAACATCATCATGGCGATGGCAGTCGCCGAAGCGCTGAACATCAGTGCTAATTCGCCACTGTTAAGTAGTACGTCGAACTATAACACTCTTCCGAGAATCGGGCCGTTCAGGGGAGGCGATTCTCAGCCAGGAAAAAACAAGTGGGATCCTTGTGGAAGAACAAGGTATCGATGAGCCTTTTCACCGGGTTGTTGAAACGAGTCTTGACAAATAGCCATAGTCATTCCACCAAGCGTTGGGTTGCAGCATAAAGGCTAAATTCCATCCAAACGTATTCCAGATCCAATGGACCATCCAAAAGCAATGTTCGGGAAGTTTTAACCTTCAGTGCCCCAAAGGTCCGATTGAAGTCTCGAGTTTACCTGAGTTGTCGATGATGGACCCATAGAAAGACCGTCAGTATTGTCAAGACACTAGAGTGGGCGTATCAAGTCGTGGGCTGCATGTAGTCTCTGCCGAAATTTGTGCTTCGTCCAGGTGTACTTGGTACTACAGACTTGATCTGAAGAGCGGGTGGTGTAAGTCTTGACCACCCCGATGGACGTTGTGTAGTGCAAATACAGTCCGAGCTCAACTCCTCATCGCAGGAGCTTCTAACCAGTGAGCACTGGCATTGGCGTAGCGATCCGACCCAGCTGGAAGAGCCAAGGTACTGATTGTCGATTTATCCCTGGCTTGAGTTGGAGGAATGGAGTAACATCTTCAGCGTATACGATCGTAGGCCCGTGCTAAACCCAGCAGTGTAAAAGCTTTTTCCACGTTCCACAACGGATCCTAGAAGGGACCTGCCATGATCACGGAAATTGAAGTCCCCTCCTAGTACAATCATTTTTGGCGAACGGCCGGTTCCAGTTTCCGTGAACCAGAGCATTTGCGAAATTGCAGGAGGAAAGAGATGATGATGATACTGCCTTGAGAAGCCCTCCAAAGCAACTCCAAAGACTCTCGGAATTGGGGAGAGGGCACGTTTGTCTGATATGCATGGGGTCGACGGCGAGAGGTCAAGGTAGTCTAGCGCCTGCGTGAGATCCTGGCCACAAATAGATAACAACAAGGAATTCATCCCGACGGTTACAACCTTCCCACCCCCAACCTCTCATATCGCGATTCACGACTGTCCAGCGTATAAAATGACATCTGGCTACGGAATGGCACCCTTATTCTTTAAAACTTCTTTGCAATGACCACGGTTCAAGTTGAAACCCATCGAATTTGCCTTCTTCCGCGTTAGCGTCTACGGGTCACAAGTTCAGTGTTGAAGAACCGGACAAAATCAAGCTCGGATTGCGATAATTTTCTTGGGGTTATGGGTATCGAATCTTTTACAGGTGTGTAGTCATCTCGACTGTGAGCTGAAGCTCATAGAAACTGATATCGATTGACTCTAGGAAGGAAGGAGACCTGCGACTATTCAAGTTACTTGCAAAATGAACAGCCATCTTGAGCCGGTAGTCCAGAGCTTGAGGATTCGGAACGGAAGAAAGCTGACGTCGAAATGGCCATCAGCAAATACTCTCACTTTTTTGACTCGGGTTCATTAAATGTTCAACACACGAATGCGGGATGGACGTCAGTAGTGCCGCAGCGGAATAGCAGGTTCGAAAGCTAGTGGAGATGGAGTTGCAGCAGCACCTAAAGGAAGTGGGAGAGCGCGATCCAAGCCGAGAAAGAGAAGCTTTCGTTGGAGAACTTGGACGTCGACCGTTTGTTTGGACTGAGTCGCAGAGACAGGTCCTGAAGTTGAACTCAATCTTGACATATGGTATGCTTCCCCGCCTGGAATGCCTTTTTTCACGATAGGCTGATCTTGCTCTTTTTTTTTCTGAAGTTGTCAGCGTGTCTTAGTCGATACCGATTTACCAGAAAAATCAGTGACGTTAGGTTTGAGATCTCATAACACGAACGAGGTACGAATCATTCATTTCATTGAACCGCTCAGCCTGATTTATGTATCCGATTTGGGACAATGTTCCTGTAACTTTAGAGACGGTCACTCTAACACACGGAGTCGCCTTGACCCTCTCCTTCGAAAGCAGTGTCATTATACACACCACAGCCAGCGCCAGCACACACCGCTAGACGGGCTATAGCTGCAGCAGTAGTAACCACAACTCCCATGCCTGCATAACACGGTACACGATTCCCAAAGCTGATACGAGAGTTCACTCAAAGGTCTGCCCCTCAAG
Organism: Marasmius fiardii PR-910; assembly: GCA_014904975.1. Classification (NCBI taxonomy): domain Eukaryota; kingdom Fungi; phylum Basidiomycota; class Agaricomycetes; order Agaricales; family Marasmiaceae; genus Marasmius; species Marasmius fiardii. The sequence continues at coordinate 81,631 of MU127805.1, read as the reverse complement.
TTATCTATTGGTCTCCTTTTCCTGAACTCGGCTTTTGCTCTATACCAAACAGGTCGATGTTTATCATGATTCTGCGTATGCCTTACTGCCCGGGAGCACCGGTGTTCCCGTCGATGGAAGCGTTATTTCAAAGCCTCGCGCATTCCCTCTGTCAGTCCTTTGACTGTGCACTCCCCCGACTATGCACGACTTTAGTTCTTGCCTTCGCCAACTCGGTCCCAGTGCCGACCCCTTCTGTCGCATCACGTACCGTCCTATTCAAAAGAACACCTTTACGGCTGGATCTCATCGTCTTCCCTTGTGTCTCGGAGTAAGAGGACAGAGAGCTTGGAAGGCACAGCGGTGAAGCGAGATTTGGGACTTCCTCGTATACTTGATCCGGCGATAGGCGTTAGCGCAGGGTTTGGTGTGAAGGTGAAGGCAGCGGAGGGTGGGTTTGCTCAGCGGGATGGTGTGGATGAGAAGGAGGCGAAAGTCAATTGATTGCGTAACGTTCCTCTACAGGACAAGACGAAACTTGCATCGTAATACTTACAGGGTTGTAGCTTGGGGTTCAGACGTGTATCCATGTTTCGATATTAGATATATGATATGTTTGTATAAATCATGTTGATTTGTTCTCGTTTCTTTACCTTCCAGATTGATGAGTTGAAGGGTACGACCGAGGGCACGTCGGCTTAAATCGGCCTTCGGGTGGAATAACCTTCGGACCTTGCTCGGACCGGATGTTTGCCTCGTTTCGTAACGTCGACAGCTGCCACATTCATCTGGCCAGTAGTACGAATGATCCTTACCTCAATTCTCCTAGCTAACAACTATCTCCTAACCATATGAGTTATATCTCTGCACAAAAACATAGCTCCCGTCAATTAGAGCGTCCCGGGTGCGTGTAAACTCTCCCAAGATAGAGAATAATGACTCCGCACGGGAGCGTATTCGGAAAGTGGCTCATTTCGCAGTTTTGTGACACAAGTTGGAGATCTTTTTCATCGAACAGCAATCAGTCATGTGGAAAAGAAGGTGGAGGGACGTGTCAATTGCCTTATCTTGACTCCTTACCACTTCCAGCTTTGACACCGCTTGGACCCCAGTCAAGACTCTCCATCTGGATTGTAGGCTCGTATAGGTCCTCACAGTTTCCGCAAAGGCGGAGACTTCCAGGTTTCACGGAACAAAGGGATAATCAAATATCAGATAAGTAGCCGTGCGGTGCGGTCGGTAAGAGATTCAATTAGAACCTCTTTTAACTTGCTGGCTTACTTTCCTTCAGCGACAAGGGTTCTCAGTTTCGTCAGCCCAAGAGCAGCTAAAAGTCCTAATGCGGTCAAAACTCTCATCTATATCGATGCTTCCACAAGAACTCGTCGACCAGATCATTGACCATCTTCACAACGATATCTCGTCGCTGAAGAGTTGCACCCTCGTGTGCCGCGCATGGCTACCCACAAGTCGTCTTCATCTTTTCTCTAAAATTCGCCTAGACATACCCCGAACCCTTCTAGACGAACATCACCATGTTTCAACAAAGCGAAACGTAGAAAGTCTAGTTCATAAACCTTGTCAAAGGTTACACTCCCTCCTCAAACAGAACCCAGGAATCATTCCCCACATCCACGAATTGACTCTTGTATCAGGGTCACCGATATCCTCTGCGATACGTGATGGTCATTACCATCTTCTATGGACATTTGCCGAGGAAACTCTACCGTTACTTATCCGGACCCTCACACATTTACGACGCTTCGAGATCACCTCACCACAAGGTATTGCGCCGTGGAACGTGCTTCCGGCACCTCTCTCCAGTGCCATTAAAGCTGTCTTCTCCGTTCCTAGCCTTGCCTATATTAGAATCAAGTCGTGGGAGTTTCCTAACCTCACGGCACTGTCCAAGCTTCTTCGTCAGTGTACACGCCTGAGTGGATTAGGGTTATGGTCGGTCAGAATGGGAGCAGCTGGAGGATCTGCACAGACAGAAATAAACGTTGCAGTATCTGATTCCGAACAGCGATCGGAGTACGACTCGGTCCAAGGTCATATGTCTAACTTGGCAGGTGCACTTGCCGCTGAAGGGTCAGAATCGCAGGGTGGTGACGGATTATTACGTGCTAGACAGAATCCGTCGTCGTCGTCGTCGTTGTCGTCGCCTGAGACGCCACCTGCACTCGAGTTCTTGACCCTTGATTACGTCGAGTGTCCTTACCTGGTACACTCGCTAGTCAGTCAACTTGATCTCACGCACCTGCGAGAACTTCGTATCGCACATTCATATGACAAGTCAGTTCAGGACATTTTAAATGCCGCCGGTGGGTTTTTAGAACGATTTCACTTCAAACCAGGTCCAATCGGGTGTAAGTCCAATGACGTTTCTCTATTATCGCTTGGGAGACATGCTCACCGATGTTGAATGGAAATTTTTTTTTACACAAAAAAAGTGCAACCTCTAGATCTTTCTCATCTCACCTCACTTTGCTCCATCCGGCTCACACTCGAAGAAGACTCTGGTGTCTTACCGTGGATATCGACCCTTCTACGCACACTTCCCACACCGTCCGTTCTTGAACGGATCGCAATAGAGCTCTATACAGATCCAAAGCGTCTTCCGCTAGATGACTGGCGTACTTTGAGCAAGGCGATAGGACCCTCGTCACAGTTCTCTGATAGCTTGACGCACGTTCACATCGGTTTATTTGCCTCACCTACGTCCAACGAGTCTGTCAAAGTTCACGAGGCGATGACTCAAGCAGGGGTTGGTGTTGGTGATGCTGATGAACGAGAAGAAGAGTTTGATGAACAAAACATTGAAGCATCAGAGAACAAAGAAGCTCCGGTGGGGGTCACGGAGAAAGTGTATCCAAAGGTGATGGTCTATCAGTTGGGAACAAAGAAGCAAGTTTTACTCTGTGTTGGACTCACGCCTCTGATTGAGGAATTTGAAGATGATTTGGCGGGGAAACGAGTTTCCGGGTATGTGTAAATTTTTTTTGGGGTTTTTTGTTTTTGTTGGTGGCGAAGGTAGTGTCCTATTGATATGTGTAAGTAGTTGGGGGATTTGGCATTTACGGCTTGATAGGATAGATCGTCAAACAGGTAGTCTAGAAATCCGATTCATGAGAACGTTGAGGCTGGAGCTCTACCTGGCGATGAGAATTTTGTAATGCATCAAAGCATCTGGTAAGCAAAAATCCGAGAGATTTATACAACAACCCCGGGTTCGGTAAATTCTTTAAAGTCCTATGTACGTAGAGAGCGGGAACGAGTAGAATCTGGACTGCTTGGAGAGTGACGCCGTCCAAACTGGTTCCATTCGTGCCGTTGAGAAGCGTTCACGCCTCACTCCGCGACGGGGCAAATACCGAACCGACGATATCTGGTTCTGTATAGTAATTACCAGTCACGTTGTGGAGCAACAAAATCAAATCGTCATGGAATGCCCTAGGGTCGGGCCAGGCCTCCAAAATTTGATATTCAAAAATAATTCAACAGCCAAACGATTTGAAACTCACGGACATAATTATCAATAAAACCCGTTGACACGGTCGCAAGTCCCGGGCTTCCCCGCTGTCCCAATGCTGTCCCAGTGTCCCTCGCCCTTTCAATTTCGACCTCTGACCTAGGTCTAAAGCAAAGCGATGTGTCAGTGCCACTGATTCTACCTGAAGTGATCGTGGCTCTCCCCGGCGCGATTGGCGCTTCTCGGAACGTAACAGTGATTGCGGAACAAAGGGGAAGAAGCGGTGAATCGGATACGTATGAAGGGGATATTAATCCCAGGATTATATCGTACACTGATAATTGATTGATGGTGGGCCTTTCTAAGATTTGCCGAGGATCTCAAAGGAAGGGAACGTGCTAATCAAGCACTAACAGGATAGCGTTTGCGTGAGAGTGTATGTATAACAGCAATGATTCATGAACACCACAGCGACAGTGGTGCCACTACAAAAAACTCCAAGAAATGGAAGTTTCTTGTTGATTGTGAGCTGTAGGGGGGAGAGCAAGAGGCTGACAAGAGGGAACAGCTATTAGAACATCACAATCAACGCATGTCAAGTGAAGCACCGCCCAAGCAACCGCCACAGCAGATTATCGGCATCTTTGACCGCCAGAATCCCAGAGTCACTTAAACCGTTGATCTGACTCGAGCTCCTTCCAGTCAATATTTCCTAAATTTTTGAGGTCTAGCATGGGCAATCTGATATCAAATTCGGCAGTCATGGCTGATGGTTGTGGAGAAGGGGGAACCGGTGACGCTTTCCCAAATCTGTGGACGGTTGCCTGAGATTTGATGGGGTACAATAACAGCGTGAGAACTACCTTCCTCATTTTGACCGTGCCATTTGCCTGCCAACGGCTTTCATTTTAAGCCTCGCGATGATGAAGAATCCCAACGCCCATTGCCTCTCTCCTCCACTCTGTCCATCATGCCTGAGAGTCCAATCGCAGGTCCCCTTGTTTCCTCTCCTCATTTGCATCCGGGACATACAAGATCAGCTTCAGCACCCCCCACTTCTGGAGAACTTGAGCCGTCGGGAATATTGCTGCCGCAGAATGACAAGAGTTTCTATAGCGAGGAGTCGCAGAGGATAAATGACAGTATAGAGGAAGAACTGAGGGTGAGTCTATCAAAATATAAGGAAGGATAACAGTTCCGGATGAGGAAGTTGTAGAAAGAATCCCAGAGACTGAAGGAAGCAAAGCGAAAAGAGATCAAAGGTGCGTTAGAAGAAATTCTTCATATTGGATAGTCGTTGAAGAAAGCTTTCTAGTTATGCTCTTAGGTCAAGCAGAATCAGGTTGGGGTCTTTTGTAAATATTTTTAACGGCACCAGCTCTGAAAAAGCATGAACAGGCAAATCGACCCTTCAGAAGCAGTTCCAGTTATACTACGCCTCCAAAACCCTCGACTCCGAGAAGCCTTCATGGAAACCCGTTGTCCATTTTAACATAATCAAGGCCGTGAGGACAATTATGGAGGATATAGAATACGAATTTTCACGACCCCCGGGAAGTTCGTCCGTAGCCGTGGGAGGGGACGAATTGGAGCCTTACGACGCGTCAGAAACGGAGAAAGAGGAGCTCTACGAGCTGAGAACACGGCTACTACCTTTTGCCAATCTACAGGACACCCTTGCAACCGAGCTGTCGGGGGGCGTATCCATATCCGGCGGGCGCACAGGCGTTTTTGTTCGGTCTGGTTGGCAAGGCATTCTCTCCAGCCGAAATCGGTCTGCGGAGCTCAAAGCGAGCAAGCAAGCTGTGGCCGGCATGGCTGCCAAAGCACTCCATGCCGCCCAGGACGACATTACTTCCCTCTGGAATCATCCCGTTGTGAGGGGTATGATTTCGCTGCGGAAAATAAGATTAGAGGAGTCAGCGCCCTTGTAAGTGTTACAGACTTACTTTCAATGAATATCATTTTGACGTTAGGCACCTTTAGTTTCCTTGAGAACCTCTCTCGCATCTCGGAACCCGATTATGTTCCTAACACCGGTACCTACCGCCCATTTGGTTCCGTGCTTTGATTTGCTCATACCCCTCATCCAGATGACGTGTTAAACGTTCGACTGCAGACCCTTGGAGTGATAGAGCACTCATTTCCCATCAACCTGGGAGGAAGCATGTATGAATGGAGATTATACGATGTAGGAGGAGCAGTGAGTCCCCACCTTCGCTTCCGTCAGTGTGCAATGTGACATATCGATTTATTTACAGCGCGGTCAAGTAAGTTGCACACGGTTCACCGATTCGTCTCACCGATTAATCTCTCATCGCAGAGACACGCATGGGTTCCATACTTTGATGATGGTATGTATACATCCATACAATCCATTCGGTGCATCTTGGCTCAACTACTCTCTTGCATTTAGCAACTGCGATCATATTTTTGGCACCTATATCTGCATTTGATCAGGTGAGCTTCCATTTTGACCGTAACCGTGAGCTCTTTTCCCTGGTTACGATCTTGCCATAGCCTTTTATCTCCTTCATCCCTGACTGACGATCATCTCTGGTAGTACCTAGAAGAGGATCCACGTACGAATCGTATCGACGATTCACTACGGTTATTCACCGTGATATGCTCCAACAAGCTGCTGAAAAAAGCTCACCTCGTGCTTATGCTTAACAAGGTCCGAAGCATCTCACCTCAGCTTCCTTTTCTGCTTCCGCTGATGATCACTTCTTCGAACAGACTGACCTTCTCCGTGCGAAGCTTAAGCAAGGTTTTTCGGTTCAAAAATAGTGCGTTCTCCCGTCTTTTCTCAAGGTGATATCATCATAAATTTGATGTTTTTTTTTTTCAGCATCACCAGCTATGGTTCAAGACCGAACAAGTACGAAGACGTTTCGAATTACTTCCGTGCCCATTTTGTGCAGGTTCACAAGAGGAAGGATACGTCTGGTCGGTCGTTATACGTCGTACGTACCTTTCTTCTCCTATCAATCGTCCGTGAGGTTGACAGACGAGATGATATTTCTAGCATTTTACTTCAATGCTTGTAAGTGTTTCATCTATATGGATGTATCTGATGTTTTTACTTACGGAAACGTTACCTCTATAGGACATAAAGGCCACTCAGAGTATAATCGTGAATGGTGAGTTATTTCTCCTTGAAGAGCTTACCGCGTTTTTTTAAATCTGATTTTGTCCGACAGTCGGGGAGGCTATCATACGTCAACATATAGCGTTGACCGGTCTAGCGTGAACCGAAGAATTCCATGATCATGATGAAGGAGATTTTTGTTGGTTCATATTTATGTAGCATAGTCATCTCAAAGTCGATATCATTTATTCGTTTGTTGCTTGCTTGTAAAGCTTCATATCCCTCTTTCGACTTTTTTCTGTACACCATATGCATGGGACTTTCCGAGTTTTTACATATTATGGGAAGTGTAATATTCTTGCAATTGTTCGAATCACTCTAGATCTTTACCACAGATAACTGGAGTGATTTCTGAAAACAAAAAAGGAAACACGATGTCTAATTCCTCCCTCGCTGGATTTATCCTACATATTCAATAACGGGGAACATTCCATCTGTACAACAATCATCCCCCTTCCCTTTCTCCCAATAACGCCGGTACCACCGAGAGATTCCTGGAAAAGTCGGTGAAATCGGGCCAAGGGGGCCAAAGATTACTTACTTGCCCAGGAAAACCTCAAAATATTGTCATACGGCATTGCGCACGACATATTTGGAGGAGCAGGAGCTCCAAAATGACTGTACTATTCATTCGCTCGCCCCATCTTTTTTGAGATTCGTACCAACATCTGGCAACTGAGCGCTGAGGTACAACCCCCACGCTCACGCTCAACGCTTGAGAACTCTCACCGCCACTCAGATTCAAATCTAAAAAAAAAAAAAAACAAAAAACATTGGCAGTTGATCATCGATTACCTTTCAAAAAAAAAACACTTGTGAAAGGATCCGGACAGTTATACTTTTAAAAAAAAAATTCAGAACATAATTTCTCACAAGTGTTTCCCTTTACCCATCCCACGGGAACGATCAAGGCAAAAAAATTGACTAGTAATTCTATAGGGTCCGCCCAAAAAAAAAAAAAAAAATTACAAGTTATACCGGTGAACTCGAGCAAAAAAAAACGTGAAAGTAATACAAAAAAAAAAAAAAGCCAAAGGACACAAATGCTACATCCCCGTCAACACAGCCTTACTAGGCGCACCAACCTCCCATCTCAACACAAAATTCACCTTTTCCTGCGCCCTCACCTCACACAACCAACTAACCTTCCCACTCTTCCCAAGACTCTCCAAATCAACCTCCCTCTCATCCGCTCCATCCCACAGAGCATACACACCCTCCGCCACCTTCACATTCGGCCCTGCACTAGCAGCTATCACCGAATCAAGCGTACAAGCAAGTGCCGAGTTCTGCTTCGTTGTTGACGTCGTGCGATCCGAGCTCTTATTCTGAGACCCATTCGAAGATGAGGAGGAGGGGACAGGAGGAGCAGTAGCTTGAGCAGATTTAAGCGCAGGCGCAACGAGCTTCACCACGACCTGCGAGTTCTCCGATACAGGTATCTGATCGACAACTTTGATCAACGGAACGCTGTTCGTTCTCGTGTTCTCGATCGTGAGTCGTTGAACGTAAACGTGGTTAGTCCATTTGGTGTAGAACCCAGTCGTGGAAGTGTTTTTTTGGATGGGGTGATATGTGATGCGGACAGAGGGGTCGACGCTAAGGGAGTAGATTAAGGAAAATTGAGGACAAAATGATCGGAGGAAACGTACCCAAGTGCGCAGTCAAAGTGCTCCAAAGGACTGACAGAGGGAATGCGAGACTTTGAGATAAAGCTTCCATCGACGTAAACATTGGCGTTCCCGGGCAGTAAGGTATACGCGGAACCGTTATGAACGTCAGCCTGTTTCGAAGTCGACGTTTAAGGTTCAAAAAAGGGGGAAAAAACAAAACCGAGCGAACCTTCAGGTGAACTCTCGTATCAACTTTGGGAATGGTGAACCATGTGATGCGAGCATCGAGTTGCAGCTCGACGATGGTGAACGTCTGTTCCGTGTTCCCCGAGGGTATCGTCACTAGGCCAGGGACTCTGAACGCGGTGCTCAAGCTGCCCTTGGAGCTGATGTCCGCGACGGCATGATCCATTTCGTCGTCATCGAACAATCCGAATCCCATGTCTTCGTCGCTATCTCCGATCGCTTCTGCAGTTCTGAGGTGTGTACTTGCCCGCCTAGCGGTTTGTTTGACGCGTGGTGCTGGCGGTGGTGGTGTGTATAACGACACTGTCCATTTCGAAAGAGAGGGTAAAGCGACTCCGTGCGTTGGGGTGACTGTCTCGAGAGTTACGGGAACATCGTCCCAAGACTTGATTCAAAAATTTCAGTTTCTGGTAGGTTCAGGGAACCGGGTAAATTTCGCACCTCGTTCGTGTTCTGAGATATTATGGCCTTGTAAATCAAGGCTACCGGTTTTTCTGGCAAATTGGTATCGACTCGGACGTCGTACACTGCCGACCACTTGGCACCGTTGACAGCTTCAAAATCTTGGTCAGTCACAAAAAAAAAGAACGAGTCTAGTATGGAGACCCACCATATTTTAGAACGAGTTCAACGTCTGCGTCCGCATCTGCGATTAGACCAACAAACGCTTGACGTCCAAGTTCTCCCAGGTCCTTCGGGGAAAGCTTCTTTTTCTCGGCTTGAATCGCGCTTTCCACTTCCTTTAGCTGCTGCTGTAGTTCCACGAGCTTTCGGTCCTGCTGTGCGGCGGCGGTATCATAGTGTTCCACCACCGATATCAGTTCATTCGCTTTCGTGTGTTGGGTATTTAATGAACCCAAGTAAGTCTTGAGAGAAGTGATAGAGTATTTGCACCGTTCGATCGCCATCTCGACGTGGGTTTTTTTCAATTCCAATTCACCAAGCTCTGGACTACCGGCTTGAGATGGCTGTTTATTCTGTAACAACTTGACGTCCAGAATAGTCGCAGGACCCTTTCCCTCCACCCTAGTAACGTCAGTTTCTATGAACCTCCAGTTCAAAGATGAGATGACTACGCACCTGAAAGATTCGGTATCCATAACCCAAGGAAGCCATTGAATGTGAGCTTGATTTTGCCCCTTCTTCACACTGAACTTGTAGGAGCGAACGAGTTCAGCTCTCGACCCGTAGACGCTGACACTACAGATTTGACTGTCGGAAGAAGACAATTCTATGGTTTCAACCTGAGCGGTCATTGTAAAGAGAGAGAAATGGGGGAATAAGGATTGTCATCTCGTAGGCCAATGTCAGTGAAATAAATATTCTCTTGAAGAACTCCACTGTTTGAATCTGTTTGAGTCATTGGCAGTCAGGCACACCGGGAAGCGTATTTGTCTGCCGTACACGAATATGCTGACCATTGTTTTCAAACAAGCAAATTGCCTCCTCATTCTGAAAGGCGTCCTGCATTGAAAACTTTCGGAAACGCTGATTTTTCAGACCCTGGAACCGGGCATTTTAATCGAGTCATTTGTCGCTGCCTGTGAAGGAACTCATCCATTCATGCAGGCTTGTACACTGGCTATGTATGATCTGTAAAACAGGATTGACACCGAGCTTATACGACTAGGCCAGGGACATTGAAGCGGTTGACTGCTGCTACCCAGGAATCTTGCAATGAGGACTAGTAGGACTACATATTATCCAGCGTCTCCGAGTTCCGGATCCATATTGCCACCGATGTCAACGGGAACGCTACGGGAGAACATACCCACCTATTCGAATTTCGACCTCCTCAGCAAACACATCGGTACTCACCTGCGATCTACTCCGTGTGGAAAGCTTCAACAAAAGCGATGCAAGGGTTACTGAACAACTGGGGTAGTTATCTATGGCTCCATCGGAACGCTGAACTCAGGTCTCTGAAAGGGCGCCATGATTCTCGAGGAAGTATCGCGGGCGTAAATCAACAAGACGTGCGTCTGTCCAGCTCCTGCGCGGCAATTCGCGTTGTAATGGATTCTCTTCACGGAGGGGAATTTATCACTCACTCATTGTTCCACTTTTGGCGGCTCAAGCTATGCCCCTTGTTGTTGTTTTTTGTGAACAAGCTAGACTTTTCGCAATGGTTTCTTGATCCTCCCGCGGGCCAAAAGTCCACAACATCGGCAATTGGACGCTCGAGGGCATGAAGCCTACGTATGACGAACGTGAGGTATTTTTTGCTTGGACATTTTTGTCTTGTCCTGTGGACTTGCCGCTCTTGGTTTCAGTCGCGCGGAGAACCCCACTATCTATCTTGTCTCCTCTCTTATTTTACGCTTTCGTCATCCTACTACTACTCCTAAAACCACAAAGGAGTCTTGTCAGCCCCATAGCGGAACCATTCGGGCCTGGAGACTAATCCGATCTCTCGACAAAGTATTAAAAAAAAAAAAAAATGGGCAAACTTGCTTTCCTCGCAAATTCACCCTCATGCAGGTATCCAAGTCTACCTTCCACGACCTCCCTGCAGAGATTCAAAGGGACATATTCGAACTCGCAGCCGAAGGACATCGAGGAACGGCCACACAACTAGCACTCGTCTCCAAACCAGTTCAGAACTGGTACGCACCATCCTCCCAAACCATCTTTTTAATTCAGGAAACTGAGTAGATAAATCAACAGGATCGAATGGTCCATCTATCACACCATCGTATTAGATTTCCCAAGAAAACGAACCCAACTGTTCCTCCAAACACTCCATTCCAGACCTTCCAGCTTCTTCGCAACGAGAGTTCAACGGCTTTATTTAACTGACCAAGTTTCCATCTCTGACGCGCACAAGATATTGTCCGTGTGTACGGGCGTTTCTTCTCTAGCCTGTTGGGCACATCCAGGCCACGAGACGGGGTTCAAACCTCTTCTTGGAACGAACTGTTCCTTGAGCCGACTTTCCATCAGAATCCAAACGTTAGTAGATTCGACGGATAACGTACCTTTCCATCACTCCCTCTTTCGAAATCTGACCCATCTGGACATCGTCAATCCCCCTCGTTACACTGGTACTGGTACCGAAGAAGACGAGGAAACACCAAAGCCAAAAACTGCAATTGCATGGGAAAGTCTATGCTTGCTCCCAAAATTGAGGCACGTCACGTTTGGACAAGTCAAAATGGACAATCACCGAGATATCATCGTTCGTTCGCTCCCTTTTTTATTGAGAAATTGTGTTTTGCTTGAACATTTGGTCGTGTTGACGACGGATGAGAGAGTTGTGGATGTGTTGAGCGCGTTGAAGGATAGTCGGTGCCGTGTACTCCCCTATTTTAATTATCCGAAGGATCTTCCTAGGTATTGGGAGGACGTGAGTGATGGAGGAGCAGATTTTTGGGACTCTTCAAGCGGACAAAGTCTAAGATGATATGTAGCGACTACCCCCTTGGAAACAATTTTTGTTATAATCTTTTGCCCAACCAAGTGTAACTTTAGAAGCAGGCAACCACGGTCTCCCAACGGAGTGCCATTAGGGAACCCCAAGATTTCTCTCAAGGAAATGGATGATTCCAGAAACGCCACTAAATTTACCCCCACTGCACCTGACCCCCCAAGTTCGAGGGCTACCCGATGCCTATTCACTTCTTATGCCTGAGCTGAAGAGATATCCTTGCAGTTGCGAGAGGATAAAAAATTGCTCTTCCAAGTCGGGGATCTAAACAAGCCAATAACAAAGCGAGAATTTCAAGAAAAAAAAAAAAAAAAAAGGCAACCGCACAGCCTTCCGACGTGGGGAAAAGTGTAAATCTGATCCGTAAATCGGTAACGGACAGTTGCCGGTTACCGTGTTTCCCGTGTTTCCCATAATTTGCATAAAGTTTCCGAAAAAAATGACATATATTCATTCCTGAAACCCCCCCAATTGCAACCCCCCCACCCCGACTCCTGAAATGCTAGCACGACTGTCCAACACCTCCATCAAGGCTTTGGGTCTCAATTTCTCTCATGCTCATGCTAGGGCTAGCATTACAGCCAGCAGTGTTCATTCTTCAAGTTCCGATGGCGACGAATTGGTACGTTGTTACTCTTTTCTGTCCAAAAGGTCTAAAGTCCCTATGATGTTTTAAACTTTAGGTCATCGATCTGGACTTTCTCCAACTCGTGAGACCGATACAAGACTTTTCCCGACTCCTAAACGGATGTGGAAAGTTGCTGGCCCCAGTGTGGAACAACATCCAAGACACATTATCCTACGATGTCGAGCGTATGGCTCTTTTCTTACTGGAAGAAGGAAGCTACGATGCAGACGAGGTCGAATCCGATTCAGTGAGTTCCGTCCGTACAGGTGTAACACCACCGATAAAACCTTGTGTGTTCCCAGACCGACGCAGCAGAAGAAGATCCGCCGGAACTTGGAACTTTTCTCACAAACGGCACCCAAAAATCACCTTTTCTTTATGGAGAACGTCCACCTCGAATACAAAGATCCTCATCCTACCTCGTGAGTCGTTCCCAACTCCCCACCCTTTCCCCCCTCATTTAACACGAACCACGAACCAGACACAGCCAAAAACAATATCCAACCCAGACCCATCCATACCAACAATCACAATCACACCATGCCCCGACGACCTCGACCTCGACCTCGAAACTCTCTCCTCATCTTCAGAATGCCACGTCCCAATACAAGACAGCGGATTCAACAGCCGACTTGTAGTCCCCGACCACTACCCGACTTATAATCGAGTCTTCCCTCCCATGTCATTGTTAGCTTGTAGAAATCCAGAACTGGAACTGACGACTTGCTCTTCCTCCTCCTCCTTTAAATGGAGATGGTGTGAAGGGCATTGGAAGGCTGTGCTTCCGGAATTGGATGAGCAGGTCAGGCGAGGGTTGTTTTCGAGGGTTGTGATTGTCAAGGGACGTAGGCGGATGGGAAAGGGAATGAGAATTGGGGGGAAGAGAGAGAGGGGGGGGGGTTCGTCGTTTGTGTTGCACGCAGGATCGAGTCAGCTGTTTGGAGGTGTAGGAGGGGGTGTTGAAGTTGTTTGAGTGAAGAAAGGCTGAGGGCTGAGGGTCTATTCTTGGGCATCGCCTTGGCGAAACATGTGATTTTTGCGGAACTCCCTCGGCTCCCGTTGGAAATTCTTGCCTGGTGGCTTCTGGTGGATGGGGGAGCGTTTTACGTCGATTCTGGGGTAAAAAGCTCGACTAGAGAGGACGTTTCGTCGACTCGTAGCGTTCGAGTGAGCGAGAAGTAGTTTCGTAGGGGGAGGGTGTCGGTCGGTGCTTGGGGACAAGAGAATTGGGTTCTATCCCTCCGACTGGTCGTTTTGCAGAATGAGGGTTGATTTTAGCACGGAAGACATGTCGGGAACGTAGTTGAAAGGCGGGGGGATTATACAATGGGGGTTATCACCGTGGGAGTAGGTAGGGTGAGCCTAGAGAGCCTGGAGCTTTTTGAAGCTTTGGAGCGGTATAATTAGCCCTGCTGTGGCCATTCGGGGTCGAGGTAGATGCGTGTAATCAAAGAGGAGGTATTTGAAGGATTTCTTTTCGAGCTTGAGAGGTCGAGAAGTTGGCGCATTGGTTCAGCCGCTCAAGGAGCGCTTAATCACGGATAACTCGCAATTGGTTATCCTGTCACCTGTTCTATAAGGTTAGTCGGCGATGGAAAGGATAAAGCCTCTCTGGCAGTGGATTTCCTTATCTTGAGCGAGTTTCTGTCAAAGGTCGGCGGTCGCCCAACAGGAGGCTGAGATACGTACTCTGTCAATCTGACTTTTTGCGCCAAGCTGTGTAATTTATGAAGGTGACCACCCGGTCCATCGGAAATCCTGTGGATTTTACGATAAACTATAACGGAATGAACACAAAGTGGTGGTATTAGGTACTTCTACAATGAATCCCAAGAGTTTTTTGCTGGAGTAATTGTCTGGCAGAAAGGGACCTCTGCACCTAGCCATTCGGTTCAAAAGGTCGGATGAGTTAAAAAGGGCGAGAAGGGATTAAAGGTCCGACTGAAGCTTGCGGAACCAATTTTTTTTCATCCGACTTCCTCCCCCACGAGCTCGCCGCCGTCGTCGTCGTTGCCCACGACGATCTCAGCTCGTTATGCTCTACCTTACCTCGGATAATTTTCCTATATGTGAGTTTTTTTAAACATGTGGCGGTCACGACCCTGACAATGATGATGATGATGATGACAGTTGTCCCATTCGGCATTATCGGGTAAGGGCGTCGCTTATTTAGCACAACCGTTTCACAAGATGACCTCGACGTTTCTCTAGTTTTTATCGCTATCTGTGGTATCTCATCCGTATCGCGGCCTCTTTGACATATCGACCTGTTCCTCTCCCTGAGCGTCCTACTTACATCGCCGAAGAAGATGTCACCATCATCGTACCCACCATCGACGCCGGAGAAGAGTTCAAAGAAGCAGCTCGCAGTTGGCTAGTTGGAAAACCCAAAGAGATTCTGATCGTCACGGAGGAAAAGATGCGAGAACCGCTACAGGAGCTGGCAAACGCTGTAGATCCAGAAAGGATACGCGTCTTGACCGTCCCGTTCGCGAACAAGCGTCTTCAGATGACTCATGGAATCAGGAACACCACGACAGATATCATCGTGTTCGCAGACGACGACGCTATTTGGCCTCCGATGCTTTTGCCCTATGTGCTGGCATGCTTCGAAGATCAGAAAATTGGCGGAGTTGGGACGAGTCAGCGAGTCAAGTCGGTTGGGGAACAGATGACGGTTTGGGAGGTTCTCGCTGCGTTTCGACTGTCTATACGGAATATCGAAATCAGCGCTTCGTCTCATATCGACGGTGGTATACCCTGTCTGTCTGGTCGCACTGCCGCGTATCGGACGGTGATTCTCAAGGATCCTGAATTCCTTCATGGGTTTACCCACGATTATTGGCTGGACAAGTATCAGCTCAACTCAGGGGACGATA
This sequence comes from Marasmius fiardii PR-910, assembly GCA_014904975.1. Classification (NCBI taxonomy): domain Eukaryota; kingdom Fungi; phylum Basidiomycota; class Agaricomycetes; order Agaricales; family Marasmiaceae; genus Marasmius; species Marasmius fiardii. Next base: position 66,236 of record MU127805.1, on the reverse strand, counting down.
AGTTTCTGACACGATGGATGGTGAGCCATGGTTGGAGCACGTACGTACAGTGCTGCAAGGAGGCGGAGCTGCTGAGCACGATGAAACCGAACTGGAGGTTCTTGAAGCAGGTTCTTCGATGGACGCGTAATACTTGGCGTTCGGATATGAGAAGTTTGTTCACGGAAAGACATATTTGGACAGCTCACCCTTATGTTGCCTATACAATGGTGAGTTTGCTGCGGTCCTTTTTTTTTTCTCTACCGCGTCTGGGTATCCTTTTCCGCTTTCCTTACGTAATATCAATCTACAGGTCGACAAACTGTTCAACCCTTTCACGTTGTTGGCTGGCCCCTGCCTGGTAATATACCTGATCAGTAAAAGTACAAAACCAGTCATTGAAGGAGGATATCATTTACCATGGTGGTGAGTCACAAAACTTCGCCTTCCCCCTGTGCTTCTTTCCATTACCCCTTTCTTCTCTCCATCCAATCAGAACTCGTCCGTGATCGATGAGACCCACATTCAAAAAGAACCTTCGCTTCTTTTTTACTGACCAACAATCTAAAAAAAGGAACATCATCCTATCTTACATCGTATGGCTTTTCATCACACGTACTGCCAAGCTACTACCCCATCTTTTGAGACAACCAAAAGACATTGTTTATGTACCGGCGTTTATTCTCTTTGGATACTACTTTGCCATCATGAAACTTTACGCACTGTGTACTTTACATGAGGTGAGTTGAATTTCGTATCCGGTTCTGTTATCTGACCCCCCTCCTCTCCTTTTTTTTTTTGCAGACCGGATGGGGAACTCGAGCAGGTATTGGCGATGCATCTGTTGCGACGGCCGCTTTGGAGAAGCAAACGGCGGCAGAAGAGATGGAGAATGAGAAGATGGGGATGCATGAACGACGGGATTCGTCTGTTCAGTATTTCTCTTCTTCTCCGAGTTTTCAGGTTCCTCCTGTGATGCAACAACGCGAACGTGAACAGTCACGTTTGGTAGTAGGAAATTTGATGTCTGTGAACCCCGTTATGAAGCGGTATTTTGATAGCGAATTTGGTCCCGGTGGAAACCCGTTCGGGAGTGGGAGTGGGAGTGGTGTTTCGACGAATAGGAATCAATTGAGGTATAGCGGTGGTGGTGGAGGTGATGGTGGTAGAACGTTTAGGAGAAGCTCAAGTACGGATTACGTTGATTTGGAAGCTGGTCATGGAAAGGGGTATTGAATGAGGGAATCTACCTTTTTTTCGTTTGGCTTCTCGGGAACTCTTTCTCAAGTTGTTAGTGTTACTTATACGGCTAGCCATTGAGTTTCGTCCCCCCCTCTCTCCTCTTTTTTTTTTTCTCGGTATCCCCTTTATTATACCAAAAGTTATCTCTATCTCGGTCATATATTATATACTGCTTTTTCTTGTAGATTCATTTCTCGCATGTCATTACGGATTCCAATTTTTTCGGTATCGTGGGCACCGGACACTCTTGCCGTACTTTAGCGTAGATCATTCATTCTACAATAATCTTGCCAATGGACATAGACCTACTACCGAATTAGCTTGAGATGTGCAATTCGTAGAAAGAGTGCCCCGAACTAATCGAAATGTATTCCTCCGTCTATTGTGATCTAAAAAGGTAATCAGTTTACTTTCTCATCGAGATCTTTGGGGATACCAACCGTTTGGCCTGGAAAAGCGAAAAAAAAATAAATCACAAAGCACCAAAAACAGAATCACGCAAACACATACCTGTGATAAATCTCGCCTCATCAGAGACAATAAACGATACAAGGCTCGCGATGTCTTTTGTTTTCCCCAACGTCCCTAACGATGCCCGCGCTACCAACTTTTTGAAAAAAAAAAAAAGGGAGTTTAGGGACGGTGGACAGCTGTATTTTTTGGACTTGGACATACGCTCTCTTTCATCTTGGTAGGCATGCTCTCGACTGCGCAATACATCTGCCATCAGCCCCGCATTGTCCGAAATCAACAAAAAAAAAAAAAGCTACACCTACACATTTCAGTTACGACACCACCTAAGGTCCGTTTGATGAGACAAAATATCAACCAGAGGGGCGGAAAAAACACCACGTACCCGGTGCATAAGCGTTCACTGTGATTCCATGCTTGCCAAACTCAACCGCTGTCCGGGGTAAAGTTATTGATTTTTTTTACAAGTACAAAATTCATGGGCTCCCCCCCCCACACGTACCTGCGGACTGTGTCAAACCTCTAATAGCGAATTTCGAAGCGGAATAAGCACAGAGGTTGCCTTGACCTGAATTTGTGTGTTGTTCAACCGACCGATAAGTAAAAAAAAAAAAAAAAAAAAAAAAAAAAAACACACCTCGTTTACCCGCTATCGAAGAAGCACCGATGATTCTTCCTCCATGACCTTGTTTGATCATTTGTTGCGATGCGTACTTGTAGCATAAGAATGTCCCTCGAACATTGACAGCAAGAATCCGGTCTAGCATCTCTGTTGTTGCTAGAAAAAAAAAAAAACCTCCGAAAAACACGTTGTAGGAAAAATTCAATAAAATGCGGCTTACTGTCTTCGAAAGGTTTAATCGTTGCAATTCCTGCGTTGGCTATCATCTGAAATTTCTAAGGAACACGAGGTTTTTTTTTAAAAAAAAGCAACTCACGACATCCAAGCTGCCAAACTCCTCAACCACCTTGTCCACCATACCCTTTACCTCTTCCTCCACCGAAACGTCCGCGGCAACGACCAAAACACGCTTTGATCCGTGTTTCCCTCCATGCCCGTTCCCGTTCTCTTTCATCATTACGGAACTGCCCCCCAGTTCCTCCGCAACCTCTTCCAACAAGTCCGTCTTGACTGAGATGTCATTCAGAGCGACCTTGTATCCATCCTGAAATAAACGCTCAGCTATCGTTCTTCCCATTCCTTGAGCTGCTCCGGTGACTAGAGCTACGCGTGGGGATGTTTTGGAGGTGCCATTGGTGAATGATGAAGGTGCCATGGAGAACGTTTTCAAGTGAGCTTTCTTTGGAAAATTGGGGTAAGAAGCGGGGGGGGGTTTTTCTTTTTTTTGTCAAAAAAATACGATGGAACCCCTTGTTGTGGTCTTTCTTATAATCCCGAGGAGGTGTCCGGAGGCCGAGTGAACCGGCTATTATTGCACATTTGCGAGAAAAAAAAATAAAATAACAGAACCTTTTTTTTGAATGTATCGATCATATCATCGAAGACCGAGGTAGCGCCATTATGCAGCTATTCTTTGACCCTGTTGGTTCAAGGATACATTTAATTGAGGAACAACCAAACACGTACCAACGGACGGACTAAAATAAACGGTTCGTTGTAAGTGCCCGTGTTTTGTGATTTTTTAGAAAGACCGAGTTCAAGAGCGAGCTTCCCCTCGTCACGGTGATCCATGGCGATAACGATCTCTGCTGGCATTATTTTTTTAAAGTTTCTCGGAACATCATATGTTAGCCATGACGACCATGGAACTGTTCGAAGGTTTGCCGGTGATTGAGCGTCCCTTGAGCTTGACAAAGCAGGCTCCTTGGATGCGTGGACCGCAATTGCTCCTTCTGAAGGTAGAATAGAATCGCTTAGCCCTGTCCCATATCGGCACACTAACTGCAAGAGACGCACCTCAACCCGGGTCCCAAAAAAAAAAAAAAAAATTGGCTCAGAACGAAGGGGCGTTCCAGTCGGGAGTAAAACTAGCCCGTGTGTGTACTAGTCACTAGTGCAAATCGCAATCATATTTCTCCGGATTCTTTGGTATTGGGGTAGCCCATTGATGATATATCTGCGCATGGAAATGGAAATCTTGGCGGTGAACAAGTTTCTGTTCGAGTCGTCGTATCGAGGGGGGGTAGAACTTTTTTCGTTGATCCCACGGTTAGGCTAAGTAGTGATGCACGTGCGTTTGGTACGATTATCCCACGGTCTATAGCGACGGTCTCTGCTTCCTATTTGATTTTCGACGATTTACGATGCGCTGTGCGGTTATCCATTTCAAGATACGGTCTCATTCCTATTGAATGATTAGCCTCCAACCGTTAAGGTCCTTTGGGTCGTACTAAGTATAGGGTTGGTTGCTCAAGCACCTTACTTACACATCCAAGTTTAACTTTCTCCAGACTCCATCAATACCAGAGATTGAGAGACAAAGAATGAAGGACAAAACCCTCAGTGCGGGGTGGTCGAAGTCTCCCCCCCAAATTCCTGATCAAGCTGTTCTTACCACATCGTTTCGGTAGGCCAGACTACTAATTTCACTTGCTGAGCCTGTGCCATACTGCCAAGTCGTCCAACAGAATTGGATTCTGAAATGGCGTCCGAGCACCTACTTCGTCAATCCTCAACTCGAATAGATTCTCAAATTCAGGCCAGAAATGTATTGGAAACTCGAAACTCAGAAATTCAATGGCAGAAATAGTATTTCAGGATCTCTTATTGATTTTTCAGAGGATGCCAAAGGCCTGGACTAAAGTTCGGCACGCAGACCGCGGCACACCCAAAAAAGGCCGGGTTTTTGTGGGCAAAAAAATTATGAAGGAAGGTGTCAACCAATCGGATCAGATGCCGATTAGCTTGCGGTCAGACAAAGCTTTTCCTGTATTGTAACAAGCATTTTGGGTACGAAACTTTTTCAACCTTGGCAAGTCCCGGTTCACTGAATTGCATACAATCCCACAGCCTGCCGGCCATGTATTTGAGCGTTAAGTAGTTTCATTGAGGGTATGAAATTGACCACATTATGCTAGGCATATAGTTACAGAGGTATATACAACAAAGTTCGTGCATAAACTACAAGTATGAGATAAATAAGGATACTGAGAAGAATAATCAAATGCGAAAAAACAAACCAGTGGAGATCCGAGAGTGAAACAGAGAAATGTGCGATGCAGGTAATCATGAGAGACAGAGGTGGAGGAAAGAAAAAAAAAAAAGAAAAACTAGACTATAAACCTTCCAGAATATTCAAAATAGACTCCAACGTCCGTTCATCAAATTGACTCTCTAATTTGAGTGCGGCCATGAACGACTGCTTGGAGTCGTGCATACTCTTTCGTTCTCGAATTCGAGATGCAGCGTTCTCAATCCTTCCTGAGATAGCATCCAGAACGACCATGATATCTTTATCTGACGCTGTTTCCGAAAGAGGCGGAAGCAGGAAATCGGGGTTGCCGTAGAGGTATAGGGGAGTCTCCTCCTCCTCTTCCCCGTTGACTGTTTGCGCACTGCTTTTACGTTCTGCGGGTATTTCACGGAAGATGCGGTTGCTCGCCAACGCTTCTAGGCGCAAGCAGACTAAACCTAAATGACGGATTTGTTGAACATCAAACTGAACACGAGCAGGATCAGGGTTGGAAACAGTTTCCTGCATAAAGTGACGACCTTCAAATTCGGCAGGGTAGATGACAGTGAGGTAATCAGGAAGTTCAAGGCCCTTGAGCTGAACTTCACCGACGGAGAAGGGAGCTATTCCAATGTGGCGGATACCATCAATGGCTTCTTGAGGTTGCAAGTCGGAATAGGGAGTAGGGGGTTCGGTCTCGAAGATTTTGGCATTAATCTCTTTCATCACCTCAGCGCTACACATGATCTGTCCACCATTGGCTTTACCTTCTACACGAGCAGATCGATTGACAACCGGTCCGAAGTAGTCCATGCGATGGTTGACAGGATCTTGTTCACATATAGGAACACCACAATGAATGCCCATGCGTACCGAGAGACCCTGAGCAATGAGACGACCACTGGAGTCATTTATGGGCTGACCATCTTCGCACTCGAGGATCTCCAGGGGCCACGATTGATTTACGAGCTCAACCTGCACAACCAGTGCCCACCAGACTGCTGCCAATGTCGTCGGGAATGCACACATGAAAGCATCACCTTCCGTTTTAACCTCATAACCACCACAAAGCCTCAAATGACGGCGCAGAAGGCCGTTATGGAGACGCCAAGCGGCGTTCATTCCCCGATTCACTTCCCATAGATGAGTCGAATTACGAATGTCTGTGAAGACGAGAGCGAGATGGCCTCGGGGCGGAGGAACTTCCATTCCAAGACGAATCAACTCCCGGTCAAGGATTGTTTTTTCTTTGTTTGCCCTGGGCACCACCTTCGTTATCGGTGGTAGTTCAGCCGATGGATGTGGCTCGAATAGGTGAGCTACGGAAATGACCATGATCATCGTACTACCCTCTGCCCCATAACTAAGAGCAAAGTCTCGTAGCTTCTGTGCGGCAATCATAGGATCCGCCCGTTCCTGCCTTGCAATGTCGACTGCAGTTTGATAGGAAACGTAGTCCCAAAGTCCTCGGTTCCCAACGATAACAAACTCGTCCGATTCCGTGAGCTCCCACTCCCGTACATCGGGGCGAGCATTGACGATGGGCATTAAGTGGAAAAACCCAAACGAGCGCGAAATGTCTAGTTCGTTATTCACGAGACCCTCTGGTGAAATCCACCCTTCACAACTCCGAATTCGTGCCGTCTCTTGCTGATCATAGGGATCGTGCTTTCTGGAAACAGGTTGGGCATTGCCTCCTCTGGATACCACAGCCAGCGCATTACCCGTATTCGCCACGTACATCTTCTTTCCCCTTGTGAAATAAAGGACGATTCCCGATGCCCCCCCACGATTGACAACCGTGTTATACTGATTACCGCTCGTCCCACTTGATAGTGAGGCCTTCCTCTGCGACGCCAGGAAGAGCGAATCGTGAAGGTTCTGATTCAACTTCAAAAATGATCTCCTCAACGCATCAGTCACACTCATACTCTGTCCTTGCTGCATCGCTTGGAGCTGTGTTAAGAACACCTCCACAAACTTGTCTCTCAGGTACTTGGCGATGCGGTTTCCACTCACACCGGCCATCGCCTTTGGGGGTTGAGACCTCCCAAACATCGCAAAAACGGCTTCGTCCTCCCGACCTGGAAGCACCGCGGCGAGGTCAAGCATGTTCAGATGTTCGTTCTTGCCGAGGGTATCAGCGATGCCGTACCCCATTCCAAGGACCGTAGAATCTGAGGTTCGTATACGGCGTTCTTCATTTTCATCGGGAAGGTCAACCCCCATCGAGGTGGAAGTGATGGTGACATCCATCAGCCCGAGTACGCGGAGTTGATAGAGGGCGGTAAAGCCTGCTAAGGACTGTGATGGGGGACCGAAACTGACGGCACGACTGTGACGATTGTTTCCGGAGATCTTGGTGTCGGATTTAATCTGAAGCCTCTTGTTGCCAGAGAGGTTGAGGTACTTTAGGTTCGTGTTGAAGTTCCTAAGTTCAAGTTGAGATTCGATAGTGAAGAAAAAAGAGGGGGGGAAACCTTACCAATTCCAATCGAACTCGCAATTGTTGATGTTATACTTCAACAGATTGCTCCCGACGTCGAGTACCGTCAAGCTCTTCACCTCCCCCAGCTCCTGCGGTAACGTCTGCAGTTTATTCCCATTCAAGAACATCGTGTTCAACTTTTTCATCTTGCCTAGATCCTCCGTGGGAATACTCGTCAACTTATTTCCGCTAAGATACAATTCCTCCAGCTTGAGAAAATTACGGAGAAAGTTCACAGGAAGCTCCTGGATTTCATTGAATGAGAGGTTCAGAACCCGGAGCTCTTGGAGGATGGTGAGGGGCTCAAGCAATTCGTCGGTAAACTGGTTCTCGCCAAGATACAGTTTCTCCAGACTAAGGGCAAGAGGCGGGCGGACACGAGAGGAAGTAGAAGCACCGCCGAGCGATGAGGCAGAGGCCTTTCGGTCCGGAACATGTTCCCAGTCCGCCGAGCTAAAGGCCTTAGGCTGATATTGCCAAAGCGCCAACAAGTTACTCGTCGCGTTGATCTTCTTCAGCTTTCCACAATTCCAAAGACCTTCAGGCAGCTCCCGAAGATTATTGTTATGGACGTCCAGTAATGTCAACCTCTCCAACTGGCCCATGCTCTCCGGCAATTGAGACAAATGGTTATCCGCGACTGAAAGGGTTTCCAGTCGAGTTAACGACCCCAAAGCTTCAGGCAGGGTATGAAATTGATTATAATCCAACTTGAGGGTTTTCAACGAGGAGAGCTGTTCGATGACGTCGTCGTCCAGTCTAGCCAGACGTGCATGCGAAATATCCAGAGATGTGAGGCAGTTCGGAGTGTGGCCAACAGGTCCCGAGGCCAGCACAAGTCGTGTAACCTCGTTGTACATCACGTCGATCGTCTGGACACATGGTCCAATACTCAAACTTAACTCTTGCAGAGCGTTCCAATCTGCGCTGAGCTTTTCCAACTTCGGCAGCATCTGAATAACCCTCAAATCCGCAATCGAATTCCTCCGACAATCCAGCCTCCTCAGGCTGACTAGCTTCGAACAATCTTCAGGTATGGTGGTGAGCCGGTTACCGGTGACGATAAGATGTTCCAGCTTCTGCAACCTCCCGATCTCCTCCGGTAGCTCTTCGATCATGTTGAAAGAGATATCGAGGTCCCGAAGATTCTTGAGGTCACAGACAACATGAGGGAGAACCTTGAACTTGTTGTTCGATATGTTCAGATTCGTCAACGACTTCAGTTTCGGAAAATGCCACGGCAAGCTCTCCAGTCGGTTGTTTTGCACATACAAAACCCTCAACTCCGGTAATGCATCCAGGAAAGGCTGGTCCAAGTCGCTTATGCGATTACCACTGACGTCCAACCGGCTGAGTGTTACGCAATGCTTCAATGAATGAGGTACCCGCTTGTATGCCATCTCAGAGAGGCGAAGTTCAGTGAGACGGTCACAGGCTTGGATGAAGTCGGTAGGGATCTCTAAATTGTGATTTCGCGAAAGGTTCAACGTGATGATGTCCGAAGCGTGTTGATGAAGTATGGGGGGAATAGTGCGTAGGTGACGCTTGGAAAGATCCACTGCTTCATAGTTGTCTATTACCAGGTTCTGAGTCTGAAATTCTACCGTATCAGAGGGTTCGAGCTGAAGATGGAATCAGGGACTCACTGTGTTCAACAACCGACTTTTATATACGAATTTCAACAGAAAGCTTAACCCTTCCCCACCCAATTCCAGACCATCTGAAACGTCATAACCAGCTTGCTCTAATCGTCGTCTCACTAAGTCTGCTGGCCGCTCTCCAGGATTAACAGCTCGCTCTGAAAAGATGTCTTCACCGTTAACATAATCCCCTCATTCAAAAGCAGATTACTGACCTCTTCCACGATCCTGTAGATACAACTGGAACGTATCCACCTTCTCCTTTTCTGTGGGTAGTAATTTACTATTCAGCTTGGGTATTAGATCCTCCGCCCTTGCGCCAAAATTAGCGAAGAGGACGTGGTAAGTCCCATTGGCCCGGTATATTCGTATAGTGTATCGCTTTGGTGTAGTTGCTGAGGGTCGTCTATTCCTATTATCTGAGGTATGGTGAGGGCGAAGTGAATGAGGCGGCGGGGGTTGATGTTGAGAATTAGGAGAATATGGCTGGGGATGTCGGGGGTCAAGACCAGAAACAGAAGATGAAACACTGTTTTTTCCGCTGGGCTTTCTTTTATCTGCATTAGAGAAGAGTCGGAGCTTCCGGCTACCTGTCCCAGTACCCGTACTACCGCTTTGAACCGTGTAAGCGGTTTCGATTGATGCTAGGCTGCCGTTGGAGGGATATGGGTAGGTGCATCTCCCGTTCAGACCAAACTCGTCAGTGATTCCTTTTTCTGAAAGCACGTCTGCTTCAGGTGTTGTTAAAGAGTCCCTGTCTTGATCGTTGCGAAATTGTAAAGGTCCACCATAGCTTGTACCTCCTAAGCTGTCTTCCGAGGATGAATATTCTTCTTCTTCGATGGGGCGATGAGGATCTACAACATCCCAAGATTCAGGTATCTCCCACTGGCTATTTCCGTCCCCTTGCCCCTCTCTTACTTTCCCTTTCCCTTTAGGGTCCATATCCGGTTGACCCTGGCCTCGGTGGATATAAGAAAAGGGAGAAGACGTTCCATTGAGGCTATGGGGTACAGCTCGAACATTCAACTGCGAAGATGAAGCTATTCCTTCATTTCCAGTGATAGTTAGTGGTGAAATACTGGCGTCCGGATTGGTTCTCGTGTACTTGAGAGACGACTTTCGAGGTGGAGCATTACGGGTAACGCCATTCAAGGTGTACGTCGACGGAGAAGTAAAGGGATCCCGGAAGTCCAAATGAACTGGGGGAAGATGCGACTGGTATGAGCTAGTGATGCTGATGCTCCGGTCTGATAACGACTTCGTCCCTGTGTACGAAGAAGCTGCGTCGTTGTTGAGAATATTGGGAGTCGAGACACTTGGGTTCAAGACGCTCTGGTCCACTATCCCTTCCATTTCGTCTAGGTTGGTATCTAGGGTCATTTCCATCTCAGGTTCCTTTGACGGCGGTAAAGGCGGTACGGAAGGTGGACCACCAGTTCTCCCGCGTTCGTCATCGCGCTTAGACCTCCGTCCAAACTTCCGTTTACTGTCCCTTCCAATACTCGGATCTCTCGGGTGACTGTGATGCTGGAAGAACGTCGCGTTTTGAGGTGAGGACGGCTCTGTTTTCATTCCCGAGCCAAAACCCATAGCTCGTCCTGTCCTCGCCGAATTTAAGGAGTGGTCCGGAAGTGGAGGTATGGCTGGCTTCAACGACGGATGTTGTTCTTCATCCGCATTGGAAGTCGCTCTCGAACGTGACACTTTGGGTTTCTTACTTGTGGGCAGTAAGTTCTTGATCATACCTGGAAATGTGGTAGACTTGGCTTTTCGTAATTCCCGCAACGGTTGTTGTATTTGAGCGGCTGAAAGTGAGGATTGGTAGGGAGGACTAGAAGGGTGGAAGTCTTGATACCCGTGCAGGACGTAAGAGTCGGGGTCGGAGCTCTTACTGCTTGTAGTAAGAGATTCTGATGGTCGACTTTGATGATGACTGGGTGGATTCCCATTTGGATAGCTATTCTGACGTAGGGAGTTGAAGGATATCTTCTGTGGTAGATTTCCAAACGTCCGTGAAAACTTGCTTGTCGGTGCATGCGGTGACGGGGGGGAGGGAGGTGAAGGCTATGATGACAACGAGATTAGTAATGTGAACATGGGAGACGAGGAGGATAGAAAGGGGATGTTTGTCAAAAAAAAAACTGGCGCTGGCGTGCAACAAGGCGTATGGCGGACGAGTAACGTCTGCCGTGTCGGAAAAAAGACAACCAAGCCATATGAGGTGTATTATGCACAAATCAGAAAGCAACAAGCGTTATTCCGGAGGGGGAGGCTGCTGAACTTTGCGCCCCCGTATGTCATCAGCCAGAAACAGTAAAGTCGGAGTTGCCAGACGGTATTTCCTTCTCTCTCGTGACAATTTCCAGCGCCAGAGAATTTGAAATATTGAACGGAAATTAGGTGAATAGTAACTCACTGGCTCTAGCCATGGTGCAACTTCTTCACGGTTATTACTTGTAGCCGCACTCGTTGCGACGTTGATCTCTGGTACAATCAAAGCTCTGCCATCTCCCCCAATAACACCCTCCAGCTGTATTGACCCCCTTGTCGTCGTGCTAGGGCTAGCCATAGTCGTCGCCGGTCGTTAACGATGGTACAAAGACCTTGACCCTTGTTCTCAATAATCCGCGTCGCCTAGTTCAGTGTAAACGTTCTGGCCGACTCCAGTGCAGTGAAATGTAGAGAGAAGACGAGATTATGGTCCAGCCAAGGGCCTACGATGGTGGATAAAGACAAGGAGAAAGCCCTTCGGTTGGGCGGGCCCTACAAGTTGGTGGTGAGTGACCTTGTTCAAACGCGGCAAATGTAACCGAATCAGGGCCTTGGTCCACATGGACCATGCTCAATGTAGTCCATGACCCTGGTCCACTACAGTCCACGACTGCCGTTGGTAGTAGGCCTTGTGCAGTTCGCCGAGTTCGCCATCGACGCCCACCGCCTACCACTGCCTTGTATTTTTGCAAAGTGCTTTATTCTCTTTTAACTCGAGGCGAACAACCTCATTATCAACCACCGCACCAGCCAAATTCCCTAGTCACCTCAGTTATTCCGCACGGCTGTCCGTACGAATCCGCAAACACCACGAGCTCGAGATACCGTCAGTCTCTTCGTCTATAAGCTTCTGACATGCTGTAGGTCATCACGCCACCAACATCGATGGAATCCTTGCCCTATGTTTTCTAAAATTGAACTACGAGTCAAGGATACCGCAAATCAACACGAATGAATGATAAATGGATGCATGGTTCAACCTTGAGCCTGGAGAAGGGTATTGATGGCCGACCCCTGCTGAAAGCTAAGTCAAGTAACGCCTAAATCATAACAAGAATATCACTTAGCGATGTACATCTGTGGCCTGTTGATCTATCATTTACAGCCAACACCATGGCCCCCGGCCAGGTACTTCCGACCCATCAATCTTCCTCCGAATATCATTCATTTCTATGGCAATACAGTTCCTGGGACAACCTCTACGGTAACTACATCTCAACGTCCCCACGCTCGACTCTTCGGAAACAGCATACTCGTACATCCTCGACTCAGTATCGACTTCATTTTACTTATAAATTGCCCTGGATTCTTACAAGCGGGTTGATCAACTCTAACCCAGCTCTCCCGAATGCTTTTTGGTTCGAATCCATCCATCACCGGTTACTCTATGAAAAGCCTATCATCAATATTTTATAACCCTTCCATTTACGCAAGACTTGAAAGGACAAGCGAACGGCGTACAAGCACATAAACCTGAAGAATCCCTGACAGTTGCGCGGGATTCCATTTACAAATGATCATCATTCAAACTTCCACCGTTCGATGGGAGCGCAACGTTGCAGCCTAGGGAAAACTCTCAAGAAAATCTTGATGTCACAAGTTTGCCACAAGTCGGGAACGTTCGCTCTGCCCGTGCCTTCTCATCCCGCACCGAACACTTCATCTCCCAAGTGTGCCCAACTCTATCAGAGCTATTTCAGGTCAATTCTCTCTAAAAGCCTATCGACAGTCTACCCAAGATGCAAGGCTCGCAAAAAAAAGGACAAAGTACATAGAAATGTTTAAAACCAGGCTCACTATTGCACGGTATTACGCCAAGTTCAAGTGGCGTTTACGGTTTATCGAGTGGCTGGGGTGTGGGACCAGGGCTTACAGTGCACATGCTTTCCCGCCCCGTCCCGAAGCTACGATGCCCTACACCTTGCTAAACAGGTCATTTCTTCGCTCCTGGCTGCAGTGAAACTATTCTGGAGCTAACAGCTCTTTTCCTTTACTACACCCCTGTGAGATTGTGTGGTGAGAGTCACTCCTTTCGGTACGGAAACCATTTTCCAGCCTCATTCTACGTCTGGACGGAAAAGTTATGGCCTCAAAAAATTAACAGGAGCGTTGTGAACGCATCTACAGAAGTGATCAGAAAATCTATTAGAATCCTCTCGGATTTGGCTGAAACTTTCAAAAATTGTCCCTTCTGACCCACCCCTTTCTCCCTACACGAATACCCGTATGTTCATTGACATCATCGTCGACATCATCTCAGACCCAAAGTTATTCTGAGATGATGCATAACGCCAAATCTCACACGCTCCCGGAAGGGCACCCCTTCCATTCAGGTCAATCCGTCACCCGGTGATTCTACAAAAAGCCTATCATCAAATTTACCACTTTCAGATTTACGCAAAGATTTGGGAGCTGACATCCGACCCGGACAAGGGACGTACGTATGTACCACAGTATATGGCACTCTTCGTTGACATCAGGCGGGATTACTGCAGGCTTATAGGGTATGTAGTGTGAATGTTTGTTTAATGTTGATCATTCAAGAAACTACGCGGGTAAACGGGAGAAATCTGGAAGACGAAGAAAAAGGAAAGCCCATCTGACCCCGGAGAGCTTTTGCCACAAGTCGGATTTCCCATTATTGCGCTAGATGGACGTGAAGTGATTACACTTAAGCCTAACCCGTCGAATTCCACCTCGTACCACTCGAAATTACATGTCAGATACTAGTGGTAGTGTCCACAAAGCTCCGATTGTCACGATTATGCCATTCGTGCTACCCACATTAATATTGCCCGTCTTATAATTATATCCCGATCCAGTGACTTGAAAAGGAAGGGACCTTGACGATTGGTAATTTTTCCGACCAAAATATTAATACTAGTTTACATTTACACTTTCCCGGATGAGTCTAACGCCACAAAATCCGCGACGAGGGGCAGTAATGACAGTCTTATCACTTGCACATGAGTCCTCATGGACATGGACCAGTAGTGTGATGACAGTTTTTGAGTTTTCACCGCCGCCAGTGGATTCCCTTACCACCGCTTGCCGAGCGAGAGCGCGCCGGGACGCCCACAACGCAGAGCTCATTAACGTTTCAATATTTGACGATCATCGATGGTAAGTAATTGTATACAGTTAAGGCCTCGAATGATTTCCCGGCGCACTCGGGATATACCTTCCCTATACAAAAAAGAAAGTTACGCTCACCCATACATGTAAGTACACTTCCGCTGCCGGGGGTGGGGTACATAGCGCTTTTCTCATCATGATACGGATACGGAAAACGGAAAACGCAAGTCCTCCCAACCCGTGATGCCATGTTACTAGTCCATGAACCATGGATACCTAAATCCAACTTTGAAAACTACGAGAAAGGATTATAATTTTTTTGTGTGGCGTCGCTTAGAGAATTCTTGTTATGATACTTTATTGACAGATGCAGATGTCCATCTTTTCGAGTTCGAAAGGCCCAGAACTTCTTGTTCTGTATATATGGTGCTTCACTGGGGCCGAACCGTGGATTCTGGAAGTACTGATGAGTTATTTCGGATCCGTAATGTCCGTTGAACGTTGAAAAGCTAGTCCCGATCCTGAGCGGTAGTAAAACTCAACACCCTCGAACCCCCACCCATCGCCGCCTCCGTATCTAAATGAACAACAGCGATGGTCGCTGGTTCAGAGAACTACGCAAGGTGATCATCAAGTCGTCCCCCCCAAAACTCCCACATTCATGAAGCATAGACGAGTTTGACAACCGTGGATATCGATGTTCAAAGGCTCGAACCATTTTCGCGATCAGAACTTTGTGGAACGCTGGGAAATTCCTCCAGAAAGGTAAAAGGTCGGGTTATCGTGTCAGGGGAGGAAAATGCGACGTTGACAAGCGTGAGTGTGAGGGTAAGAAGAAAACTGTACACCTTAGCGTACGGGATGCATGTAGGTAAGTACCAAAAGGTACAGAGGGACAGGTACTACTGTGACCAATAATAGTACTTATTCCGACTGCGACTCGTCCCCTTTCTGATAACACTGTCATTTCATTTTACTTTTTGTATTGCTACTTGGCAGGGCGGTTATCCATATCCGTATCACGTTGACGAGCTCCAAAGCAAAATTCACAACCGAATCAGGCGATGGGACCTGAGTTGTACAGACGTTTACCCTCAACAGGGTGGGGGTTCAACTGACATTGTCGACGTCGACTTGTAGATGAATGGCATCCCGACCTGAAAACTTATATTGTCAGTTGCTGTTGTCCTTCGCGACAACAAAATTTTTGATGGTTCCAGGGAGAAGACACTTGTCAAGAGAAAACCTAAAACATCCAGACACGACGATGGACAAGCTATACTTCATGAAAGTATAGCGAGGGTCATTCCGCATCTTGTCGTTAAATGACCCGTCCTTAGGTCCGAGTTAAGCAGTTACAGCTACCGCAGAAGTCATTCGCTCTTGCCAGATGAGGATAGCTGGAGACTTGCACTGTCCTGCTAGCTGTTAGCTATGTCATCTGCGAACGAGAAAAGCCAATTTTGACTTTCACGATGTTTTCGGAGAAAGGCTCACCAGTAAAATCCAAAAACAGGTTTTTGATACTGGAATCAGACCTGCTGGTAGTAGTTACCAGTCGCCTTCCCAACGATCCATAAACTCCTCAACAGTGAAAGCGGCAAAGATTAGGTGATGCCATAAACCACTCTGACCTAGAAGCTTGTAGCATGAGAATGTAGCGCGGTTTGACAAATTTGACCGACGGCATGATCATCTGCTCTCAGGCTCCAGCACTTTAGCTTCTGAGAGAAGACCGTACCTGGTTAGTCCACCCAGTTGACATTCCAAATGACAGAAGTGATTCAACTTTTGAGCCAGTATTCTTGGAACACTCGCAAAAGCGACATGCTACATGTGACATTCGTGGGATGCTCGGATATGCGGAAGCGACGAGGAATTTTTCGAAGGTGAAATCAAAGTCAACCCACGAGTACGAGAGTCCATGAATACGAGGTCCATGAGTACAGGGACATCCTCGTGATAAGACCTCACAGTCACTAGCGTGATTGGAATCCACAAGTTCAAGAATAGACCGGGATCATGTACAGGAAAGCGTGGTGTTTTTTTGATTGAGGTATGTGATCGTGAGTGATGGTGAGTCATAGAAGGAGCATGCAAATACTGCTAGTCCATGCGGTTCATGCGACATACCTGCACGGACGTTCTCCACCGGAGTTTGAACAGCCCAGAAAGGGGAATGTGAGGCGAGGACGAAGCTCTAATGAGTCAAATAAATAAGGTATCGATGTGATGCCAGTCCCTGACTGCCTCACAAGATTTTCGAAGCGAGACGAGGGGCATGTTCGGATTTCGTTGAAGTAAATTTGTGAGTGAAGCGTGCCTAGCAAAATGGTAGACGACCCCCCTCCCCACCGCGAGGCGATTAACTAATCGATCAACTCAGCGCATAACACAGGTTATCTTAAAGAACGTGGCTGCAGCCACCTCGGGCTCCAATGGAGGTGTAGCCTCAGCTACGAGTAGAGAATAAAGCGCGCGGAAGCCACTCAGCCATATAACGTCAAGGATACGAAACGCGAAGGCGTCAGCTACCAGAATAAAGGTAGCCACGACCAAAGCTATCGATTAAATAGAAAGAACTCACCGTCCAACGCAAATTTGACCCCATGAGAAAGGCAAAATATCGTGCGAAAGGACCCGCAATCCAGAGTAGAAAGGTGGTGGCTGCGCGCACCGTTGAGAGAAGGGCTCGTTTGTTTGGACCCACGAGAAGGCGTACCATCAATGTATACGTAGACAGACGGGATCCAGCCCTAGGTTGGCATCGGAGAACCGCAGAGAAGTAAAGACACCAAAAAGAATAAAAAGAAGGCGACGAAGAGCTTAAAAAAAACACGTGAAGCCTGGCGACGATAAATGTCGTCGCCGTAGCGGGAAGAGTTTTGGGGCCGTACACTCTCCCAAACGGTATCAGGGGCGGTGAAACGAACCTTGAGTTTCTACCAAGACGGGTATTCAAATATTCATCGACATCCTTGACCAAGGCCGCAAGGCTAAGCGTATTTAAAGTTGGAAACGAGGATAATTGAGTAGTAAAATGACCCCGACACGAGGTTCTGGACCCCCCGCGATCCTGCCCATTGGAAAAGCAAGCCCGGATCCCGCAGTCGAATCGCCAATTGCACCGCCTAGGGGGCGGGCATCCCATGACCATCCAGCGTACTTATGTGATAGGCAATAAGCCGCGCGTCGGGCCGGCGATAAGCAAGGCGGAGATACAAATTCAAGCTTGGCGGGGGAGAAATTCCTCTTGCTAAATGTCTACCATATATGGTAGCCTTGGCACGTAAATCAATAAATTTGTCAGGAAAACTGCCCTTTTTGGGGGATTTTAGTAGGGATTTTTTGCGTTGCATAACCTATTTTAGCAACTTCGTTATGGAGTACGGTTGCTTCGAGGTACAGTCAAATTCACAGTGATGGGTTACGGTTGCTTCCCTACAGGTATTGAAAAAAATATCAGTCAAATTCGCAAATAATACAGCTACAGCTCATGTATAAGAAGTCTTCAGAAAAACGGAGAAATTAAATAAATGTGGTTCGACCTGGCGTCCGCCATCCTCCGAGAAAAGTAAACAAGCTGATATCATACATCCTAATTGGGTAATCGCCCCTCCAACAGCCTCACCCTCATTTTCCCTTTGTATTTCTTGTGACGACCATCCATCGCCTTAGCCTACCTCAACTCTTTCATGGCTGAAGGCTCTTTAACCTCCGGCAACTCCAATCTACGAGTAAGAAATCCCCAGCCTAACTTCGCTGACCGTACTGACGCTATTGTTCTTTCCATTTATCGTTAGATTGTCGGTATTATCCTAGCCATAGCGAGTGGGGCACTTATTGGTGTAAGCTATGTTATCAAGAAGAAAGGATTGTTGAAGTCCCAGGCAGGTGGTGAGGCTGGTGAGGGCGTGGCGTACTTGAAGTCGGTGAGTAAACTGCCCTTTCATTATCATTGTCTCACTCACAATGAATATTTAGTGGTTGTGGTGGTGTGGAATGATACGTGCGTGGTCGAAACAACGCTTGAAGACTCCCTTTTGACTTCTGGAATCCCCTTAGTGATGATATTGGGAGAAATCTGCAACTTTGCAGGCACGTCCTTATCACTCTTGACACGTCTGCCCAATTCGCTTACATCGCTGCTCCTCAAGCTTATGCATTCGTCGAGGCGCTGATAGTTGTATGTGGCTCCCTGAAGCTTGTTTTTCAAAGTTGCTGAGGCTTCGGTAGACTCCTCTGGGTGCACTTTCTGTCGTCATCTGTGCTATCCTGTCTTCAATATTCCTCAAAGAGAAGTTGACGTTCTTTGGTTGGCTTGGGTGCGGGTTATGTATTGTGAGTCTTCATCCCATATTTTCTCCCTTTCTCGAAGCGTTGACGAACCCTTTAGATCGGATCGACGATTATTGCCCTGAATAGTACGCCTTACCGATCGTTTTCTGCGACACCTAGGCCGTGCTGATTACCCATTCCAGGTCCAAGTCATACAACCTCTGGCCAAATTGACGAGTTTGAAAAACAGTTTCTGGCACCCGGTTTTCTTGTATGGGGAGGCCTACTTATCGTCGCCTCACTGGTCATCATCTTTTTCTTCGCTCCGAGGTACGTTGCACAGACCACGTCCTTTCAGACCCATGCTCAATGAGTTCAACTCCCTACCCTGTATAGATACGGAAAGAACAGCATGTTGTGGTACATCGGAGTTTGTAGTATGATTGGTGCTCTCAGTGTCAGCGTCACCACTGGTCTCGGTTCAGCTATCGTCACGAGTATACAGGGAGATAACCAGGTATGCTGCGGTTTTCTCTCGCTGAGGATAACTTTTACTAAGGTCTTTGTCCAGTTCAAGCACTGGTTCTTGTATTTCTTGTTGGTTTTTGTTGTGGTAACGTTGTGTAGGCTTCGCCGGGCTTTCATCGCTGAGTAACGCTGACTTTCTGTTCTGTAGTGACCGAAGTCTTCTACTTGAACAAGGCGCTGGCGCTGTTCAACACGGCTATGGGTAAGGTTCCTTTCCTGACTCCAATAGTTGACCGCTAACCGATCCGTTTGTCCCCTAGTCACGCCGACTTACTACGTGATATGTAGGTACTCGTTTGGAAAAGGCGTTTTCGCAATTCAAGCTCACCTTCCCGATAGTTACAACATTTACATTGATAACAACAATTGTAAGTATTGGGGAATTCGGAAGTAGCCGCGAAAAGTCTAATTTTACGCTACCAGGTCCTCTTCCAAGGGCTCCAGGCCTCCGCCAAAGAAATTATCACCATCGTCCTTGGCTTTTTCACGATATGCGTTGGCATCACCATCCTACAAATGTCCAAAGTCGACCCGGTTCAACTAACAAAACTAGACAGGCGGTCGACTATACTTCTCCAAGCCTCTCGTCAAAACACCGTGGACGAAAAAGGCGAAGAGGCCCCCGAAGATCCTGGTATCGATGCATTACGGGGATCGTTCGGTACCATCGGGACTCTCGTGCGTGCTAGAAGTAGACGGATGAGCCAGAGCAGTCGAACTTCAGCACTTGCACCTCGACCTATGGGTGCCGCAGCACCTTATGACCCAGGACAGCCTTGGTTGTCACCGGCTAGAAATACATCCGGTCTTCCCGACGGGGTGAGACGACACCAACTGTACGACCCTCCCCTTGCAGCACCCGGTTCGCCCTCGATAACAGGCGCTACGAGAGGAGACAATGCGTCAATGAGAAGCGTTCCTTCCATCGCTTCGCTTTCACAGATGCCACCCAACAAACGGCCTACTATCAAATTCGACAAGACGGAAGTAGTTCATCAGTATCACCCTCCTGGACCCAAACAACGATCGAGGATGGATCCTTATGCTACGCATGAGGTTCGTCCTGCTCATGGATCGCCAAAAAACGCTGCGGAAGAAGTAGGGGACACTACCAGTTATCCGCTCGAACCGATCTCTTCATCATCGAAAGCGACGGAGGAGACGTCATTGTTGTTTGCAGAAAGCCCCACTGCGAGCGCGTTGTATGACGGGATGCCACATTCTGCCCCTCCGACGACGGCATTCAATCGGTTTAGGACTGGGAGGAGGGATTCAAGAGATGTTTTTGGTAACGATCAGGATGGTAATCGGGAAACGTTGCTAAGTTTCCCTAGCGTTACTGATTCCGCGAGGAGTTTTGATGATAAGAGAGTTGAGGGGTCACCCCGGGGGAGGCCCGATCATCGATATCCGAAAACCGGGACTGCGGATAGGGAGGAAAGTATTGGGTTGATTCATCGGAATGAGGCGGATAGAACACCGACACCGCCCTCTTCTGACGAGTTGGATGCGCATGGGGGGATACGGTTGGTTACTACGATTGGGCCGAGTACTAATTTGAATGCGTTGTGATGCATTTTTTTTAGTATTCTGCTACTTACTTACCTTGGTTTGGGGGGGCGATTCTCTCTGTTTGCTAATGTTGCTACGTAGTGCTATCTTAAAGTTATTGTTTCTTCCTCCTTTTTCTCTCTTTTTTTTTCTTTTTTCTCTTGTTTCCTGTACTTGGTCACGAAAGACAGACTAATGATGTATGGTTTGACGACCTCGATATAAATCAATGTACACGGTTTTCTGGTTGTTATTTGTGTAATACTACATAATAGTGGGCATGTAATAGATTTCATGACTCGAAAAGGGTCAGTGCACAATGCACAATACACAGAGCTGTGTACTGCAACTTGTGACCCCAGAGTGAAAAATTCAAATTGGCTTAGTGAGACCCACCTTGAATGTTTGCATTGAAGCTTCAGAACTTCAGAACATGTATTATGTAAGTTACTTTCACAAATTAGAAATTTCAGATAGCATTCATGCCCAAAAGTGTCTGTTTTTCTACCACAAAAATTTCCAGGACTCGATGACAGGTTTTGTCTGTCCAAAGACCTCATGATGTTTTTTGTTTCAACATGCTGATCAACATCTGGTCCAATTGGCTGACACATTCCAAGCACACAAAGTTTTTGTTCAGAAACACAACATTTTTGGAGGGGCTCTTTGGGTTTGATTACAGTAATGGAAGAAGCTGTATTTTGCAAGGTTACTCTATGTAATACAATACACACTCTCATTAGAAAAAAAAAGGGAGAATCCATCAGACAGACGCTCTCCTCGCCGGCAACGACTTCAAAGTGTCCAGAAGACAACCCCAAAGTGCGCAGCCAAACGTCCTCGAGACTTCAGTGAAGAAGTCGTGTTCTCAGTATGAACGAGGGAGCGCGAGATGTCATCGACTGGATTTGAAGAAGTGGCATTTGTAAAAAATGCGAGACTCGGTCAGTTTCTATAAAAAGATCCTGATGAGTATGTTCTAAGGAAATTCAGAAATTTGGGCGCAGGCTTTTTGTAATTTTTTTAGATGGTCCGTGCGCGGGTCTCACGATGGCGTGATTTCGAGGTGTGCTGATCTTGGGCGCTCTCAAAGCCTGTCCCTTCATTCCTCTCCAGTGTCTACTCTCTCATTTATCAGAAACTTTATCCTTTGGGTCTTCTCTGTCTGTGATTGCAACGTCGGAATGATGAGATACACTCTCGCGATTTTTCTTTCTGACGCGCAAGCTCCAGAAGAGATTCAACGAAATACAAATACCGCCTTCCATGGAGCGCGGCTGGCGTCTTTGGTTACAACAGCTCTCGAAGAGAAGGATGTCTCGAAGAAGTGTACAATATAGAATCGAGCTGATTACATTACATATACATTCAACGGTCCGCTTACGGGATTCTGATTCATATCATGAATAAAACTCCTTCATACAATTTGAACAACCTAAAGGACGCGAGATGGTCAGAAGCGAAAGTTCCCCCAACACTCACTTGAAAGCCTGCTCACCTTTCCATCTTCAACGCGGAATATCCACCCAGTAATCTTCGTTTCCTTTAACACTAGTGGATGCTCCTTCAAAAACTTAACGTCCTCCTTCACACTTTCTTCCAAATTCTGGATCTCGAGGAAGCTCGAAATCTTATCCACCTCTGCCTTTCCCGCGTCGTCAGCATCTTTCTTTAGAATATCTTTCAGTTGGTTCGTAGTAAAAGTCAACATTCCACAGTCTGTATGGTGGAAAACGGCGATCTCTCGGGTGTTGAGCAAGCGCTGGGAGATGACTATGTTGCGGATGGCGTCTTGGCTGGTGGTTCGTAATATTAATGAGTCAACGCAAAAAGAGAACTTGACGGCTGGAAGTTGGGACACTTACACTCGACCTCCGGCGTTTCGAACGACGTGCGATTCGCCTTGCTCAAGTCCTAGAGAGGCGAAGGTACTTGAAGTGGCCCAAGCTATTTCAGCCTGGGATAAAAGATACCGCAAGACTGCACGTACTCGATTCGGGCATCCATACAGGTAACTGTTGAACCGGCATTTTAAGGGGGAACTCTGAACGAAGTCTCGTAGGCTGGACCAACTCACCGATGAGGAGATTCTTGGACGGTGGAAGCGGCAAGTTTGGTTTGTGTTGCCCGTTCACGTATTTCTCGTTCTTCTTCACGAACTCGGTCGCCATGGCTGTATGTGTGGAAAGAGTCAGTCCTAGAGGTTGTCTTGTATGAGGTCACTAATACGATAGGTTCTTATATGTGCAAATTATCCCCATGGACAGTCGAAATATCGCGCCATCGATTCGACGATTCGATCCCCCGAAACTGAACTCGGACGGCCTTGGGAAGATTCAGCATGCCAATCAGCTGATGGTGGTTCGCTCTTTCGAGTTTAGCGGCTGACAGTGAGAGTTGGAAGGAGACTCTTTTGACGACACCATGGGAAAATTGAATGCCTTGTGAGCTTACAAGTGTATGGGTTGCTTCGATTGCTTCGATACCTCTTCAAACGTCCATCTTTTTCACATTCGCGATCACGATGCCGATGCGATTTGAGCGCTCAAGTTTTCAACATTCGATCCAGTGACTTGCTCTGTCAAAAGAAAAGGCAAAAAACGTGATGAGACTCAGAGGGGTCATCCACCCGCTGGACCGAATGACCCCGGAAAGTTCGAGAAAGCGTACGCTTCGGAATCCGAATGAATGTAACGTGGGTTATAGTGTTCTTCACCTTGACTTACATCTCCTTCTAAATGCGATTCTGCTTGATGCTCGAAGACTACTCGCATGTCACCATCTTGACGTCGTCAGTAGTGATAATGACGAACGATGTGACAGATACTCTTTCCGCTGGTTTGAGGAAGTGGGCGACCCTCGAAATGGAGTTTTTGCGCATAGCGCTACTCTCAAGCCACCCCGCCATCGCCGAGAGCTGATTCACCATGTGAAATTGGATGACCTTATGAATTTCAGCGTTGTAGATGTACAATGTTTCTTTCCTTAGCTCCAAATACTCGTTATAGTCCTCTTATTTCACATTCGCGAGCCCGAGCGAAGCTCAAGACTTGCGAAAAGAATTGGGAAGGACTTCAATCCAGTAACTGTTCTCCGTAAGGAAGGAAAACGTCCAAACTTCATTAAATCGACCGTGCCCTGACCAGGAGGAGAGACGTACCCATCAGGATCCAAAATGAACGCAAAGCCCTTCATCTTCCCATCCATGGGTTTCTTCTGGAACTTGACACCCTGTTTTTCGAATCGTGCGCAAGTTTTGGCAACGTCGTCAACAGTGATAGCAATGTGACCGAATCCTTTTCCTGGATCGCTGTTCCCGCTAGCGTATCCCTGGAAGTTGGAGTCGCTTTCGGTTCCGTGGTTGTGAGTGAGCTCGAGAATCCCTGGGTTAATGTTGATAAGTATGCCCACCAGGATTCGAGCCGAAAGGTTTTTAGCACGTACCCTCCCTTCCCCAGATCTCATTGGCCTTCTGTTCGTCATTCAAAGAATCAAATTTGTTATCCACGTCAAATGCAAGGAAATAGAGCGTAAAGTCAGACATTGGCCTCGCTACGATTGCAGTTGTATCAGATCTTCCTGAGATTTGGTTCGACAGGTTAGAGTAGTACCGGCAAGAAGTGTCATTCCAAGAATCTACAATCCATGGTCAGCCTAACCCCCGAATGCTACGCTAAGAGCGTGTGCAGCCTCAATCGCAACTGACCTTGGTGTAGAATTCAATCGAGACTTTGGGGTCCTTCACACGGATCATCGTGTGGTTGAACTGTTGTCCGCATTCAAGTCAGATTTGACCGTCAAGTATCTTTGAAGTGAACAAATACCTTGAAGCTAGCGGTATCTGCAGTGCGAGGCATCTTCTCGTCGTGGGCGTTGAAGTGAGAGCTGGGGAATTCTTCGCAGCGTTGGTGATGATGACTGAGCTTGACATCGTGGGAATCGGGATGGGATCAGATAAACGCTCCCGCACGAGAGGTGTACTGCCCGGAAGTTCATGGGCATTCCATTCTTCGAACCTTTCTGAATGTCGGGAGGAGACCATGGAAAACGCTTATGAGCAAGCCTTGTAGCCATAGGAATATACCATAAGACTTTCCAAAAGCGGTATAGCTTGTACTAACCGGTCCGGCACTCAAAAGAAATATATAGCACCTCATTATTCCCACGGTAAAACCTTCGTTGAGCCTCCACCTCAAAGACGCCTAATCCCCCATCATCCCCTAAGACAAGAACAATCACTTTTGTCACGGTCTTTGCAGAATCAGCCTCAGTCACACTTGTGACCTGGAAAGTTGGATCGAGGAATCTCAGTTCCGTACCGCTGCAGCCTGTAGCTTGACACAGTTCCAACTACGCACGGAGGGAAAACTGCAAGATCCCAGGATGAAGGGAAGTGCGTAACATTGGAATAAAACTAAGCAGGTGAGCGGTTACTCCTATGCTCTTTTCAACAAAGAATGTAGGCTCGGAGCTTCCTATTCACTATCAAGCCTCGACATTCCTAAGCACACCACCAACGAAGACGCGCAGCGCTTCTTGATAGTTCAACTCCTCCTCGTCAGACAACAGGTCGGCTCCGAGGTCCTTTACCGCTTCGTCGAGGTCTTGCTGAAGTATATACTGGTCTTTCTTGACTTCTATCTCCTTGGAAGACTCCTGTACGAATATTCAGTCGTGCGATTTCGGAAGAGCCCAGGTTCCACTCGTATACGTACCTCGTAAGGGCTAACCTTCTCCTCGTAGACCTTGAGATTCTGGGCCTTCTCTTCTTCGGTTGTAGCCTTCAACATGGCCTCGGTGAAATCCTGGATATCTTTTTTACGGAGTTTAGACTGCTCGATCGTAGCAGATTTCTTCAAAGTTCACGAACATCAGAACCGTCGGTATACTCGAGTGGGACTGAAAATACTCACATCCAGGTTCGCAGCGTAGTCAACTGCCTTCATGATCTTAGCAATCTCAAAGCCGGCCTATGATTTTACGATGAAACAGAGTTGACTACAACCAATTCATATCGAGCCTACCTGAAGCTCATCCGCCAAGATACCTTCCGCAATGTCAACATCGGCGGGTGGCTCACCTCGGTGCGGATCATCCCGGATTTCCTTTGCAGTCTTCTCGGCCTCCTCACGCATCTGCCGACGTATCTAGTCCAATGTTCAGTATACAAGTTCATTTGTGGAACTAGCGAAAACTTACCGGGCTGTCGACCATTCCTAGAAGTGCGCCTGACAATTTACCTGCCAAATTTACCCAGGGGTAGTATAGTCTGATCTCCTCTTGTGCCCTCAACGTGTTGAAGATGGCATCTGCATACCAGTAGCAGTTCTCTACGAACAGCGAATACTTCGGCTTGGCATTGTGAACTGCGACAAGCATGTTAGCGACGAGGAGGAGAGTCGGGGGCTCTTTGAAGACGACATTGCGAAGCAGAAGGGGAATCGGTGGTCCACTTGGGCTGGAAGAGCTGCTGACGCTACCGAAGACACCACGGACAGTGCTGATGGCCTTGGAAACAGCTTGAGAGATGCTTTTGAGAATGCCACGATCGCCAGGCTTGAGGTCAGCGGCCTCCTGCCAATCCCACAGGCCAATCACCACTTGATCTTGGTTTTTTTGTCGTTCTGCGATGATCCTCACCCACTCCTTGTATTCCTTGTCACAGACGAGGATGTGGAGGTATTCGTGTAAGACGGACGAGTTCGCGTTTTTACAATGTGTCATAGCAATAACAAAGCAATCGCGGAACTTGGTGAATTTGGGATCCGACGAGTGCTGGATGGCCTGTCTGAAGTCCTGGACAGAAATTTGTTCCATGATGTTGGTTGATGGTTATGGAGGGCTGAAATTGTAATCCTGAGGTAGGTGAATCTTGAGCTTGCAGCAACCACTATTTTAATACTTCGATTGGGAAACGTGCTGATCATGAGTTGTCCCCAGGAAAACCGAAAAATTAAATTTCACACGAACATTATCCCGCTGGAGTGAGTAAAGGACCGAGTTGACAGAGTTCTGTCGTAGTACGACAGGGAATCTTCCATATGAATGGAAGTTGTTGTGACTTGCAAGTTGTGCTCCCACTCCAATTATTCAAACCTTAATTCAACGGAGCACATCGATGAGCTTGCAGGCATACCACTCGTCGAGTTGAGCTGCTTCTGTGATTCTTTGGTAACTAGAGTATGGCGCCGCAGAAGTCGTTCGTTACCCCACATCAGAACGTGCAAACGAAAACCGAAATTCCCTTCAGTCCCCACCAAAACTGTCAAAAAGCGCCAGCCTGAGAATTCTCGAGTGCACGCGCGACTAGTACTTTCAGGAGAAAATCGGGCAATCTTTCACATTTGTTCAATCTTGGTACTCGGATCACTGCGACACAAAGTTATGCCATCTGAGGCCGAAAATATCAGTGGGCGTGTAGCTTGACGTGCTGTGGGACGAGCTATCTTCGGATGGCTCGGCCCTCCTGTGTTACTCATGTCTGAAGGGTATAAAGACAATCCGGGATTTGATCTTTATAACGATCCTACTCTTCTTAGCTCGATGGACTCTTATCTCGACCACCCCGGCAACGAAGTTCAGAATGTTTCTGAACCGAACGCTGACATCTCGTCGAGGTACGTACGTTTTTGTCTCTAATCGTCCTTTGCGCAATCCAAGTTTACTTCTCCTAGATTGCCGTCTGCCGAAAAGTGGGATACTTACCCAGCACCGTGTATAATTCTGACTCACGTCATTCGCTTAGACCTGATACAGTGGGAGAATTCACTTTACCCATTGATCCAGCAACTCTCAAGGCCACCAGTGTAAACTTTAAACGGTACGTGATCGGCATACCAAAAGACTCCACCTTTATTCCAACTGAAAAACTGTAACTGACACAACATCGCAGATTATTTGCTCTTATCATCGGGATCAATGAATACGAACAGAGTGAGAAGAACCTTGGTGGCGCTGTCCTAGATGCCGAGAAGGTCAAGACATTCTTGACCGATAAACTTGGAGTTCCGAGAGACAACATTAAGACTTTGTTCAACGAGGAGGCAACTAAGGACAGGATTTTGGCCGCGATCAAAGGACTTCCCAATGCCATCCCTAACCTCAATAACGATCCGATCCTCATTTACTACGCTGGACATGGCGGGAGGGCTCGGGCACCACCCGATTGGTATACCAGCGACGCGAAGAACAAGATTGAGATGCTCTGCCCTCATGACTTTAACTTTAGAGGATCCAATAGCGACGAAGGCCAGGGCATCTTTGATCTTACCCTTGCCCAGTATCTTAACGACATCGCTAGAAAATCGGACAACGTCGTGAGTCAAAATACAGTTTCAAGATAATTACCGTGTCTTAACAGACTACAGTGCGTAATTCTTGATTGTTGTCACTCGGGTTCCGCAACCCGAGACGGAGAATTACCAGTGGACTTCAAGATTCGTGGGGTTGAACTCCCATCCGGTTACGTAATTCCCCTCTCAGTCTTTGAGAAGCAGATTACCAGTGGCACACGAGGTATCGGGTCTGTGAAGGATTTCGAAAAGATAGGATCTCATTCCCATGTGCTACTCGCGGCCTGCAAGAAGGAAGAAGGAGCTGGAGAGCAATCTTCTGGCGGGTTTTTCACCACCGAACTTGTAAAGTTGTTTGGAGGGCCCAGGAACGTTTCGGACCTGACCTATCTGGAGGTCATCAAGACCATAAACCTTGAAGACTACACTTTGACGTAAGGGTCTGAAATTTTGGCTTTTGTCAGAAGAGCTCACCTGTGCTTTTATCTTGTAGGCAAAATCCCCAGTGCGTAGGCGCCAACCAAGAATGCTTACTGTTCAGTACCAATGTTCCCAGTCCATATCGTGCTCTGTCAATCAAGATCAGTGCTAAACCTGCTCCAGGAGAATTCAAACTGGACGCCGGCGAGGCGTACGGAATTCTCGGGGGAGCTGAGTTTAACGTTTACTCCGACAAGAATATGACCAACTTTGTTGGCAGGGTCAAAGCAGGTACCCCACGACAATACGACGCTCCATGCCATGTCGCGGACGGCATCCAGTTTCCTACGGATTTCCAAACTGGCTTTGCACTTCAGACGCACACTGGGTTCGGACGGGATATTCGCTTGTTTGTCCCACACGACGAAACATTTTCTCGACTGCTCAATGCATTGAAGGAACACATGCAGTATCGTGACAAGATGCAAACCTTCTGCCTCTTGGATAGCGAGAACCCTCCTGAAGGGGATCCAGCTGACCTTGCCCTACGCGTTGTTGACAAAAACGGCCAGAGTTTCGTTCATTTTGACGTCAAAAATCAGAAATGCGTAGAGATGGGCTTGACGACGATGCCATATGCGGTTTCCCTCAGCCTGGACAAATTCCTCATGGCTATCCTGCGCAACGCGGCCGATTTCTACTGGAAATTTAGGGATTATAAGCCCAAGCTCTCTTCCCTCGACGTCACGTTGGAGTGTTTTGAGCTTGAAAATGATCCAAATCGTGAAGACTTCTATAGGCCGAAGGACGACAGAAACAACCTCGTCAACTCCGATGGTACGATCGTCATCGACTCTGTGGATAGAAAGCCCGAGGAGAGTGACGATCCGGTCCCATACGGGTACAGGATCAATAACCGATCTACCGAAAACCTCTACGCAGCTCTCTTCTACTTCGACTTCAGTGACCTGAGCATCAGTATGTCCACCGTGGTTTCTTTCACTTGTTTGTTTTTTTTACTGAAAGAGCTCCCCCCCCACAGCATCCCACTATGAACCAGATTCTGCTCACAGCGGGGCCCCGGGCACTGTCGACTTTAGTATTCCACCGAAAAAATCCGTGACCGTTGGATTTGGAGATAGTGGAACCAATCCTATTGGATGGAGTATGAGAAGCGAGAAAAAAATTGACGAAGGCGTGTTCAGGATCAAGCAAGATGTTGACGTCGGCTTTTTGAAGCTCTACGTTGCGACCCACCGAACCGAATACCGGGATATTGCGCAAAAATCGCCTATAGATGGTCCGGACCGCGGGGGTGCGCCTTTTGGAGCGAGACGGCCGCGAATCCTCCTTGACACCCTCATTGTCCCAGTGGTATTGAAGAGAGGTGAGTGATGTCGGTCCAAGTTTGGCATAGGGTTTTTGGGAGAATATTAAGGGCAACGTTAAAATTGAGAAGCTAATAATGACAAAAAATATTTTTAACTTTGCGTCAATCATAAATTCAAAAACTCCTCGATCTTTTCCTTATTGACATGCCAGCAACTAACGATTCCACCTCACAAAGCTTCAGAATCCTCTACTGGCCCAGGTGCTAAGTTACACGACGACATCGAACATCACAGTCGTTACTTTTATTTGTAGAGACAGTAAGGGCAAGCCGAAGCTAGGCTCACAACCACGACCTACCCTTTCCTGCCGCCAGTATTCAGTTATGCGACTTGAGCGACATGGCGATTCATGGTCACGCAGCTACTTACACCATCCGCCATGAAGAGCACACGTTCAAGATGTACTTGAATGTTGCTTGGATTTAAAAAAGATCAGATTTGACCCGTGATAAGACATCTCAGACTATCATAGAAATCTCTTTATTCCGGTAAACCCTTGAAGCAATGAACCTCGACCATAGCTAGCAGGCCTCCATATTCTGAGTTTTACTGTATAGCGAAAAGTCAAACCTACCACTTTTGTCAACAAAGTACATGATAAACCCACTCACAATTGGTTCGCCACTATCAACCGGTATGTCGACTTCCTGACCGTCGTCGTCAAGTTCACCCCAAGGTATTTCCGCATCAAGCCTGGTACAAAAATAGCGATCAGTAAAGCATGGTTGCCATGAAGGATGAGGGAATTTATCATAATACGCACAAAAGTTCATCCTTACCCTCCTCTCCACGAATAACCGAAGCAACCTTGCCCCAACTAACGCGCTTCAACGTGTACAACGGGAAATAAACACATTCTCCTTTATCATTCGATCCCTTCTTCACGAGTCCTTGAGCATTTTGGAATTTCCAGTCCGTCTTTACGCTACCACCTATTTCAACACCCGGTGCAACAGGGACGGGAACAGTGGGTTCCAGAGAAAGGCTGAAAACATGATCCTCTAAGATCGAGAATCCAATTATCAGCGCAACCGATAATCACGGGTAGTATTTGAATCTCACTGTTGTTTCCTAGATAAAGACAAAAGCTGGGGCAACTCACAACGTCTGTACAAATAACCCGGCCTTTTAGAAGTGATTGGAACTTCTCTGCGAGCACAGTGGTGGTTGGGAATCCTTGCATGCTAAGGATGCGGGGGGCGATGAGGACCAAAAGAGCTCCCCGTTTCTTCTTAAACTCGAATTTTCCCTCGAAACCGACTTCCGCAAAAGGCTGACTGTCAAGATTCGGAACTTGGTTAGTGGGCATGTCAAAGCATAACGATCGGCTTGCTTACATTCCCGCTTTGACACCAGCGGACAAGCGGATCTCCCTAACGCCTTCCGATAAATACTTTTCGAAATCTGTAGGAGGGGTCACGCGTATCGGATGAGGACCCATAGCAGCCGATGTTGTTGGATCCTGATAGAGATTTCCTTCAACCTGGAATTCGCCAGTCGCTCCGTCTATCTGTCCGAAATCCCCAACCTAGCGAGTTTTCCCCATCGATCAGGAGATGGAATTTCCATGGTATGAACTGCTCACCTTGATTTCTTTGTTCGCGTCTATGTTTGCCCATTTGTTATTGGTCACTTGAAGTAAAAGATTAATAAATTTTCGCGATTCTTGCTGACCGAAGCCGAGCATTGTGATGATGGTTCGACAGATTGGAGGACGAGAAGTCTCTTGGGTGGGCAGGAATTATAAGAATGAGGCCAAGGCGAGGCTGCGGAAGGTAGCTGCTCATCTAACTCCGCCAGCTCAACCTCACGACTCGGAGTCACTGGTGACGATCTCATTACATAGCAAATCTAGACATTCTATGAAAGTGTCGCATGTCATCGATATCGATCCACCATCCGAGCTTGAGCTTCAAGGTGTCTGTATTGCGCTGTACTCAAGATGCAGTGGGGTCTCAAAGGAAAGGTAAAGCCTGGAAAACACGCACCTCAGATGCACAAATCGATATGGAGTGATTGTCGGATAGAAGATGTCGAAGTAACTTGACGAGGCTATAGGTCCTATCTATCGTTGAGTTCTGGGCCATGTATACTTAGCTCAATCGACTTGGGTAGCTGTAACGGTGATTCGAGAGGTACTCACCCTAATATCGCCTAGATATGTTTTGAGTCATGACAGCCGTCCTTCAGAAGATCTCATCCTCAAGCTTCAAGACTCAGGTTCGTGGGATGCGGAAGACCTTCAAAGCTTCAAGCATATGTGAATCGCGTGTTCGGGTTTTTTTGGTCACGCTGACGGTGCGGGGCGCCGAGCTTGCTTCGGGCCGCAAACAAGAAGTTACATAATCATCAATACTCATCGATAATGCTCCTTCCTCAGAACGCCTTACCGTGTACCTCACCATGCACTCTTCCAAATCGTCCATAAAAGGCCCGAGCGAAGGGTAAATCGACGAACAGAGCGATAGCTCCGTGTCCCTTACCTCTCAATGCTTCTCGATAGGCTGCACATCGAAGTTCAGAGCGTTGCCGAACTTCTCTGGTACATAGATGTGTACGTCGTCCTCCCCAAATGGTTGTTGGCTGTCATTCAACTCTAATTTCTTCAGATACCCTCCTCCCGAAATGTGATATTCGGTCTCCGGCCATCCCGGTTCCTCGCTGACTTACCTTGCAGAATCGTACCACCTAATCAAAGAAAACCTGTGATTGGTGATGACTTTGCGGAGAACCAATCCATTGTATTACCAGAGGCAGGCAGGCAAGTTTTGTTTTTTCATCGCTCAAGTACGACATGTAATTAATTGTCTCGAATTGGGCTCAGACCTCCAGAAGAAGTAATTGCTGTACCGCCACCTCCACCTTCAGTCATCCCGGTTCAACAGTATGTCACTATTTCTATGCTTGACAAATATAATGAGTATGGTTTCTGCAGTGTTCCCCCTTCTTTATTCGCTGTTATCATAGGCATCAACGAGTATGCAGACCCTAAAGTCAATAACCTTCTTGGCGCCGTCCCTGATGCGGATGCGGTCTGCGATTTCTTGGTCTCAGACCTTCGCGTCCCAAAAGATCGTATCGTGAACTTGCGAAATCAGGAAGCAACGAGGGAAGGAATCTTGAACGTCCTCCAAGATCTTGTGAAAAACCC
The DNA here is from genome assembly GCA_014904975.1 of Marasmius fiardii PR-910. Classification (NCBI taxonomy): domain Eukaryota; kingdom Fungi; phylum Basidiomycota; class Agaricomycetes; order Agaricales; family Marasmiaceae; genus Marasmius; species Marasmius fiardii. Next base: position 33,322 of record MU127805.1, on the reverse strand, counting down.
AAATATCTTGAGCCAGGACCCGCTCCTGATCTTCTACGCTGGACATGGGGGTGAGGCCAACGCACCTGACGGTTGGCAAATCAGCAATGACGGCAACAAGATTCAGATGCTTATCCCTCACGATTTTGCAATCTCCGGCTCTGATACACTACAAGGGCATGGTGTATTCGACTTTACCCTGTCCCGACTTCTCACTGATATTGCGAATAACAAGTCGGACAATGTGGTGAGTGAAATCAGCGGCATGATGGGCGATTGTACCTAACCCCAGTCATAGACCGTGATTTTTGACTCTTGTCATTCCGGATCGGGAACCCGGGATGACGAATGGGACGAGACATTTGCTACTCGTAGTGTTAGACTCCCGAAGGAATACAAGATCCCTATCCGTGTCCTGGAGGAGGATTCCGGCGAGCGTACTAGTAGCATCGCTAAAGGTTACGAACGCGGCGGACTTCGCTCGCATGTACTTCTTGCCGCCTGTATGCAAGGCCAGACGGCTAAGGAGAGAGATCACCGCGGCGCGTTCACCTCACAGCTTCTAGAGTTACTCAAGGAAGAAGGCGTGGACAAGCTGACTTACAAGGATGTCATTGCTCGTATTCCCGACTTGCCACTGTAAGAACCTCGGATTCTGTTGACTTATTCAAGAGTGTTTATCTATGACCTTGAACTCAGACAAAATCCCCAATGCGAAGGTGTTAATCAAAGCCGGATATTATTCAACGCCAAAGTCGCGAGCCCATATCGTGCATTGTTTAATATCAAGCCCAGCTCAGATTGTTTTATCCTCGAAGCCGGTGAAGCACACGGGATCTCAAAGGAAGCAGAGTTCAACGTTTACTCAGACAGAAAATTGACTCAACTTCTTGGTACGGTCAAAGCTGACGCGCCGAACCCATTTCACACTCGATGCATCGTCGACGGCTCTCCATTTTCGCTCGTAGAGCCCGCGTTTGCACTTCAGACTCACGTTGGAGAGGGACAGGATATACGCCTGTTCGTCGAGGCCAACGACGCTTTCCTTGACCTCTTCGTGAGTCTCGGGAAGCAGATGCAACGAACAGATGGTAACAAACGAAGTTTCCGTCTCGTGAACAGCGTAGACGAAAATCCCGATCTCGCTATCAGTGCCAAAGATGGTTTCGTCCGATTCCATATCATGGAGCAAGTGTGCCGAGACAAGGGCTTAACGGAAATGCCATTCTACAGGACTCCAGTCCATAAAACGGACGACCTCCTGACAATCTTACGCAGTGCCGCCGATTTCTATTGGAACCTCCACTATACTAATAGGAACCCGAAGGGTCCGATCCTTACCCAAAAGGTTTCTCTGGAATGCTTCAAACTCGTCTACTCTGGGCAGTACACGGATGATTTCGAGGAGATTCTTGCGCCGGCGCAAGATGCACAGAATCTGAACGTTGATGGTATGATCACCATCGACGTGGATGAGGATGTCCCGTATGGGTACAAGATAAAAAATGACTCCAACGTACCCCTCTATGCGGCTCTCTTCTACTTTGACTTCAGTGATCTGAGTATCGGTATGTCGTCATGGTTTCTTTCTCTTTTAAAACTAACAGAGATGGTTTCCCAGCGTCCTATTATCAACCGCCTGTCGCCAAAAACAAGGTCGATTATTCCATTCCTGCACATGGGTGCTTGACTATTGGGTTCGGAGACAGTGGTACAGTCCCTTACACTTACTTCTTGAGAAACAATCAAGAGGTCGACGTCGGTTTTTTAAAACTCTACCTCACAACCAAATACGTCGATCACTCTGGTATTCCTCAGCTTTCGCCTTTCGGGAGGGATCGCGGCAATCGAGCTGAACCAGCGAAGCAACGACTTCTCTGGGACACGCTAACTATCCCAATGGTTCAGAGGAGAGGATCGACTTTTGACCGATCCTCTCGATCTGGAGGAAGACTTGGTACCGGTCTCGGCGGGTATGGTGAAGAATTTGGGGCTAGTTTTGGTGCGAGGTTCTGAAGTGGGTTTCCGCGGCTGCAAACAACTATTGGCCTAGTCCAGAAATGCTGTCGAAACCCTGCCTTCATGATTATCTGTCTCGTTTTCATGTTTTGTTCTTGCCGTCTCGATGTTTGTATTTTTTGAAGCGTCTAAATATGAATCTTGACTGGTGGGCGAACATAGAATTACAGGAACTCTGATGTAACCAATTCAAGTCGGCAGAAAGAGCGGATGTGCCGGGCAGGAACTGGACCGAGCCGGTAAATTAAGGAACCGTTGTAATAACTGGTTGCCGAACTGTCACCGGCACCAGCCGCATGTAACGAAGACACGACTCGTCCTATTCAAGTGTTATCTTTGCTCTCTTCATTTCCCGCAATTACATCCAAAACCGAAAAGCCTATGGAGACCTCAGATCAACCGGACTTGTATACCGTCCTCTTCGAGCGCGGGTTCGAGCAGATTGCCAACTTTCATCAATCCGGCGATATCCAGGATCTTTCCTTAGCTATAATATATTTTAAACAAGCCAACGACATCTCCGAGAGTGACCGCACGCTCTTGAACTTGGGCAACTGTTTGTTCCGCCGTTACGAGCTCATGATGGACGTGCGTGACCTGGAGGCTGCCATTATGGCGCAGGAGAAAGGCATCGCCCTCCAAACCGAGGCTTCTACAGTATCTCTCAATAATCTTGGAAAAATGTTTTACACCCAGTTCAAGCTCTCGTCTTCAGAAACCGATCTCGAAAAAGCATTGCAGACCTTCCGCAGAGCCATGCGTACGGCGGCAGCGGGGGGACCCAGCAACCTCCTTGAATCAGCTCGATCTTATGCAGAGCTCTCCTTAAAGCATCGTAGCCCATCAGCAGCGCTTGATGCTTACCGATATGCCATGAAACTCATCCCCCGTCTCTCCCGTGCGGGAACACCGTTTTTATCCCAGCTCCGGTGGATTTCTAATGTCAGAGAGTGTGTTAATGGAGCCGTCGCTGCTGCTATCGAAGTTGGTGACCTTGAGCTTGCTCTGGAGTGGTTCGAGAGAGGTCGGTGTGTGTTTTGGGATCGCCTTCGACAACATCGGACTCCACTTGATAATCTCCAACAAGTAAATCCTGCCCTTGCAGATGAAATTGACAGCATCCTGCAGGAGCTTCCCAAGGCTGAGGCTGCGATCGAGGCCCTCGCAGACCAGCCTATACAGACACCTGGCAGAGATGAAATCAGGAGGAGGGGAAGTGACCTGGCTCGTCGGCTTGATGAGCTAGTTGAGGCTGTTCAACGCCTCGATGGTTTTCAAGACTTCATGAAACAGACCCCAAAGGAGTTCCGGGATGCCGCTGCCCACGGCCCCATTGTTTCCCTCAACATATCGCCAAATCGTTGCGATGCTCTTGTTTTGAGCCAGGAAAGCCAGTCAATTATACATGTTCCTCTTCCGAAATTGACTCCTAAAAAGGCTCTCGAGATGCAACGTGGTTTACAGGGGTCTCTTGATGACCCCAATGCGCGCACGCGTGGCTTCCGACCGTTCTCTCCTGCAGCGCGTCGCGGCTTAAAAAGTGTACTGTCCAACCTCTGGCTGTGCGTTGTTAAGCCCATCCTGGACAAGCTCGGATATCTTAACCCCATGTCAGAGCCACGCCGCATTACATGGTGTGCCTCTGGACCTCTGTGCTTCCTCCCCCTCCACGCGGCGGGCATCTACTCCGACACTGACGACTGTTCCAAGGTATTTGATTGTGCCATATCATCATACACACCCAGTATCTCGACATTGCTCGGCGCCGTTCGAAAACAGGATACAACGACGGGGCGCGTATTTGAGGGGCCTAAAATCCTGGCTGTTTCCCAGCCCGCTACTCCCAAAATGAATGCTATCCCGTGCACAGTGGATGAGATCATCGCAGTGCAGAGTGTTGTTGGGAAGGGAATGACATGGGTCAATGATAAGAAGGCAACGACATCTTCCGTGCTTGCAATGATGGAGAAACACCCTTGGGTCCACCTTGCATGCCATGGAGTTCAAGACTTGGAGAAGAGTGCGTTCATGTTGTATGATGGTAGTGTGGAACTTCGGACGATTATGGAGCTCCAGTATGACCAGAAAGAGCTCGCAGTCCTTTCTGCATGTCAGACGGCGATGGGAGACGATACCTTCCCTGACGAATATGTAACTCTAGCCACAGGGATGCTCATGGCCGGATACAGGAGTATTGTTGGGACAATGTGGTCTATTGGAGACAAGGATGGGCCGATCGTGATGGAAAACTTCTATTCGTATCTTGTCAAGGAAGGGCGTGGTGATATCAAGGGAGCTGCCTATGCTCTGCATCAAGCTGTGGGAGAGTTGCGCAGAGAGGTTGGAGAAACGAAGTTTTTGCAGTGGGCTCCCTTTATCCATGTTGGTGTCTAGTAGGAATGTAAGTGACCTCGGTCAGCTTCCCTCTTACCGTAAGGCCCGTTACTTACTTTTACGCACTATATACCGGTTTGTATTTCCAGGCACTTTATCCTAAGTAGAAGCGGTACGATGATACCCGGACCTTGCTTAACTTCTTTGAGTACAGAAGCTAGATGATGGAATCCAGGGACAAACCGAGAAAACGGTTCGTGGAGACACGTCACTCACCCCTCCTCACCCTCCTCCCAGTCACCGTAGCATGCCCCGAGAAGCAAAACCCGAGTTTACGAAGTAGGGAGGTCAACGAAGTGGTAAAGAGTAAGAAGAAAACTGGAGTGCACCTGTAGGTCCTGCGACGCGTCTGCGCTCGTACTCTCAATCTGCGTACCTAGAAGTCCAGTGATGTTCATGAGGATACAGACATAAAGAGCAATATACCAGAAACTCAGAGGGAGAGATGCAGAAATGGGAGAGCTGTGAGGCCCGGGCAAAACATCGGAGTTCAAACTCTCGATAGCGAACTGAGAAAACCAGATGACTAAGTACAAACACAGACCGGACCCAACCCCACATGTCTCCTCCCCACACGAACCTCGATTGCTCAAGCGCTTAATATTCGATATTCGATGTTCAACGTTCAATCCTCACGGCGTTTCACTCCGTTCGCGATCAAATCCATCCGCTTCTGACGATACCACGACATGTCTTCACCACTGAAAGGTAAGTGAATGGCCACACAGGAAATGCCACCTCTATGGGGGGGGGGTGTCCTATAGAGGGATTTACATTTATTCCAATTCTATGGATCAATGAGTGACAAAGAAAGGTTTCAACCATACGATCCTTCAATCCGTCATTGAATAGCTTCTAATCCATGGCTATTTCTTGAGCTCCGAGAGCTGATTCACCATGTGAAATTAATTGACCGTATAAATTTCAGCGTTATAGATGTACAATGCGTCTTTCCTTAACTTCAAATACTCGTGATGGTCCTCTTATCTTCACATTCGCGAGCCCGTGCGGAGTCAAGACCTACCAAAGGAGTTGGGGACGACTTCAATCCAGTAACTGTTTAAGGAAAACGTCCAATCTCGGTTAACCGACCATGCCCTGACCAGGGGAAGGAACGTACCCATCAGGATCCAAGATGAACGCAATATTCTTCATTTTCCCATCTGTAAGTTTCTTCTTGAACTGGACACCCTGTTCTTCGAATCGTGCGCAAGTTTTGGCGACATCGTCAACAGTGATAGCAATGTGACCGAATCCTCTCCCTGGATCGCTGTTTCCGCTAGCGTATCCCTGGAAATTGGAGTCGCTTTCGGTTCCGTGGTTGTGAGTGAGCTCGAGAATCCCTGGGTTAATGTTGATAAGTATGCCCACCAGGATTCGAGCCAAAAGGTTTTTAGCACGTACCCTCCCTTCCCCAGATCTCATTGGCCTTCTGTTCGTCATTCAAAGAGTCAAATTTGTTGTCCACGTCAAATGCAAGGAAATAGAGCGTAAAGTCAGACATTGGCCTCGCTACGATCGCAGTTGTATCAGATATTCCTGAAATTTGGTTCGATAGATTCGAGTAATACCGGCAAGGAGTGTCATTCCGAGAATCTACAGTTCATGATCAGCCTAAACGGAATTTACGCTAAGAGCGTGTCCAGCCTCAATCGCAACTGACCTTGGTGTAAAATTCAAGCGAGACTTTGGGGTCCTTCACACGAATCATCGTGTGGTTGAACTGTTGTCCGCATTCAAGTCAGGTTTGGACCGTCAAGTATCTTTGAAGTGAACACATACCTTGAAGCTAGCGGTATCTGCAGTGCGAGGCATCTTCTCGTCGTGGGCGTTGAAGTGAGAGTTGGGGAATTCTTTTTGGCGTCGATGATGACTGAGCTTGACATCATGGGAATCGAGATCAGATAAGCCCTCCACGAGGGGTCCTTCCGTCCGGAAATTTATGGGCATGAATCTTTTCTGAATGTCGAGAAGAAATAAAGAAAGGACATCAGTAGGAAATTCGGGACCCTGCCAAACCCGTTGAAGGTTGTTGGCAGACTCGGGGTTGGCTGCAGTCGAAGGTAATTGCATCTCAGATTCCCACGAGACGCGTGCTCTGGTCTCCAAATAACTTACAACAACGCGCCAGCTGACGTCAAGTCACGTTTGCGCTCCTTCATTAATTCCGCCCCCACTCAGGTCAGAACGGAATCCCCCGCAGTTTCCTCTCCCAAACAAGCCCGGAGGCCTGAGCGAAACACGATGAGGACGCTCAATGGCCCCATTCGTCACGAAAGCCTACGGGCAATCCTGTTCAAGGAAACGCCCGTTTTTCCGCCAACATGAAATACTAGAGCTGCGGGCCCCAGATAGAGATATAACGGGAAATTTGAAGAGGTGAGCATGAATTTGTTCTCGAAGAATGTTTCTCGAATCTAATAATCCAATCTTCGGGTAGTTAAGCTCATTCGAAGGATGCTGGCCTGAAGGGTGTTAAAAACGTTTAAAGAAGTTGAACGGCGTTCAGCGGAATTACGCTTGGACAGAGAAGAGTGAAGGCAACCTTAGCCTCGTATTTTTGGTTCTGGTGCGTCAGATACCCGCCGTTACGGGAAGAAGTCATCTCACAGTGACCCACACCCTTCCTTAGCGATCTCAATTTTTGGCGTCGAAGAACTATCCAGCCTGCGAGGAACGACAACTGGATCGAGACATTCACTAACCGTCAAAGGCTTGTTTTGAGAAGTCCAACCCACAATGGATGCGAAAAAAACGATCGGGTATGTCATCGGTGATCCTAGTGAAGGTCCGGTCTCGAAACTGAATAACAGTACCCTAGTCAGCTGTGCGCGTAGGGAACGCCAAGGTCAAGCACCGGGTTTGCCAAATAGGCTTTCAAACACTGCGACGACGGATATCAAAGCGGATTTTATTGGGGCTGACGACCTTGCTCTTCAGCGCTGGTCGCGTGCCCATTTGCTTGCCAGGAAATTTTCATTGAATAATAGGATGCAGGGCTCGATCTGAACGAAGCGCGGAAGTCCTATGAAAGTATTCACCTTCGTCAAGATAAGCTCGGTACTTCACCGCGAAAGCAGATGTGTCTACTCCTCGGCTCACCCTCTCGGAGATTTTTTCAAGTCAGGAAATTCCGTCCTCCGCCATCTCGGTGTACGTGGTGATATGCACGTTCAGCTATGTCACAGATATGGATCATTCTTTAGCACCGGAACTGAGTTTTCCCAAGTGCTCGAACCCCAAAATATTTCTACAGAATAGGCAGCAAACGACAATCCAGCGACATATTAATAGCGTTATAGGCGTGGAGTGTTTATGACTCTTTTAGCACGGCTACCGTGTCTTTACTATTTCTGGTCCTCATGACTGAGCGCTCTCAAGACTTGGTTTTTCGCCGTCCGTATATTCAGGGGTCTGTCCAAATGGTCTTGTGTTTTCTACGTGCTGAAAAAAGCAACCACTCCCAAAATAGCTGGAGAACCGACAGGAGCACGACGCTCAGCGAAAGAGGGCTCCAACGGCCTGGTGGTGGTTTGGTATGTGCGTTCGCCTGTTATCTGATGATCGATAACAGAATTGTTCTCTGGTATGAGTTTAGTGCTTTCAACGAAGTAGAACTTAGAAGCTCACGGAGCTTGTGGCGGCGTTTTCACGCTGGCATCACGGAGGGAAAATGAAGACAGGAAGGTATTCAATTTTGGAAAACGGTATGTTTTTTTGCCATCCCTCTTCGCAGAATCATTCGCCATAAGAATCCTTATCTGTCTCGGAGCTTGCGCTGGCATGTAACTAATATCGTTTTAGCCTTCCACCGACTGTATTTGTTCGGGCCCAATAGTTTGGTATGCAAAGGAAAAGGCATGTTAAGGTGCATTAACTATTACCCTCATGCGATTCGCCGTGCTTTCTAAGTGCATAGTTTTTGCTAGATACAGTGGTTGCCGCCTTCGGCCAAGCGATGCTCTTGGCCCCGGGATGACAGGAATACACCATGGCAAGTGAATACATGTTCATTTATCCGCCATTAATATCAAGTTGGACACTATGAATCTGTTATTGTACTTTTTTGCAGAACGTGGTGTCTGGACGTTCATTGGATACCCTCTTGGAAGTTAAAACCTTCAACACGGGTCCGAGGTCTGCTGATCATCTCGACTACAAGTTCGACTTCGCTGTGCTGTCAGGGACCTGATGCTGAGGAATGTATTTTGGGAAGTTTGAATGATGAAGAATAGATGATGTGATCACGTCGGCAAGATGACCGAACAGGACGAGGTACGGGGTTAGCTCCCCAGGACTGGCGGTGGTATGGAATTGAATTGCACTCACGCATAGTTTCTAGAACCGGAAACGTCATGGGGAAACAGAGCTGCTGAGAGCCTGGATATCAATGAAACGAGGCAATGCCGGGAAAAATGCCCCTTTAATTGCCGTCATCTGTACTAGCGGTCAAAAACCTCCAAAAAACACGCGACGTACGCACTGTCGCTCTGAAATTCGTCAGTGGGTGTGCAATCCTGCACTGAGCGTGCGCACGAACTCTAATGATCTTGGTACACAAACCTTTACTGGAGGACCTCTACGTGGATCGTTGACCCTTCCTGGCATTTCCTAATACTGCACGGCTCACCCTATGATCCCGTTTGGAAGCTCATGTGAGAGTCATGCGCAGTGAGGCTCATGATTCGATGACAAGTAATCATCGGAGCTTGAAGGCCTTAATCATCAAGATCTGTGCAAACCCCAAATGCCATTCAGACGCTGAGAGGCGCACGCATGTGAGTTTAATTCTTAGTTCAGGCGTTCGAGTTCGAGCTGGGATGGCGTTCTAGAGTGCACTGACAAACTTGGTCGATTCTCCTTGGGGGTTGCACAGTGCTTCTCGTACTTGGCAACCCGCTCCCTCCGTCCCCGGCCGGGTCGATCATTATAGCTATGGCCCCACTGCATAGTTGAGAGTGGGGGTGCGAGAGCAATCATTTATGAAGATGATAGCACTCAGGATACCATTGTAGTTGAATACAGATTTGGGAAGAGGTGGGGAGATCGGAGATCGGACTATTCGGAGGTTCGGGAAAGATGACGGAAGCAAACAGAGCGTGGGAATCCATGAAAATTTTGGTGATTTGTTGGGTGATTTTCTTCTGTTCTTCTCGGCCACCTCGTGTTGGTTGCAAATAAGGCCCAAGTCAGCGTACACGACGGAGACTCCTCATTTCCGCAAACTTGTTCACGAACCACCACCATCATTTCAACCGCGCGATATCCCCTCTTCCCTCCCTCCCCGTCATAGCTAGTTTTTGCTTTTTTTTTTTTCCTTTCACAGCTCTCTTTCAGTTCTTTCTTCTCGCTTAAACATTCAATATGGCGCCACCACCACCACCACCACCGCCTCCTCCCCCAATATGTTTGCCCAGTTTTGGCAAAAAAAAGAACCGAAGGTTATCCTTTTCAAGCGCAGCGCCCGGCGCAAATCCCAACAACTCATCCTACGCTGGCTCCCAGTTCTCTGGATTCGTAGGCAATCCTGAAGCTCCAGAAAAAGTCGCTCGCCATAATTCGTTCTCCACTTCTTCCTCCCAATCATCCTTGGCTTACCACACTGCCAATGGCCGCAGTCATGGTCCTCCTTCTCTGCAGTCCCCACGACCACTATCAGGCGTTACTTTTCATACAGACTCGGAGCATTACGACGAAATCCCACGAGATATGGTTATGGATTTCGGGAACGGAGCGGGCGGTATTATGAAGAAGAATGGCAAACCCAAGTTGATCAGAGGGAACACAATGGCTGGGAGTAAAAAGAAACCTCCCCCATCTGTAACAACTGCTGGAGAAGGGGATCATGTACGAAGTCTTAGTGATGGTGAGGTGAAGAAAGAGAAGGAGAAAGGTGGAGGTTTTGCGAAGAAGTGGGGTTACGGATGGGGGATAGGGAAGAAGAACAAGGAGAAGGAGATGTTGGCTGAGATTGAGGAGAGAGGAGAAGGGGAATCATTTGTGTCTGGAGGATCGCAATCAAACCTTCCCATGTACCAATCTCAGGCGTCGATGCCTCCTCCACTTACACCTCACAGGAGTAACACCAGAACCACTCAACAAAGCAAGGATTCAGAGGGCACTTTGGTTCGAAGAGACACCCAACGAACTCAAACCACGATGCACAGTCAGTCGTCATGGAACCCACATCCCGATGGTTTTGCCCAACATCCCGGTCTCACACGAGAAATGTCGGGACGAAGTGGACGTAGCGGACATTCTGGACATTCTGGTGACGGTTGGCCTCCGGCTGCAGGAGCTGATTTGAGTCGATCTGGTACTGGTTCTTCGGGAAGGACAGGTCGCTCTGGCGGCAGCGGTGGTATGGGTGGAGCTGATTTGTATCGTTCTGGAACAGGCGCATCGGGTCGTTCTGGAGCTGATTTACATCGTTCCGGAACGGGTGTATCCGGCCGTTCTGGTGGCGCTGATTTGAGTCGATCCACGACAAGGAGAGCGAGGTTTAAAGGCAACGATTCGACCTCGACTTTAGTGGGAAGTGATACGAGTGCGTATCAGAGGAAGCTCCATCCGAACGAGAGTATTCATGAAAGGGTGGAAACCGGTGATCGTCTTGATCAACTGAGGGCCTTGATGACCCAGGAGAAGGAACCCTTGCACTACTAGTGAGTATCAATCACGTTTGCCATCCTGACTGATTCTCATCGTCTTCTAGTATTGTTCCAAGCGAAGATGCTCATCAGTCTGAATACGTGGCCAGTAGCGACAAACGACGTCAATATATCTGCGGGTAAGTAGCTGCATTCTTCACGTCCACTCCAACTTATGGCCGTCGGTGTTGGCTCTTAGCTTTTCGGGTACAAACGGATATGCGATCATATCCCCTACGGATGCATGGCTTGTCACGGATTCGAGATATTGGGGTCAGGCTCTCAGACAGATTGACTCAAACTGGAGGTTGGTCAAAGCAGGGGGTGTGAATCAACCGAAGGATTGGATTGACTGGCTAATCGTGAGTCATCTCTGGCCTGTTACGTATCTTTTCCTGACGCGTCCTCTAATAGTCTGAAGCACCCCCCAACTCTCGCATTGGGATTGACGCTCGTATGATCTCATATGAGAAAGCAACTCTCTTGAACTCCAAGCTCAACCCCACTGGCTCGAAGCTAGTCTATCCTATTCAGAATCTGATCGACCTGGTATGGAAGGATAAACCATCGAAAAGTCGAGAGCCCGTGTTCATTCAAGGGCGAGAATTCGCGGGTGAAGATGCCGCGAGTAAACTGGATCGTCTGAGGCAGTGGATTGCCAGCCAGCCTCCAGATGTGCCCAAGTATTCGACGTCAGCGCCCGCTCAACCTAAGCCGAATCAGATTCCAATTGCAACATTGATTTCTAATCTTCCTGCAATAGGTTAGTAGCCATTAATGATATGCTTCCCTTCAAGTTGGCTTACCCTCCTTTGTAGCGTATCTCCTCAACCTTCGAGGCAGCGATATACCATACAACCCACTCTTTCATGCTTATCTGTTCGTTTCTGTCGATCCTGCTGCAACGACGTTATTTCTGGACTCAAGCAAAGTCGTACCCGATGTAGAAGCATACTTGCAGAACCTGGGTGTGCAGAGGAAAGACTACGTTGATATTTGGCCGTTCTTGCGACATCGACAGTGGAATAACGAGGGGAAGATTATCATCTCCCCTCAAACATCGTATACCATTTCTCTGGTTCTGACGCACTTCCGCACGATGGTGTTACCATCGCATGCGGAGCATATGATGTCAATCAAGAATACGACAGAGTTAGAGGGGATGAAGAGAGCCTATCTTAGAGATGGGGTTGCTTTCGTGAGTACTGCTGATTTCAGTCCTACTTCCACCTCACTGACGTACTGTCGTGCGGAAGACACGTTTCCTTGCCTGGCTTGAAGCTAAACTGTCGGATGGATATGATATCACGGAATGGGAAGCTGCTCATCGCCTCACAGAGTTCCGAAGAACGCAGAAGCATTTCATGGGATTGGCCTATGAGAATATAAGTGCTAGTGGAAAGAATGCGGCACTGCCCCATTATTCTCCCAAGAAAGATGACGCGAAGATGATCGATAGGTCGCAAGTGTACTTGAAGTAAGTGATAACCCTTTATTTTTTTTCATCCCGTGAAGTTGGAGGCTGATCGATCTCGCCAGTGATTCTGGTGGCCAATATCGGGACGGAACTTGTGATACCACACGGACAGTGCACTTTGGTCGCCCTACTGAGGAGGAATGTGAGGCGTATACGAGGGTGTTACAGGGACATGTGAGTAACCCGGTGCTCCCTCGACTCAATGTGGTCTGACTCAATTGTGGGGTTACACAGATCGCCATTGACTCTGCTGTTTTCCCTGAGGGGACGTCTGGTATGCAGTTGGATGTTCTAGCTCGGAGAGCATTGTGGAAGGAGGGAATGAATTATATGGTTCGTGGCACCCTCGCTTGGTTGTCTTCTTTGGAGGCAATGTCTTACGCCTTACGTAGCATGGTACTGGGCATGGATTTGGTTCCTTCCTCACGGTGCACGAAGGTCCTCAAGGTTTTAACAGCGCTGTCCCTCTCACTGTTGGACATGTGGTCACGAACGAACCTGGTTTCTGTGAGACTTGCTTTCCTGTCCACTGTCCACTTTCCTTTTGAAAAATTCGCTAACACCGTCTCTATTTCCAGATAAAGAAGGCAAATTCGGAATCCGAATCGAGTCTGCTTTGGCCGTAAAGAGGTTTAGGGTAAGCTTCCAATCTTTTTAGCTTGAGTTCGCATACCGATAAGCCTTTGGACTTGTAGGGGAAAGGCCAAAGCGGAGATGTTTGGTTGGGATTCGAGCGGTTGACATGCGTGCCGATTCAGACTAGGATGGTGAAAGAAAGCATGCTCACCAAAGAGGAGAAGCAGTGGTTGAAGGTACGTGCGTTCTATCTCCGGCCCGAATTCTCTGTTGATAGGACGGTTTAGGATCACAATCAACGATGTTATGATAAACTTTCGTCGTGGCTCAAGGACGACAAGCGGGCTATGAAGTGGTTGAAGCGTGAAGCCGATCGTGGAATTGGCCTCGCTGGAGCTGCACCTGGTGGACTTACAGTCGATTGGGATTGAAAGTACGATCACTCCCCTTTTTTTCCCCAATCACACACTTCGTTGCTCAGGCTGGTTCCTCGTGCGCTTCTGCTTTTTTTTGACTTGCTTATCTGCTCCGGCTCCTGTGACAACTCTATTCTTGCTACGTGATTTTTTTTTTCGGCTCTTTCTTTGTTTATTGCGGATTCCTCCCCACTCATGTTCCTGATATTTTGGTGTTCTCACCTATCTGTTTTTTCTACCCCTTCCGCTCTCCTGGATCTGGATGGATGTACAAACTACTGCTACAAGGACCCCATGACTCGATTCCATATACATGCCTACTCCACTGTCACTACCGTTTTTTTTCCTCTTTTCGTCTAAACGAGGTTTTGTTGTTTTCTCTTTTTACGGATTGAATTTTATAAATTAATGCCCGCGATGATACTATACTTATAGATGATTCTGTACAACTGACTGTGTACATACTGTTACTTACGGCCAATTTTGATTACGAACTTGTACTGAGGATGCGAAACGAGACCTTGCTGATATACTTGGTGCTTGAACACGACAGGACTTATCGTCAGGATTGCCCCCGGTTTTGAGCATGTCCAACCTATGTGCCTGTGCAGTTCGCCATCCTCCGGGAAAGATCTGCAGGCGGGAGGTTGTGGTCGGAAACCGTTCCCGTCCGGCTTCGGAGACTCGAGAGATTACGGGAGATTTCCACGAAGTGTTTGGACACGTATGAGTCGGCTTTTCGTAGAGTTGTAGTGACGAATCATCAAGCTTGCTCGATAGTCGGTGGACATTGGAAGAGCTGCGCGTTATTGTCACGATAGTCACGAGACGACGGGCGGTGACTTCTGACTCGTTCCTCTGGGCCTTGCTACTATGGTAACTATCACTGGCGTTTGACTGATTAAAAATTAACCCGAACACTTGGCCTCTTTGTGGCGTAACTCGGGTGCGTTCGCCGTTCGGTTACAAAAAAAGCTGCCAACAGCTTCCGCCACGCCAGCTTGCGTCTAAACCCCCTCCCAAAGAAAAAAATCTTTGACGACATGGACGGCTTGCTCACACCTTTCTCAACGAGTTTGCGGGGTCGTATACATTAGGGTACACTGAGGTAAGAAAGGGTAGGGGCACCTTTGTTAAAAGTTCTTCAGCTACATATAATATATTAGTAACAGCGGAGAGGGTCGATCTTTCACGCGAAACAGCTTTCTACCGATACCCGACACCCGTTTGTCGCGCTCTCTCTGGAAAGGCGCGTTCAGGACATACGCGCCACAGTAAATGATCCTGTCTTTCAACTATTCACGCTTCAATTGACCATCAGTGAAGACACCTAGGAAATCTCGAACGCACAAAAGGCTACTGAGGCACAGAACTCCTCGCTAATATCGCTGTTGGTCTCCTTAGTCCCCTAGGCCGATTTCAGTGCTCGGCAGTCGGGGGCTTTGCTGGTGTAGGTAGGCCTTGCCTCATGGAGGAATTGGCAATGACACATGCGGCCCTCGCAACAAAAGACTCAGAAGATGATCATGGCACATGAATTGCGATCGATTTTCCAAGACTCCGGAAGCCGAATCACCATGGCCGAATTAAAAAAAGAAAAAAAAACGCAAACATCGCGCCGTGTTTTTACCTCTTTTTCCTACTTCCACCAAGAGTTAACTTCAGCGTCAACGAGATGAGGTTGGGCGGCATTTCAGGCTTATTTCGCAATGTTGGTGTTGCCGTTGCAGGTGGGGACCCTGAGACTGGCGAATTAATAGCGACAGGATTATGGCTTTTTCACGTTCTTCAGGTCTATACTTCGTGTATGGTACGTGTGGTTGGTAGCGTCTACCGTCTCAAATCTCTTACTGGCTTTTAACAGATGGCTGTCGCGGTTTGGGACTGGCTCTGCTGCATTAAGAGTACGTCTTTCCCGCTCATCTTGAAAGTTATTTGTAGGTTCACGCGTCTCTTGGACAGTGGAATGGCATAGGATTTGGAAACGAGAGTGGTCGATCGTCAACTTTCTCTATCTATGGACTCGGTATTACGGATTGGTCTGCTTTTCTATTAACCTATGGCTCTTCAATGGCTCTTTCACCACTGAGCGATGCAAAGTTTTGTGCGTTTTTTTTTTTTTGCGTTTGCATGATCCTCGTTCCACCCAACTGAAAATTTATTTCGTCTAGGCATTTCTTGATTGTTCCTACTTGTATGTGGGTGTCGGTTAGCTGCGGTACGCTCGAATTTTTATCTGTCACAAAGCTGATCATCTTACCACCATCCGATACTTTAGAGTTAATTCTTACCGTCCGAACATACGCTTTCCTCGGGAGAAAACTTTGGGTCGCTCTATTCCTTGGAACCCTGTTGTTGGGAGAAATTGCGTTCCTCCTCTTTGTCGCTGTCAGAGGCGTGCACCAGAATCCTCTACCGCTCGGGAACGTAGGACCCTGCACCGCTTCCGATCGTCCTGGTCAACACATCGTGATGGGTTGTTGGCTAGCTCCGGTTGTTTTCGACCTTATCTGTACCGGAATGACGTTTTTCAAGGTATGCAACTTTATGCTCGGGACTTTTTCTATAGCCCTGAAGGCTTTTTTTCGGGTTTAGGCTTTTCAGTTGAAACGCATGGGTGTGAAGAGCCCCGTGATCGCCATCTTCGTCAGGGAGGGATTGTTTTACTTTGTGGTAGGTGTCCGACTTGCGTTCTCTCGTACCCGTATCGATCTTTCCGTTTCAGGCTGTCGTTGCAGTCAATGTAATCAACGTAAGTTGTTGTAGTTCTCTTTACCCTTCAAGGGCTGACCCATACGCTATCAAACAAGGCTGTGTTCATGTTCCAAACGTACGTCTTGCAGTCTTTTCCTGTGTTCCCTGTAATTCTTGAGTCTCAATCCCCCACTACTTCAGAAACGCAAACATTCAAAACATCAACAGTTACCTCGCCTTGGTCCTTTCCCAAGTTTTATGTTGCAGACTCGTTCTTAACCTCCGGTCACGAGGAAGTGACGAACATACGAGTAGCACTCCATCCCAAGGACACTCGTTTAATGGACCTTCTCTCGCGTCTAGACGGGCCCCCCACGCTTTCACTTCGAATTTTAACATTCCTCTTGATACTTTCCAGGGAGCTGCGACGTCCCGTGATTATAATTATGCTGATTATCCTGGTATCAAGGTTAGCCTCTCGAGTTTTTTCTTTTTTTTTTTTCTGGCTTGCTGAATGAACGAATTGCTGTGTAGGTCGATGTTGAACGGATTCGAACGGAAAAGTGAAAAAAAAAAAGGATGTTGTCGGAGTGGGAGCTATGGAGGGGGAGGGGTTTCTCTCCGATTTCGTTCGTTCGTTCGTACCAACCAACCAACCAACTTACCTCTTCCTCTCCCTTGGAATTTCTTTCGTTCTTCAGTTGGTTTTTTTTTTATATAAAGGGAGTGGCCCGGGCTGGGTAGTGTTCGTTTTTTACATACTTGACTATCCGCGATTGTTTTGGAGAGATACCTTGAGTCTTGTTTTTTTTTTTCGTTCGCCCCGAGGGCGGCTGACAATGAATCAATAACTCCTTTGTGCAGAGTGTGAAACAAGCTTGACGCTTGGAGTGTGGCAGCGAGCTAGCGATAGCCTACATGTTAGACAGAAGTAAGTACTAGTACAAAGGGATGCAACTACGTATACATATACAGTATAGCAGAACTATACGGCATTTTTGGTATCGGGGAATATATATAACTCCTTGCGACTATGACGGTCAATTATGTATGGTTGTCACTGATACAAAGATCCACAGGGCCCACTCTGCCTCCGAGTGTTTTGGAGAATCTCAAGAGGACTTGAAAACGGTTACGACGGGGCTGGGAGGGAGGTTAACGAAAGTAACCGGTCAGTAATCGTGTAAGTTTAAACAACGGAGGGGGGGAAAAGCAACACACTCACACACGCTTATTGAGACTGCCTCCGCACTCATGGGGGAAGAGCGCTCATTGTCAAAGAAATCCAAACTTTCACGGTTTGAATCAGATCGGGAAAGGCTCGCTGATGGTGGTGTCCGTTTCGTGTCCGGCGAAGTGCTCTCAGAGTCTGATAACAAGGGAATGGGAATAGGCTCTCGCTTTTTCCCTTCTCTTCTATTTAATCTTCGAAGAGGGATGAGCTCGTATGACGAAAATTCTTCGTCGTCGTGACTACTCCGAGATGAAGGGGAGTCTTTTGTGCTTTCGCTCAGTGTTGAATGGAGCATGCCAAAGTCGAGCATGTCCAGAGTTGGTGACAAGGCAGAGCAAGCGAGGATAGCTGACATTCGCTTTCGACTCGGAGTCGGTCTTTTACGCGTAGACATTGTTGAGAGTGGCTAAGGAGACGTTGGGAGTTAGCATAACAGGGCTTTTTTGATAGGGTAGAACCAATGACGCGGGTGAACTTACTGTTGACGAAGGGGTTGTCATTGGTTTTAATCTGGGGATGTAAGTTTATGGACTTGCTATTTATTGGATTTCCCGCTATCTCAAACGTGGAGTGTTTAAGGGGGGGAGATGAGGGGCTAAACTCTCAGGCTATTCAAATTTTTTCTACAGCAGTCCTTCTTTCGTGATGATGTTGTACATTCGGCGCCTCGTGTACGCGTCAACTGAACTGAGCCCTGATTTTCGGTAACGCTTCTGCGAACGCAGATACCGTCAATAAGTCGTGTGCGTTGTTTTTCTCTGCTGAAAGAAAGGGTGCCTGCGACGATTGGGATGACGAAGGGGATGAAAATGTGGTCGTCGAATATGGGTCGAGCTGCAGTAGTACTCCGCAATACCTGTGCAGGCCTCCAAGACTCCTAGATGTTCGGGGTCAATTCAGTAAGCGCCGCGGTCACAATGCAAGAAGTTTGTACGTACGATTTTACAATTAGAAGGCATGTTATTGGCTTTGAGAAATGACGAATCGCAGCGTTCGGATTACGCCAGAGGGAAGTCATCAAGAAGTCATTCATTGCCAATTGTCTTCGACGAGTCAAAGCGAAGCATCTAGAAGGCACTGAGGTCGACGGGGAACTCTAGTTCGTTATTGCATCTTCATCGACGATTACAGTACTCCTTGTTTCATGGAAATCCTGTTGCTTTAATGCGGGGTGAGGGTGCTTTTACTTAGACCGCGAAAGCTCGACAGCTGTGGGTCTATCCGCCTATGATTGGCGACGTCGGATGCCGTCGGGATGATGAGGTTACCGATGCCCATAATAGCTTGTGGTGGGGTATGGTCCGATGGAAACTGAATTAGTCGGACAGTGATCTTGGAAAGAAATGAGTTGAGAGCACTTTTCGACTAGGACTGCTCGCAAATTTGGCTAAAGCTTGACCAAGGATTTAGTAGGGCTGAGGAGTGCCAGTCACACCCAAAAAGGTCAGGTTTTTTGTGGCAAAAAAATTATCCAGAAACGATGCGTTTCTGAACAAAAAGAATACTTTAAGTGCTTAGATGGGTGTTTGGATTGCGCCAGCCAATCGGATTAGATGCCGATTGGTGTTTAGAAACAAAAAACGTATCGAAACCACATAAAGTCTTCGGTCTGGCGAAACTTTCTCTTTCTTGTAAAATTTTTGCGTTAAAAAAAAACAGAAACTTTTGGGTGTGCCAGTGAGAGTCTATTGGGTGTATGTTCTGACCTCACACCTTTTTCGTATTCGTCCCCTTTTCCAACGGGCCCTTGCTCCCTTCTCCCGCATTTGTATAGGCTATAGATTTCGACGTTTTGAGAGAATTTACGCTGCAAATACCTGCATCGCAAAATCCTTTGCAAAGTCACTGGTAGATCACTGGCTGAGCTCAAAGCTCGCGGCTGAGGACACCTCTTCATCACCAACCACCGCTATCCCACGTTCGACCGTCATCAGATCTCGCGAACAGTACGTATTTACGCGTTTCTTACCCTTCTGAAGCAGCCCATTCATGTTTTCCAGTGAAAATGTATTCTATACCGGAATTTCACAGCACTGGAAATACGTTCTTCACGTCCATGTGACGGACTCGGTCCCTAACCACCTCTCGTATTCGGCACCTCTGCCAGCGGGAACGACAGACAGCGTTCGCGACCACGCATGATGTAAGAGCTTCGAGAGCTTCGAGGGCTTCATCACCTGCCATACGTTCACGCGGCTCCCATCGGCTCTATTTAAACTTGGAAAAAGCAGCCTCAATCGTTCCATATGATGCCCAAGATGGCTGTCATTACAGTGCTCTTCCAAGCACTATTGTATCTTCCACTCATCGCAAAAGCAGCCATCTTTGATCTCTCCGATTTGAACTGGACTTTGAAGAGCAAAAACGGGTCGCTCGTCGTACCTGGTCGCGTTCCGTCCCAGGCCCATCTGGATTTGGTGAGAGCTGGGGTTATCACAGAGCCTTTGTTGGAGATCAACGGTGTGTCATTACTTCATCCCATTTTATACCCATTTTTTTGACACTTTCGCTGCAGATTTTACAGAACGTTGGGTTGCAGAAGAAAATTGGACATACACCGCAGATCTAGCACCGTTTTTCAACGCTCTCAATTCCAGTTCCAGCACTCAAACTCTCTTGGTGTTCTGGGGCATCGATACCATTGCCAATATTGTGAATACCTACAACTTACCTCATCTCGTCTGCTTTTCCCATGACGTCTATAGACTTTCGCAGGGCAACCAGTGGCTTGGGTAAACAATCAATTTCGACATCATATCTTCGATGTTACTCCTCATTTGGCTGCAGGCTCCGGAAATCTTACTTTAGATTTCGAGTCTGCCGTCTCCTACGGACTGAACGTTAGTAGTAGGCCAGACGCTACATTCTATCCCGGCGGGAATGGTGTGGTCAGTTGATAGCTTCTGCCTTCAGACTTCCCGATATTCTGACTTGCGTTTGCTTCAGTTCGAATACCCCGCAGCTAGGTACTATATCCGAAAGATTTCAATTGACTTTGGGTGGGATTGGGTAATACTCCACCAAATTTCAATCGGGTAAAAGGTTGACATCAAGTACTTGTAGGGTCCTGCCTTTGTACCCACCGGAATATTCAAACCAGCTTTTCTCGTCACTTTGACCAACAACACAGTGGACTCCCCCATACAGGACCTTGTCTTCCTCGAAGAATCTTCCGTTGACATATACAAAGAAGGATCCAACTTTACTGTTCTTCCTGATCAATCTGCCGATTGGGTGCTGAACGTTACTTTGGCTGTTCGTTCCGCCATACCAATCGAGTCACCCTCCTTAACTTTGGATCTTCCCGAACTAGGCTTGACATCGAGCCCCATCGCTCTCCCTTCCTTACCCGGAACTTCCGACACCGCACAACTTTTCAGTATTCAGTGGAAAGTCCCTGACTCGGCGCCTCAGCGATGGTATCCTCATAACCTCGGGACACCTCAACTCTATAACCTGACAGGGACCTTGAGTTTCCCTGTGGGAGGTTCTACTTCGAACATAACCTTCAATCATCGTACTGGGTTCCGGACGATCCGACTCATACAGTCTCCATACTCGGAAGAGGACGTAAAAACACGGGGCATCCGGCCTGGAGATCAGTGGCACTTTGAGATCAACGGAAAGGCGTTCTATGTCTTGGGAACCAATCTCGTTCCATTCGACCCGTTCTACTCGAGGATTAGCACGGAACAAGTCCGTTGGGTGTTGGAGAGCGCGGTGATGAGCGGGCAGAATATGGTGGGGTACTATCTTTACCTCCTCCCAAGCTCTATCTCTGATTTCTAACTCGTTATAGCTCCGGGTCTGGGGTGGTGGTATATATCAACCTTCTGACGCGGCGACGGCTGGGGGGTTATACGACTTCTATTCCATCTGTGATGAACTTGGGATTTTGGCCTGGTCGGAGTTCCTATTCTCCGACGCCCTTACGCCAATCAATGACTTTTATTTGGAGTCGATTGAACCTGAAGTTCGCCAGAACGTGAGGAGGGTGAATAAGCATCCCAGCGTGGCACAGTGGGCGGGCGGTAACGAGATAGAGGGAATTGCCATCTTTACTAACAATTCTCTGCCTAACGGGACAGTCTACCTTGACCAGGTTGGTTTGTAATTGTCATAACCTGCATGAGAAGTTGACTGGTCTCCTTCGTAGTTTGTTTTCTTCTTTCAAGATTTCCTCCGTGAAATTGCTGTCTCGGAAACGCGCTCGGTAGGTCGAACGATAATGATTTTGCGGAATCTAGGTTCCTGACGCTCGACGGATAGGTTGCTTATACCGATTGCTCTACCAATAACGGTCTCCTCAGTCTGGATCCCTATATCTTGAGATTAGACAACAAGACTGCAGGAAACCTGTACGGAAACTCTGGTCAGCATCTTGTAGACTTTGAGGATGTTTTATGCAATACTTAATCCGTATTCTAGAACGTTTCGATTACGATGCTTCGCATGCATTCGATTATAGCACATACCCTGTTGCCAGGCAAGTCAACCTTCAAGTTGAAAATTCTTACATGTTAACCGGGCGCCTTCTCTTAGATTCGTGAATGAATTCGGGTAAGCACCTACATCCCTTCTCTCACCTAACCCATTCCTAAATCCATGTTTTTTTATAGCTTCCATTCTATGCCCTCTTTCTACACTTGGCAAGAAGCCCTCACTTCGCCCGAAGATTTCTCTTTCAACTCTACAGTCGTCGCTTCTCGAGACCACCATCCTCCCGCTGGCGGCCTTGACTTTCCCAACCCCAACGCCGTTGAAGGCCAACGAGAGATGACTCTCGCTGTCGAGATGTGGTTACCCCGACCAGGAACTTCCGATTCCAATCAAACCTTTGCCCAATGGTGTTACAGCACTCAGGTATTCCAAGCGATGACGATCACCTCTGAAATTGCTTGGTACCGTCATGGTGCTGGGCAATCAGAGAACAACTTGGGTGGAATCGTTTGGCAGTTGAATGACATTTGGCAAGGTGTCAGTTGGTCAAGTGTCGAATACTCTGGAAGATGGAAAGTTTTGCATTATGGATTGGTTAGAGCTTATTCACCTGTTATCATTCATCCGTTCTGGACGCCGACGAATCAGTCGTTGGAAGTTTTGGTTATTTCGGATAGGTGGTTTGATGTGTCTGGTGAGGCGCAGTTGACTTGGTATGATTGGGAAGGGAATGAGTTGAATTCGCGGAAGTTTGAGTTTACGGTTCCGACGTTGAATAATTCGGTTATTTTGAAGGAAAAGGGGTTGGATATGATTTTGCCGGAGGGGAAGGGTGATGGTGAGGTTTGGATGCTTTTGAATGTTACGGCGGAGGTGGATGGGAAGACGGTTAGGAACGAACAGTATGTGAGTCTTTCTATCTGTTTTTTCTTTTTCTTTGGTGAATAGACGCGGACCTTGTTATTTTCGCTTTTCTGTAGTTCACACCCACATCGCTTGCGAATGCGACCTTGCAAGATCCAAAGATAGAGGTAACGAGGGGTTCTAATTTTACGTTCACCTTGTCTGCCAAAGGTGGTGTTGCGGCTTGGGCGTGGATCGAGCATCCGTTTGGGACTGTTGGAATGTTTGTGGACGCGACTACTGGGGCGTTGTCGAATGGATTCTATCTTGTCCCTGGGATAGACCGAACTGGTACGTCATCGAACCGTCGTAGAAACGTTATTTGTGGGGCTGACCGATTTATTTGTCTTGCAGTGAAATTCGTGTTGAATCCCTCGGTCTCGAAAGTGCTTAACCCTGATCCTGATGAATTCGTGGTGAGGTCTTTGTGGAATAATACTCATACTGGGGATGAACCCGACAGCGATACTACTGAGGAGTCAGTGCCGGGTGGTTTCCTGGCCCCGTTGAAGCTGAGAAATCAGATTCCTGTGATTTCTCTACTATGAGCAAGCCCGTCGTTGTGGATGCTTCTTGTACTTGGAAACTCAATTTCTTTTTTGCTTCTCTCTTTCTGTTGTATTTGTCAGTGTAAGTACATGCTGTACGTGAAAATTTGTGGGTTTCACAGAAACGATGGGGAAGTGCGTATAAGATTGTAGCGCGCTGCGGTTCTTGCTGCACCACCAGGGCACTCAACGGCACCCGACCTGCGGCCACCTTCAGATTCAAATTGGGTAGGGGTCGGACACGACGGTCGCCGCCTCTTCTTTTGGGCGGACGTCTTCTGTTTCAGCGCTTCCCATCACAAGTTGATGCAGTCGTCCAGTCCGACGGAATCCGCCGAGGCCTGTTGGATGTAACCCCTCAAGTCCAGCCAGACCATCTGATGGACTTTTGGTTTGGGCTGGTAACCCTGAAGAGCCCTGTTGTTTGAAGAATCTAGCGACCACAACAACCACACGTCCCTCATCGACAT
>MU127804.1:472952-588866 GCA_014904975.1 Marasmius fiardii PR-910 | reverse complement strand
ATTGAAACACTTGCCGAATTTCTACGCACTTCAGGAGTGACCCCCACCGTCATTGATGACACTGCTCAGTATGCTATTGTCTGGCTCATTTCGTCCGGTATGTCTTCTGACGTCCATAACGACCACGAACTCGATCTTCTTCGCTCCCGACTTTTCCCCGAGCTCCAGGCCTACGGGATTCCCGGAGGCTTCAATGAGAACTGTCACTTTCTTAATGGAATTATTCATCTGCTACCGTCCCCTCGGGTTGGCCTATCTCAATACGTGGGAACTGCGACAGTTCCCGCACCTCCCACTACTAGTTCATCGTCCACTGGGCTGGAGACTGCGACAGCCTTTGCTCAGAATAACATCTCATCCGTACCATCCAGTGGACAGGAGACTGCGACAGCCTCCTCCTCCAATCTTGATCCAGCCAGCGCCGCCATGCCCAGCAGTGCAGATGGAGATACTAATATGGCCGAAGTGTCCAACGATGCCTCTGGTTCTAGTCTCAATCAATAACTCAGTGAGTTCTGTTGAACTCTCATAAAATTAATTCTGATTTTGCGATTGTGTCTCTGTAGACTCAATCTTGTGGGGGAGGGTGTAACGCCTCTAGAACAAATTGACAACATCATGGTGCCATCACACAGATGGCACCATTTGTATATGTTTGGTTCTTACTCAGATATTATTTAAGTCCTCACCGCTCGTAGTTAGATCATCTTCTCTTCTACCACCTGTACCGTAACATAGCAGCTTTATAAAGCCTTGTCGTGTTCATTCGGGTGATCTGAGAAGACTGGGCCACTAGCCCACAACCGCGTTATACGGATCCGGATTTTTCCACAATATCCCGAACCGAGCTCCACTCCTTTAGTCCGAACCTTCATCATCATGGACCTCTCATCTCTCCTGCGTCCGCGCCGCTACTTGGGCTAACTACTCGACAATGCAGAATGTCGGACCAATATTACAGAAACTCCTTCCTGTCCATGTATTACTGGTTCATCTACTGCTCAGTCTTACCACTCAGATATACCTGGTTCTATCTACATACACGATGAGGTCCCACCTCCGTTACTGGGATACCCGGGCCTTCTTCTCGATATCAACGTTTGCTAACAGCCGCAAATCAAATCTTCCGTAAAAGTCGGACGGGATCCAGTTTTGTAGCTTACCCCACACACTGAGCTGGTGCACTCATTTTGGAGAACCCCTCGAGCCCTATGGCCTTTTTGCGTTTCCAAATAACCGAAACGCATCATTTTAACCCCAAATTCAGGCTGATGGGTACGACGTGCCAAGAACATGATTGACATGAAGACTTGTTGACTACCGTGTGTAACTGGCATTCACAGCTTAGGCCCTCCAGATTAAAATATGCATCGACGATAGTGTTTGCCGGTTCTCGTGGTCATGTTGAACTTCAAAAGTTGGGCTTGCAAGGTCGATCTGACATTGCATCGATATATCACCCTCTATGGGGTCTTAGCAGCGTCAGGAAGATCTATTCAAGTTACGGTCACACGGTGCATTGGATCCAGCAAGGCCATTGATCGCGGTCAACTCCGATTACAGCCTTCGAAGTACTACTGGCGTCGTGGTCAAGTTATGATAATCCTTCAACCTATACAAACACGGTCCATCAACTATACTACCTTGGACTCCCTGAAGCGTCTGGCATCAGGGGGTTTCACATATCAAGGGCTACCCATCCCGGACGCTGCCAGTACACCTTACGTTCGGGATCACGTATAATCAATTGTATCCATAATGTCTATTTCGATCCGTCCCACCGCCCTCAACAGAATTGTATTCAACGTTCAGGTCAAAGTTCAGGATACGCCGCCGAAGCTTGGACAGACAGTGGCGCCGCTGAGAAAAAAATCAGATTCGCGGGTAGACTACTACGAGTTGAACGTTGATGGGGCTCAACCTCCCGACGTCCCCTCTCAATCCAAGTAGTCCGTTAATATAATTCTCGCCTTTAAGAATGGATGCACACCGGTTTTTTTCTCTTCTCTTTTTTACTCTCATCACGACTAGGATAAATGGCTGTAAGGGATATTCCGATTGACAAGGCACGACGGCCCTTCGCTTTAGCTCTTTTCTGTCTTTTAATTGAAGCTGATGCACCGACTTTCTGACCGTCTCAATCAGGCCCATTTCATTGCTTTATGGGTAGGTTGACCTCCCTTTTTTTTTTCTTTGGTTAATCGAAATTGTTTGAAGATAGAAACCTTACTCTATGGTGGGGTCGTATCACGTTTCTTCCCCCGTTCGCTCAACGGCAGACACCTCATACGATAGGAATGAACACCATCCTCTTTTCAATATGCCTATACGTCCTCCTATCCCTCGGTCGCCCTCGATCAAGATTCCGGATTTTTCTAATGTCAGCGATAGGGATGTACGCTCTGTGTACAACTCACATCATTGTCAACTTCGTACGCGGTCTCGCTGCGTTCTGTGGCTCTGCCAAACGACCCGGGAGTGCGGTAAAGTATTATGCTGAAGCTTCAGCATGGAGTAATGTTCTGAGGGAAGGGTTACATGTTACAAACATGTACGTGGGGTTTTCGTGATTTCCTTCTTTCTCGGGAATACCCTACTCAACCTTGAAACCTCGAGTGAAACAGCTTGATCGCGGATTCTCTTCTGGTAGGTTTTTTCCCCTTCAACTTATCCAGGCTGATGGATGCTCTTTTTTTAAAAAAAAAACAGATTTATCGGTTATATATCATCTGGGATCGCTCAGTTCGGATCGTGATAGTTCCAATCATCTTTCTTCTCGGGTTCTCTGGTGAGAAAACTTCACCGTTTTAGTAGGCAGAAAAGATCGGGGAACTGAAAAACTTACTCAGTGTCAGGCTACGTTTCCACTTGGCTGTTAACACGCATTAAAACGGGTCAAAATCCATTTGACACTCATGTTCAACTTCCAACATGTGCGGTGATTGGATACGCTTTCACTTTTTGTACTAATGTTGTCGTTACGGGGCTCATCGGTACGTTTTCCGTGATTTCACATACCCACATCGGAGCTTTATTAATTTAGAAATATTTATCTCCGCACTGCACAGCTGGACGTATTTGGTGGAATGGTCGTCAGGTTTCGGAGATTCTTGGGAAGGTTCATGGGAGAAGGTATAACAGAGCAATGGCCATAATGTATAAAGATTTATTTCTTCCTTCCTCCCTCAAACTTTTCTCGAGCTAACGATCATCAACGGTTTATCGAAGTATTGAATCGGGTGCGATATTTTCGGCTTCCCTACTAGTTCTTATGGTTTTGTATTCTTTGAAATTCAACGCAGTGGTATGTTACCCTCGCCCGTTGTACACCGTTTGAACGAGTTTACTGACTTCTCACCTCTTACGCAGTACGTTTCCGATCCCATCGTCCAAATCACGGTGAGCATAACTAACTCTATCTTTCGAGGCTCCCGACGCGTCAATATTGCGTGAAAGTACTGCTGACTGATTTGCGTCCTTTTCCTCCTAGGGAATCGCACCAACCTTGATCATAGTTCGAGCCGGTCTGGGGTACTCAGTAGAGGATCAATTGGACTGTCAGTGTCACGGCGATGATGATCAAACGGGGCTTGGTCCGATGCGGTTTGCGAGAAATCAGGATACTACCTATACGACAACTCACCAGGGATCACGAATAGCCTAGCTCAATGATAGTACACGCCTATATACGAGCGTAGACGGAGAAGTGTAGTACTAGTAATGTACGACTTTAGCTTGAGATAACTTCCCTTGAAGAATGTCCTTCGATAGACTTGAGTATTGTAGAACTGCGAACTGGAGTTCAGGCTCAGGTGCCGACCTTTCCCGTGGCCAGAACTCCCCATGTGACATCCGTAGACTTTCAGATATTTAAAATGGTGCAAAATTGAAAGAGAAAGCCCATCGCGCTTGCCGTGGAACGAATTTCTTCCTCTTCCGTCACTTGTGCTGAAATGTATTAACGGTGGGCCGGTTCAGTGACGGCCACAAGCGGTGACGACTGCGATTCGACTACAGTCACTCTTTGCTTTCTCCCTTTTAAGGTTCTTTCATTCTTTCCCCAAGAAATTATTTTCGCGCTTTCAGTGTCGTCTAACGGTTAATGGGAGTTTCGGATGCTACATGCGTTTTGTTATCGCGACGCTGCTTGCTTATTTTCTTCATGATTCGAGTAACAGTGAGGATCCCCTTATCATCTCCTATAAAGAGATACATTCTGGAATCTTTCCGACAGAAAACCATCGGACTAAGGGAACCTGTCACGGCTCCGTCGCTCATGTGAGGTAGACGGAGAAAAACAATCCAGAGGTTGAGGGATCGGACGGTTGATTTCGTGAGATCTAGAAAACATCGAGGACGAAGTCTGGGGCGACCCGTGGTGCGGGAAGACTCGGGAGAGTACCGTAATTCCGAGTCTCCTTGAGTCTTGACCATATGGAAATTCAGGTGAGTCAAAGGCGAGGGCCCTGGACGAAAGGAGAAAAGAAAGGTGCTGTTGAATTGGCCTAAGCTGGTGCCGCGAATATAGCGACAAAGAAAGTCCTGGTAGCCTGCCAACTTTCTGTATAGCTGAGTTCCGGTGGATCTATCGAGGAAAGTCATTGATGCATCACACACCTGTAGCGATATTTCCTCGCATGGCCTCGTAATGGAGATTGCTTCGCCGTTATAACTGTAACTGGAACTGTGGTATTGTGTGTTGGGACGCCGGACGCGAGCTATACAATGCAGGATTAAAAACAGACAAGTAGACGACGTCGGCAATGTATAGATTATCAACTTAGTGGGTTATATGTAGTGACAGTAAACACGGAATTCAATATGGATCTAGGTCACCCACAAGAATTTTATCGTACGATGAAGGGTGTCTGTATCCAACATTAAACAGTCTCTCAAAGAAAATTTTCAAAGTCCTCGTTTTTCCAATCCACATACCATCGTACTCCGTCCTGTCGATCCGAAGGCCAATGCTTCACAAGAAAATGTCCCCAGGTTTTGGATCCGGAGAATGGCAAATAACCAGACCAAAAGTTCAGAGAGCACTATTGTCTACCTACTGAAGTTAGAAAATGAGACCGGGATCAATAATATCAATCACTCCAGCCCTCAAATCCTACACCACAAGTCAACTAAGCACTCCACTACCAATCATACAGAGCGGAAAACGACAAGTCCTCAAGGACGACTGACACCCCATCCTGCTTCAAGTTGTGTATCTCGTCCAGTAGATCGGGTTGCAAAGTAAAAGCTGATTCGCCAGGTTCTTCAACGAGACACCGAGGTTCTACAATCTTCAAAGGCGAATCCACCTGCCTTGCCATCCTGAATTGTGCTATCCTCAGGAGAGCTTCCAAGATAAAAGTGTAGGAGGGGGCTTCATGATCTCGGAGAAGTGAAAGGTATCCGAGCTTTAGAAGTAAGCGTGACTGGTCTCTAAGATGTGATAGAAAAGAGAAGAGGTGTTCATCGGCATGAAATGGGTCTCGATTTGAGCCTGGAAAGATACCACACATTCGAAATTCGAAGTGAGTTAGGTTGGGAGTGGCTTCTAATATCTTTGAAAGAGGTTCTTCCGGCCGCGGGTCATCAAAATCAAAGAACCATAGAGATAGGTGCTGTGACGATGGAGAGTGCTCTAACATCGTGAGAAGGGACTCCGGCCATCGCTCAAGTGCCTCCAATAAACACTGTAAATGGAAGGAGTCTAGGGCTGGCATGCGGAGAGAGGCAAACACTGCTTCCAGGAAATCGCTATCATCGAGGGAACATGCATTTCCTTGGATTTTGAGGTTGCGTAAGCAAGGTAACTGGACGACTGGATAACCATCAGTGTCACCGAGTTCCATGCTATCGAGATCGTCGAAGTCCAATGTCAGATGGCAGAGTCTCTCGCAAAGGGGTAATACTTCGAAAAAGAAGAAGATTCATTGGCCCGTCCTCATCATCATTGGGGAAGTGCGAGATCGTCAATGTGGTAATTGGGGCATATGGGAGTAGGTATGGGGGGTATAGAAATTTTGTTTCGACCGTTTGGAGCTTTGGGGATTGGTAGAGAACTTTCCAGAACCAATCATCCTTGTCAATCAGCTCCGGGTACTCAGAAATATCGAACGATATCAAACTAGAGAAGGAAGGGCTACATCGTTGAACGCCACGTTTTGTTAGCGTGCCAGGGTCAATCCGATCGAAAATTATAGATTCCCAGCATGGACTGCTCTCCAAAAGGACCTTCCAGACAGCAAAAGCATAATGCGATAGACCGAAACTGCCACACGATAGATAGATATCTAATGGCCGCCCCTCGGATCACTTAATGATAGTCTGGACCAGACGAGCAGCACCTCGAGGGACCTTGTCAAGTGCAATGCGGATGTTAGTCCATAGCCTTGGGCTTCCCAGGATGATAGTTCTCCGGCTGGAGCAAACATGGGAGAGAACGATGGAGGGTATGATGAGAGCAGGTTTGGTGTATCGAAAACAATCAGGATCGACTATTTTGGGAGCTGGTGCGCAGACCACCATCGTAAAGATGATCTCCCATATTTCGGGAGGTACAGTCGGCCAAATTTCCAGTGCAAAACGTCGTTTTGTGTTGCAAATTCGGCCTTACCTTCATCCTTCTCTTTCGCCTGTATCCACTTACTTATCCAATACCTAATAGCTACAGCCTACTTATATTTCCTCAGGCTCTATGTCGCTCCATTATGCCTTTATATTCCCGAACTATTTGAAATCTACATTATCTATAAGTACTGCGATGTCCTACCTAGCAAACCAGACTTGAATCCACTCATTTCTCATCAGTTCTACATTATTTTGAGATGCTGGATTCCAAGTAACGCTCCTCCTCCTCCAGGACAGTCAGCCTCTGTCGAAGTCGCGCAATTTCATCCTTGCAGCTCCAGAGACGACGTTTGTCCTCTTCCAACGATTGGTTCATCAGACTTCTTTCTTCGTCGTTAAGGGTGCAGTCTCCTCTTAGAAAACGCGAGTCGGTTTGCTGAAGCGCTATCGTAGAGTCGACGTTTACTGAGTTTCGACACCTCGCGTATAGTACAGGTTCCATCTTTTGTCAAAGTAAGGCAAGCTCCAGACCCTTGAATTTCTGCGTAGGAACCTAAAATCTTCAAATTTTCTTTCGGTCATGACGCTAGTTATCATTGCAAGTAGCTGTAGCGCGTACTGAGATATAAAGAGCCCCACAATAGTATATCCAAGAGATCCAGGTAAGGTTTGAGTTCAACAATGGCGGACTTCCGAGCGGTGCAAGGTTTCGAGATAAGTTATCAGATGAGCTAGCGCAGTGGAATACGTCAACAACATACCTTATAATCAACTACCAAGGGATTATGATATATATAATGGCTTCAGAACCTGCGAGATAACAATGGGTGGAAGGCTGATGATAGTCGCCCTGGGCAGTGGCGGTGGTGAAGCGGTCGCACCACCCTCAGGCGGCAGGTTCAGATATCACGTGTATATTTCCCAGGCTCCCTCCGATACTTCACGTACACGGAATTGCAAAAGAGGTGCTCGATATTATCGTCCACACCCTCGAGGCGGCAGACACCCCAGATAGTGAATATTGTAAAATTATATTTCGGCACCCATATACCGCCCCTTTCTGTACGCCTACTTTGAAATTTGGCCGTTCACGCTCTTCTGCGGTCATTCGTCCTCATACAGGAAACTGAAAGGTATCAAATAGATTCGCAGAAGTACTTCTCGAATATATAAAATATGCACTAGTAGTGACCGCTATCAAATCTCCTCGCTGGCATTGAATTAACATTTTCGTGAACCGAAGTTTTCCGAGACGAAATTCGTACCTCCAACCAGAATTTCTATCCTCGTCAAAAAGCAAAAAACGCAAAGAAAAAAACTTGAATTAGGAATACTCCTCCGTGAAAGAATCAAAGTCAATCTCCGGGTCTGAACGGCCGCAAAAATGAAACTCGTCAATTACAACATCTACACCGTCCGACGCCAAATCCTCTATCATTTCCATCACACGGGCGCTCAGAATGAGTTGTGGGTCTTCAGTATCCGAGACGTCAACTGTACGACTTAGATACAATTTTGTCAGGGGACGAACGTGACCATCCGATAAAGACAGATTGGATGACCTCCTTGACGTTGCTAGACTGAGAAAGTCATCTGTCACGGCTCCATCGAGGTCGTTCATGTGGGGTACATGGAGAGAAATATGGTTCAAATCTGGAAGTATAGGATCGGACGTGAGATCTGAAAGAAACATGCAGACGAAGTCTGGGGCAGCCGTGGTGTGGGAAGACTCGGAAGAGTACCATCGTTCTCCTTGAGACCCAACCATATGAAGATTCAGATGAGTGAGGTGCGGGGTGGATCGAAGGAGAGAAGAAAGTCGTTGTTGAGCTATAGACCGTTTGGGCAAACATAGGGATAAAGAAAGTCTTTGTAACGTGGGAGATGAGCGATGCAAGATATCGACGAGAGCGAAAGGCCACGATGACATGTTCGAAAACGGAGGGAGCTTGCTGCACAAAGCAAATGATTGGAGTGAAGGCGCTTTGAGAGATGCAAAGAAAAAGTGTAACCACGAGTCGTTGATATTCATCACGCAATCGTAGATTAAAAGTGTGCGTAATGATGGAGTGTGAACCACGACTGGGCCAGTACTGGAATATCCGCCGTTTGACCTTTGGCCAAGGTATGTCTGCACCATATGCCATCCCAACGCTAGATAGCGGATGCTCCTACAGTCCTGTAATACTCGGAGAAGGGTCTGAGTTTCAGCAACTGAGAATTCTTGAATCGTCAATGACGTGAGTTTGGCATAGGGAAACAAATGGGCAGGGATCAGACCTGATATCAAGTCTACTGTTGTAAGCTTTGTTGCGACCTTTATTGCCTGCCAAAACGTCATGTCCTTTGGAGTGTGGGGACCATCGTAGGCTCTAGTTGAGAATGATACAAGGTTGGAGAACCAGACCTCGAGAGTTTGGAAAGCATCTAACAAAACAGGGTTCGGGAGGCGGAGAATGAGATTCTCACATCGTGCGAGCTGTGGGGCGATGGTTCTCCACACCCTTTGTGCATGGCTCGGTAAAAGACCAGGGTCGTTGGAGTACCAATTATCAGACGACATGAAGGTAGTCAAAGGACATCCTTCCGATTTTGAAAGAAAGGTTTCGATCAGGTGAATTCGAGTCCGTACAGGGAATGACTGGTAGAGGTGGATAAATATCGAAGACCACAGACCGGGGCAGCTGTGAGCGATGGATCTCCAGCGAGTGCATACACAGGAGAAGATTTGAACGTAATCCATTCTGATACCTCCTAGACCTTTATCTCCAAGCCAGAGGCACCAAGGATGACTCTTTGCCTCTTCAAAAATCGACCTCCAGATCTCACCTGGAACTCTACGTTTTACGGAAAGAACGGAACCACGTTGCTTTATCCGCTCTTCAACGATTTGCAATGCCGTTTCGTTGAGTCCTTCCCATGTACTAGGATGACGGGCTTTCTCCTGCTCGTATTGCCGCACTTGTCGTATATCCTGAGCCAAGTCGCTCTTCATCTCTGAGACCTCCGATTCAGAAAGAACGTAATTGGAACGAAGAAAACGAGGATTGATAGAAGGAGGGACGGTGCCAACTGTGTCTAGATTATTCTGGGATCTCCGCCGGCTTCGTAACTGATTTCCATCCATGTCGACAACGAAAAGATTGTAGATTTCAAGGTTTGTGATTGATCTGTGTGTATGCCGTAGAAAGTGGTCCAACCGAACGCGATGATGTAGGCTCAAACGTTCGGACATACTGATTGCCTAAAAAACTTGCGTTACGAGCCACGGCCAAATTTTCTTGATAATCGCCAACACTAAGTCTCGTATTAGTAGACAGGCATTGCCTCTTTGTGACTCTTACCTTGAACGAAATTCAATAAAGAGAACAATCCTGGAGAATAATTGGTTGATTGGTAGCAAGAATCTGAATAGTGGTGAAGCCGACGTTTTTTTCGTGCTCAGGATAATGGTGGTAACAGTTAAAGCGAGAACGGTGCCAGCCTTACGGATTCTAAATGAATAATGACTCGGCGTGGCTCTGAGTTGGCTCTGTCAACGAGTCAAACTGCCAAAAAAAAAGGGCGATTACCATGACTTCTCTTCTCGAGATCTCATGATTCTAGGTCTCAACGTGCGGGCTCGGCTTGAAGCTAGCTTGAAGCGTCAATATCGTTGACCTATTTGGAATCATTTTTAAATAAACTCGCAGGAAAACTTTGGGCCTTTGGAGGGGGGGAAGGCGGCGGCGGATCGTGGTTCTGGCAATCACCATGCGAGTCAGATGGTTGATTCGGTCTCGGGCCCTAATAAAAAATTTTCCAGTCAAATATCCATTATCCATATGATAGGGAAATGGTTTCGAAACCTTCATTCATCATCGAGCGACACCGTGTGTTGACGATGAAGTTACCAGAAGCTACCCGGCATTGCGGTCTCTCCTAAATCTCAGCAATATCAGCACAGTGAGATATCAGGACAGATTTGACCGGCTCCAACTAAACCTTCTCGGACCAGTGTTTCCCACGTTTTCTCACTCAAGGCTCTTTGCTGACTGACCTACCCAGAACATCTGTAAGCACCTTCATAACGTTCGCTAGCAAAAATCTTTCAGACATGGCGGCAAGTTTCGTGAAGGCACGCTTTATTGGAGCATGGTACGTGACGCTTCGGATTTTCCTGAGAACGGTCGAACGGAGACTGAAGTACTGATCGCCTCTTGTTGATAGAAACGCGTGTTATCAAATGGCCTCAGGGATGGCCAAGTTCTTGCATGGGTTTTGCTGTGGAGGTGCAAGCCCTCTTCTAAGTCTTGCAGGAAATGCGGGACATATCGATATACCGCGCGTGAAGGAAGTATGGCTTTCGGGAACCATTCAAACCTGTCAGTGACCCTTTTTTGCGCTAATGTTCCCCGCTTGTATGGGTTTAGTGGCGGATGGAGTACATACAATGATACCCTATCAAGGAACGGACCGGCCCTTCGGTTGATGGTTAATGAAGCAATATTGGCCAGACTCTTAGTTAGACAAACGAAGGGAGTGTGAAACAATGATATCAGAACTATGGGGGATGTTCATGAATTCTTGACTATTTTTTGCAGGTCGTTCTTACTATCGAGCAAACATGGGTGGCCATGAATTTTTTGGTCGAAATGTCTGTTTGACTCTGCCGACAATCAAAGGAAGCTTAGGACGAAGGGATCCCCTTAGTCACCGCAGTGTACTTTCCATCCTCTCCACAACACTTTTGAAATCGGGGTTTTGAGTCCGTTGCGGAGGACTTTATCAGGACCTTTTTTTCGGTAAGTTACCGACTTCCTGGTCACCCTGTCCAGATCGACATTTTTTGGCCTTCATTTCACAGGGACAATTGGCCACGACAATTCTTAAAATTGGTCACCCAATTACATCACTCGCATTCTCGTCGCCGGACAGCTAATCTCTGACTGCGTACCGCAAATCGAGTACTATTCTTCCTCTTCATACCGTATTCTGATTCAGAGGAGCTTTCAGATACAAAAATGTCTTTGGCCTACGAGAGACTCCGAACTTCTATGCGACCGCATATTGAAATGCCACGGGATCCAACGACGACGACTTGAGTCGTGGTCTCAAGATCGCGCGCTGTTGAATGTCTGGTTCTTGGATCCCATCGCAAATTCTATTGGCGCCACCACAAGAATTACAAGCTGGGACAATGATTTTTTGGTCCACTGGGTCATTTTATCGTGGCCTTGGCAAAAAAAAGATCGGATACTCACGGGCTGGGATGACATTCACCAAAGATGAGGAAACCTTCTGTGTGGGTTGTTTCGGATGGAGCTAATGAGGTTCGCGATTATTTCCGTCCTTTCACCGATTATCTCTGACAATACTTATCCCACTACGGCGCTCGGTAGTATCTTGCCTGGTAGGAAGACTTTGCTTCAAGTTCCAGAGTCGAATAGCGGGATCAAGTTTTCTATGTGGCTGGTTCTCAGCGGGACATTGGTGTATATCGAATTGCTCGCATGGTCCCGCAATAGAAACTACTTCCCCTTTTGAACTGGGACTGGAACTAGAACTGTTTTGAAACGCCCGACACGAGGTACAGGATACAGGATGCTTTCAAAACAGACAAGTCGACGACTTGAGCAGTGATATTGATCGACTTAGTAGGCGATGTATAGTGACAAGTCAACATGGAATTTACCCACAAGAAAGATTTGATAAAAGGAGTCAGTACCCGGCATCAAACAATCTCCGCATATGAGGAAAGTTTCATAGTTCTCTTTTTCCCCAACTCCCATACTATCGTACGCCATCCTGTCAATCGGAAGCTTACAGATACCACCGCTCCACATGACAATGTGTCTGGATTTCGAGTGTGCATGACACTGAACAATCAACCACTGTAGCCCTCGGTTCCTACACCACAAGTCGACTAAGCACTCCGCTACCAATCATACAGGGTGGAAAACGACAAGTCCGCAAGGACGACTGACACCCCATTCTGCTTCGAGTTGTGTATGCCCTCCAGTAGATCGGGTCGCACAGCAAAAACTGATTCGCCAGGTTCAACGAGACGCCGAAGCTGTACAGTCTTCAAAGGCGAATTCACTTGGCTTGCCAACCTGAATTGTGCTATCCTCAGGAGACATTGCAAGATAAAACTGTAGGAGGGTGCTTCGTAATCCCGGAGAAGTGAAAGGTATTCGAGCTTTGGAAGTAAGCATGATAGGTTTCGAAGTTGTAATAGAAAATGGAAGAGGAGTTCATCGGCATGGAAGGGCCTTCGAGCTGAACCTGGAAAGAAACCACACATTCGAAACTCGAAGTGAGTTAGGTTCGGAGTGGCTTCTAATATCTTCGAAAGAGGTTCTTCTGGTCTTGGGTTATCAAAATCTGTAAACCATAGAGATAGGTGCTGTAACGATGGAGAGCACCCTAACATTGTGAGAAGGGACTCCGGCCATCGCTCAAGTGCCTGCAGAGAACACTGTAGATAGAAGGAGTGTAGGGCTGGCATCCGGAGAGAGGCGAACACGGCTTCCAGGAAATCGCTATCATTGAGTGAACATGCGAGGCCACATCCCTGGACTTTGAGACTGCGTAAGCAAGGTAACTGGACCACCGGAAAATGACCAATGTCATCAAGCCGCATGCGATCGCAACCGTCAAAGTCCAGTGTTAAATGGCAAAGTTTCTCGCAAAGGGGTAATACTTCAAAAAGAAGATCCATCGACCCGTCCTCACCGTCATTGGTGAATTGCGGGATCA
This sequence comes from Marasmius fiardii PR-910, assembly GCA_014904975.1. NCBI lineage: Eukaryota > Fungi > Basidiomycota > Agaricomycetes > Agaricales > Marasmiaceae > Marasmius > Marasmius fiardii. The sequence continues at coordinate 575,561 of MU127804.1, read as the reverse complement.
TCAATGATGTGATCCGAGCATATGGGAGTAAGTATGGGGGGTATAGAGAATCTATCACCACTGTCGAGAGCTTTGGGGCTTGGTAGAGAACCGCCCAGAACCAGTCATCCTCGTCAATGAACTCCGGGTCCACAGAGCTCTCGAATGATATCAAATTGGGGAAAGAAGGGTCGCTAACTGGAATACCTTCCGTTAGCTCACCAGGGTCGATTTGATGACAAATTATAGATCTCCAGTGTAGACTGCTCTCCAAAAGGACCTCCCAGACAGCAAAAGCACGACCTGGTAGATCGGAATCGTCAGACGATAGGTGAATATCCAATGGCTGCCCCTTGGATCGCTTAATGATAGCCTGAACGAGATGAGCAGCACCTCGAGGGACCTTGTCAAGTGCAATGCGGATGTTAGTCCATAGTTTTGGACATCCCAGGACGATAGTTCTCCAACGGGGACAAACATGGGAGAGAACAACGGAGGGTATGATGAGAGCAGGTTTAGTGTGCCGAGAATGATTATCGTCACGATTTTTCGGGTATTCTGTGCAGACCATCGTGAAGATGATCTCCCATATTTCGGTAGGTACACTTGGCCAAGTTTCCAGTGCAAAACGTCGTTTTGAGATGTTGGATTCCAAGGACCGTTCCTCCTCCTCCAGCAGAGTCAACCTCTGCCGAATTAGCGCGATTTCATCCTTGCAGCTCCAAAGACGACGTTTGTCCTCTTCCAATGATTGGTTCATCAGACTTCTTTCTTCATCGCTAAGGGTGCAATCTGCTTTTGGGAAACGTGAATCGATTTGTTGGAATGTTTGCATAGAATCGACATCTACTGGATTTCGGCACCTCGCGCACAGTACAACTTCCATCTTTTGTTAATGGAAAGGAAACCTCCAGACCCTTCAATTTCTACAGAAACCCAAAATCTTCAAGTTTTCTTTCGGTCATGACGCTGTTTAATGTTGGGAATAGCTGTAGCACGTACTGAAATATGACAAGCCCCGCAATAATATATCCAATAGCTGGTACAAAGCTTGAGCTCAAGTTTGCGAACTTCCGAGTGGTGCAAGGTCTCGAGGTAAGAGATCGGATAAGCTACGCATTCCAATGTGTCAATGACATACCTTGTCAAGGACCTTGACCGACACCTAAAAGATTATGGGAGATAATGGCTTGAACCTGCGAGAAGATGATTGTCGGAAGGCCGATAAAAGTCAAGGTGAACTGAAGGTGTTGCTGGTGCTAGTAGCTCTGGGCAGTGGTGATGATAGTCGACCGTCCCAAAGAAAAGATTAGGGTTAGGGCTTTCGGCCCAGACACCGCAATTCGGCTTAAAGCTGCGAACCAGCCGCATTTTTGGTTTTAAAAGGCAGACAAGCAGACGAAATGACCAAGGTATAGATTTAGTAGGCGATATATAGCGACAGTCAACACGGAATTTACCCACAAAAAACAAGAAAAAGACTGTCAGTATCCAGCATTAAACAGCTCTGTATACGAGAAAAATTATCGAAGTTCTTCTTCCCGATTCCCATCGCATCGTACTCTGTCCTGTAAATCCGAAGCTTATAAATACCACCGCTCCACAAGAAAAAAAATGTCTGTAAGTTTTAAAACCGCAGGACGGTGAATAATCGAGAATATAAATCACCCTAGCCCTCGAATCCTACACCACAAGTCGACCGAACACTCGCTACCAATCATACAGCTCAGAAGATGACAAGTCCTCAAGAACGACAGACACTCCATCCTGCTTCAAGCTGTGTATCTCTTCCAGTAGATCAGGTCGCAAAGTAAAAGGTGGTTTACCAGGTTCTTCAACAAGACGCCGAAGCTGTACAGTCTTCAAACGCGAATTCGCTCGCCTTGCCACCCTTGATTGTGCTACCCTCAGGAGATCTCGCAAGATACCAATATAGGAGGGGGCGTCGTAATCCCGGAGAAGTGAAAGGTATTCGAGATTTGGAAGTAAGTGTGACTGGTTTCTAAGATGTGATAAAAAAGGGGAGAGGTATCCGTCGGCATAGAGCACGTCTCGATTTGAGCCTGGAAAGATACCGATCATTCGAAATTCAAAGTGAGTTAAGTTGGGAGTGACTGCTAATATCTTTGAAAGAGGTTCTTCCGTTTGAAGCTCTGCGTCATCATAATCTATGAACCACAGACATAGGTGCTGTAACGATGGAGAGCGCTCTAACATCGCGAGAAGGAACTCCGGCCATTGCTCAAGTGCCTGCAATGAACACTGTAGATGGAAGGAGTCTAGGGCTGGCGTCCGGAGAGAGGCGAACAACACTTGAAGGAAATCGCTATCATTAAGGGAGCATGCGAGGCCATGTCCCTGAATTTTGAGGCTGCGTAAGCAAGGAAACTGGACGACTGGATAACCATCAGTATCACCGAGCTCCATGCTATCGCAACCATCGAAGTCCAATGTTAAATGGCAGAGTTTCTTGCAAAGGGGTAATACTTCGAAAAGAAGAAGATCCATCGACTCGTCCTCATCATCACTGGCGAATTGCGAGATTGTCAATGACGTAATTCGGGCGTACGGAAGTAGGGGTGGGGGGTATAGAAACTCTGTTTCGACCGTCTGGAGCTTTGGGGCTTGGTAGAGAGCTGCCCAGAACCAATCATTCTCGTCAATGTACTCTGGGTCCACAGAGCTCTCGAACGATATCAGATTGGGGAAAGAAGGGTTGTTAACTGGCACTTCATCATCTTCTGTTAGCTCGCGAAGGTCAATTTGATCAAAAACTAAAGATTTCCAGCGTGAACTGCTCTCCAAAAGGACCTCCCAAACAGCAAGAGCATGATCCGATGGACCGAGATCGTGAGACGAAAGATGAATATCCAACGGACGCCCCTCGGATCGCTTAATGATAGCCCGCACGAGATGAGCAGCCCCTCGAGGGATCCCGTTGATTGCAATGTGAATGTTAGTCCATAGCCTTGGGCTTCCCAGGACGATAGCTCTCCAGCGGGGACAAACATGAGAGAGAACGACGGAGGGTATGATGAGAGCAGGTTCAGTAAATCGAGAATGATAATCGTCACGATTTTTCGGGTTTGGTGTGCAGACCATCGTAAAGATGATCTCCCATATTTCGGTAGGTACACTCGGCCAAATTTCCAGTGCAAAACGTCGTTTTGAGATGTTGGATTCCAAGGACCGCTCCTCCTCCTCGAGCACACTCAACCTCTGCCGAGTTTGCGCGATTTCATCCTTGCAGATCCAAAGACGACGTTTGTCCTCTTCCAATGATTGGTTCATCTGACTTCCTTCATCATTGTTAAGGGTGCAACCTGCTCTTAGGAAACGCGAATCGATTTGTTGGAGTGTTCGCATAGAATCGACATCTACTGAGTTTCGACATTTCGTGCACAGTGCAGGTTTCATCTTTTGTCAAAGGAAGGCAAGTTCCAGTCCCTTCAATTTCTGTAGGAAACCCAGAATCTTAAATCTTCTTCGGTCATGGCGCTGGTTAGTATAATTAACGCTGCAGATAGCTGTAGCACGTACTGAAATTTGAAGAGCCCCGCAATAATATATCCGATAGTTGGGCCAAGGTTTGAGTTCAACAATGGCGGTCGGACTTCCGAGCGGTGCACAGGGTTCGAGGTAAGATGTCGGATAAGCTACGCAGTGGAATGTGTCAACGACATACCTTATCAACGAACTTGATGATGCCCGGAAGATAATGGCTTGAGCCTGCAAGAAAACGACCAATGGAAGCCAAGGTGGACTGTAGGAGCCGTTGGTGCTTGTAGCTCTGGGCAGTGGTGGTGATGATGGTTGACCTGCACGAGGAAATTGCGAGTTCGATTAGGGTTAGGGGTTTGGCCCACGCCCGGATCTGCCCGGACTACGCATCACTGTGATGCTAACAATTCAGAGCCAGAGTCTATGCAAGCGGCTCGCAAGCCAATTTTTCCCTCTCGTCCCCATCTTCCTCACTGTGCTTCATAAAGCAGCAGCTCAATCTTAGTAACGCCACCAAGGTGTCCAGGACCAAGGGCGACACCGACCTTGAGTTTTAATCAGTTCGCGGAAGCTGTCGCCGGATGGTGGGGGTGGGGGGAACGGATTATTTATTTTTCGGCGGGTATGGTTTTATATTGAAAAAATGACCGGCTCAAGTCTCACGTTCGACCATGCTTGTACATTTTCTCCACCATGATCGTACACGATAATATACGGAACAATAATCAATCCAACCGGTGGTTTGTTTCGATGACATTCACCGAGGATGAGGAAACCTTCCATGTTGGCTGTTCTAGTACTTTGTCCCGTTATATAGTTATAGTCAACACGGAATTTACCCACAAAAATAAGAAAAAGACTGTGTCAGTGTCCAGCATTAAACAGTTCTGTATACGAGAAAAATTATCGAAGTTCTTCTTCCCGATCCCCATCGCATCGTACTCCATCCTGTCAATCCGAAGCTTATAACTACCACCGCTCCACAAGAAAAAAATGTCTGTAAGTTTTAAAACCGCAGGATGGTGAACAATCAAGAATATAAATCACTCTAACCCTCGGATCCTACACCACAAGTCGACCGAACACTCGCTACCAATCATACAGGTCGGAAGATGACAAGTCCTCAAGAACGACAGAAACTCCATCCTGCCTCAACCTGTGTATCTGTTTCAGCAGATCGAGCCGCGGAGTAAGAGCTGTGTTGGACTCTTCAACAAGACGCCGAAGCTGTACAGTCTTCAAAGGTGAATTCACTTGCTTTGTCACCCTCGATTGTGCTATCCTCAGGAGACCCTGCAAGATAAAACTGTGGGAGGGTGCTTCGTGATCCCGAAGAAGTGAAAGGTACTCGAGATTTGGAAGTAAGCGTGACTGGTTTCCAAGATGTGATAAAAAAGAGAAGAGGAGCTCATCGGCATAGAAGGGGCTTCGAGCCGCACGTGGAAAGAGATGACACATTCGAAATTCAAAGTGAGTTAGGTTGGGAGTGGCTTCTAATATCTTCGAAAGAGGTTCTTCTGGCCGTGGGTCACAAAAATCTGTGAACCATAGAGATAGGTGCTGTAACGATGGGGAGCGCCCTAACATCGCGAGAAGGAACTCTGGCCATCGCTCAAGTGTACGCAATGAGCACCGTAGACGGAAGGAGTCTAGGGCTGGCATGCGGAGGGAGGAGAACACGGCTTCCAGGAAATCGCTATCACTGAGGGAACATGCGAGGCCACGTCCCTGGATTTTGAGGCTGCGTAAGCAAGGTAACTGGACGACTGGATAAACATCAGTTCCATCAAGCTCCATCTCATCCCAACTGTCGAAGTCCAATGTTAAATGGCAGAGTTTTTCACAACGAAGAAGTACTTCAAAAAGAAGTTCCATCGACCGATCAACATCATCATTGGCGAATTGCGAGATGGTCAACGACGTGATTTGGGTATATGGGATTGAGCGTAGGGGGTATAGAAAATCTATCACCACTGTCGTGAGCTTTGGGGCTTGGTAGAGAGCCTCCCACAACCAGTCATCCTCGCCAATGAACCCTGGGTCCACATAGCTCTCGAACGATATCAAATTGGGAAAGGAAGGGTTGCTAACTGGGACGCCACCTTCCATTAGCTCGTGAGGCTCTATTTGGACAAAAATTATGGATCTCCAGCGTGAACTGCTCTCCAAAAGGGCCTTCCAGACAGCAAGAGCATGATCCGATAGACCGCCGGAATCGTCAGACGAAAGATGAATATCCAACGGACGCCCCTCGGATCGCTTAATGATAGCCTGGACGAGGTGAGCAGCACCTCGAGGGACCTTGTCAAGTGCAATACGGATGCTAGTCCATAGCTTTGGACTGCCTAGGACGATAGTCCTCCAACGTGAACAAACATGGGAGAGAACGACGGCGGGTACTCCTAGAGCAGGTTCAGTGAATCGAGAATGATAATCGTCACGATTTTTCGGGTATTCTGTGCAGACCATCGTGAAGATGATCTCCCATATTTCGGTAGGTACACTTGGCCAAGTTTCCAGTGCAAAACGTCGTTTTGAGATGTTGGATTCCAAGGACCGTTCCTCCTCCTCCAGCAGAGTCAACCTCTGCCTAATTTGCGCAATCTCATCTTTGCAGCTCCGTAGACGATGCTTGTCCTCTTCCAATGATTGATTCATCGGACTTCTTTCTTCATCGTTAAGGGTGAACTCTCTTCTTAGAAAACGCGAATCGATTTGCTGGAGCACTCTCTTAGAATCGACATCTACTGGAACTTGGCACCTCGCGCACAGTAAAACTTCCATCTTTTGTCAAAAAAAACAAAACAAAGGAAGGCAAGTTCCAGACGCTTCAATTTTTGTAGGAAACCTAAAATCTTAGATCATCCTCAGCCATGACACTGTGTAACGTTGCAAGTAGCTGTAGCACGTACTGAAATATGAAAAGCCCCGCAATAATATGCCCGATAAATGGTGCAAGGTTTGACTTCAAATATGGCGAACTTCCGAGCGTTCAAGGTCTCGAGGTAAGAGATGAGATAAGTGGAATATGTCAACGACCTTGACCGACGCACAAAATAATGAGCTTGAAATTCAAGAAAAGGATGGATAGAAGGCTGATGAAGATCAAGGTAGACTGTAAGTGCTGCTGGTGGTAGTAGCTCTGGGCAGTGGCGATGGTGATGGTGATGGTCAACCTGCACGACGAGTTCTGTCGTTCCAGGGAAAAGATTAGGGTTGGGGTTTTGGCCCACGCCCGGACCCTCCCGGACCAGAGACACATCGCAAGCCAAGTTTTCCCTCTCGTCTGCATAGGATCAGGGATCGGAAACGATATTGAGTCCAATTAGTGGCTTCTTTCGATGACATTCACCGAGGATGAGAAAATTTTCTATATCCTTCGTTTCGCACTATCAGGATTCGCAATAATGCTTGCATGGGACAAATCTTGAGGTCCGTCAACGACTATCTCTGACGATACATTGTCCGGTTACGGTGTTAGCTATCTCTCTGAACGGGGACACTCTGCTTTCAGGGTCAAATAGTAACGGGAATCCGAATCTTCTATATGCTTGAGTTCTGATGGACCCGACGAGAAAAGTCATTGATGCGTAACACAACTAGAGTCGAATCCCTCGTATGATCCCGTAAAGCGGAAACCGCTTCGCCATTAGTAGACCCGGATTGGAGCTGTGTTATCGTGTATTGGAACGCTCGAGGCGGGCTACAAAATACAGGAGGTTTTAAAACGGACAAGTAAAGACATGGGTAAGAACATCGATCGACTTAGTAGGCGATATATCAACGCGGAATTTACAAAAACAAAAAGAAAAAAAAGCGTGTTTGTATGTCATTAAATAGTTCTGTATATGAGGAAAATTCTCAAAGCTCTTCCCGCTCCCCATCGCATCGTACTCCATCCCGTGTATCCGAAGTTGATAAATAGCACCACTCCAAAAGAAAGAAAATGTCTCCAGGTTTTGAATCCACAGGAATCAAGGATATCAATCACTCTAGACCTCGAGCCCTAGACCACAAGTCGACCGAACACTCGCTACCAATCATACAAGTCGGAAGATGGCAAGTCCTCAACGATGACAGACACTCCATTCTGCTTCAAGCGGTGCATCTGTTCTAGCATATCGAGCCGCGGACTAAAAGCTGATGTGCCAGATTCTCCAACAAGACGCCGAAGCTGTACAATCCTCAAAGGCGAATTCACTTGCCTTGCCACCCTTAATTGTGCTCCGTTCAGAAGTTCCCGTAAGATAGAACTGTAGGAGGGGGCTTCACAGTCCCGGAGAAGTGAAAGGCATTCGAGCTTTGGAAGTAAGCGTGATGGGCTTCGAAGCTGTGATAGAAAAGAGAACAGGAGTTCATCGGCATGGAAGGAGCTTCGGGACGAACGTGCAAAAATATCACACATTCGAAATTCGAAGTGAGTTAGGTTGGGAGTGGTTGCTAATATCTTCGAAAGAGGTTCTTCCAGCCTTAGGTTATCAAAATCTATGGACCATAGGGATAGGTGCTGTAACGATGGAGAGTGCTCTAACATCGCGAGAAGGGACTCCGGCCATCGCTCCAGTGCTTGTAATGAAAACTGTAGATGGAAGGAGTCTAGGACTGGCATACGGAGAGAGACGAACACCGCTTCCAGGAAATCGCTATCGTTGAGGGAACATGCGGCGCCATGTCCTTGGATTTCGAGGCTGCGTAAGCGAGGTAACTGGATGGCTGAATAGCGATCAGTGTCACTGAGCTTCACGCTATCGAAGCCGTCGAAGTCCAATGTTAAATGGCAGAGTTTCTCGCAACGGGGCAACACTCCAAAGAGAAGATGATCCACCGACTCGTCCGAATCACTGGAGAATTGCGTGATCGTCAATGATGTAATTCGGGCATATGGGAGTAGGGCTGAGGGGTACAGAAAATCTGTTTCGACCGTCTGAAGCTTTGGGGCTTGGTAGAGAACTTTCCAGATCCAATTATTCTCGTTAATACCCTCCGTGCCCACAGAGCTCTCGAACGATATCAGATTGGGGAAAGGAGGGTTGCTAACGGGCACTTCACCAATGTCTGTTAGCTCGCGAGGATTAATTTGATCAAAAACTAAAGATTTCCAGTGTTCACTGCTCCCTAAAAGGACCGCCCAGACAGCGAAAGCATGATCCGATAGTCTATCGAAACCGCCACCCGATAGATGAATATCCAATGGACGCTTCTTGGATCGCTGAATGATAACCTGGACGAGATGAGCAGCACCTGGAGGGACCCTGTTGATTGTAATGTGAATGTTAGTCCATAGCCTCGGGCTTATCAGGACGTTAGTTCTCCAACGGGAGCAAACATGGGAGAGAGCAACGGCGGGTATGATTAGAGCATGTTCCATCTCTTGAACAGGATCATTGTGACGATTTCTCGGGGTTGGTGTACAGACCATCATGAAGATGGTCGCCCATATTTCGGCAGGTATCCTCGGCCATATTTCCAGTGCAAAACGTCGTCTTGAGATGTTGGATTCCAAGAACCGCTCCTCCTCCTCCAGCACAGTCAACCTCCGCCGAATTTGCGCGATTTCATCCTTGCAGCTCCGTAGACGATGCTTCTCTTCCTCGAATGATTGGTTCATCGGTCTTCCGAGTCTTTTTGCCAAAGGAAGGCAATCCAAAATCTTGAATCTTCTTCTGTCACGACCCTGGTTAGTATAATTAACGTTGCAAGTAGCTGTAGTACGCACTAGGCTACGAAAAGTCCCCACAATAATATATCCGATAAACGTTGCAAGGTTTGAGTTGAAGTATGACAGACTTCCGAGCTGTGCCACTCGAAGGTCTCGAGGTAAGAGGTCGGAAAGTGGAATATGTCAAAGACCCTGACCGACGCACAAAAGATTATTATGAGAAACGATGACTTGAAGCTGCGAGAAAATGACGAGTAAAAAACCGATGAAAGTCAAAGTAGAATGTAAGTGCTGCTGGTGCTAGTACTTCTGGGTAGTGGTAGTGAATCGCGATGATGATCGACTGACGCACTTCCCGTTCCGAGCAAAAAGTTGCCACGGTTAGGGTTAGGGGTCCTGGCCGACGCCAACAATTCGGCTCAAGCCTAGCTGCAAGCTAGAGCCAAAACTGAAAATGCAAGCGGCTCGCAAGCCAATCAGTGCGGGATGTTTGATTGAACAGCCTGAGACCCACAGTAAATCCACAACAGTCCATAAATTTTAGGAGCCGACTACAAGTTCCAAAACGGCCAAAAGATACTACAGTGATAATAATCACAGCGCCATACGTGTAGAAATGCGAAGTGGGAGTATAGCAATGTTCGATTAAGACGACAAGTAGATGATAGCGACGATGGACGGAATAGCAGTGGCAACGGTGTCGACTTTGCAGGACAAGAAAAAAGGAAGAGCGGAACACAGCAAACGAGGGAGCCCGGGTAGAACGTGTACAATGATTATATTGATAGAGAAGCCCAAATCTACCGACCATAGAACAAACGAGTCGGAGTTATACATGAGGGGTAGGCGTTAAGGATATTACAGAGAGGATGAAGCAGCGAAGAGAGAACCCAAGTTTGATGAAGGTGGTGAAGTGTTGGAAACAGAGATACACCGATGAAACGCAGATCGCCCCGTGAGAAAGAGAAAAGAGGGAAAGAACAACAATAACATCAAAGGAGCACACGCCAAGGAAGCAAGATAAATCGCCTCGTCGCCGACAAACCCCATGAAGTCACTTCGTCTTCCTTTTGAGGTTCAGGGATGTTTTGAGATCAGAAATGTACCCGAACGTGTTGACCCAGGTTATCTCTTCTGCTGAACGACTTGCCGCAACCAGGATGGGGGCATATGTGCGCTGTGAGGAAATCGAAGTGGGAGCGAAGAAAGCAGAGAAGTAAGACATCAGCCACAGAAACTTTCACCCTTTCACCCAGAGGAAATCAAGCGCAAAAGACCACTCACGTTTTTCCCAAGTATGCAAGCTCCTTACGTGACGCTTCAAATGTTCGCCTCTAACAAAGCACTTGCCGCATCCATCCACCGTGCAAACGTATCGCCTCTCTCCAGAAAGTTTCTTGATACCTCCGCTCACGACCTTGAAAGGTTCATTTGGACCAACACCAGTCGGCAGGTGTTCAGGTTGGCCATAAATTGGAGCGTCTTGAGGATATGTCTTCGCAGGACGACCTTTCGGCAATCTACCCTCCGGGAGGCTCCCGAAATCAAAGGGGTGGTACACAGCGGAGTCCAACGGCGTTTCGACTTCTTCTCTCGACACAGGCACCTTCCGTCCCCTACTCTTTTTCGTCAAATTGGGCACCGGTACAGGCTGCGAACGCCTCCCTCTTTGTTGACGAAGGAGCATGGACGACTCTTGGCTATCAACTGATGCAGCGAATTCTGAGTAATCAAAGGCATCAGGGTCGATGATCTCATGCTCTCCAGCAGTTCGCATCTCGAGTTCCTTCAATGCCTCTGCATTTCCACCACTACCCTTCCTTCCCTTACCGCGCTTACGATGAGCATCTTCCTCATCTGATGGCACATAAATATCGCTATCCGACTCATCTTCGTAACATCCTTGATACTCGTCATCAGAGTCAACGAGCGCTGTAGGGGGATAAGCAACGGCCTGCGAGGGCGTCACTAGAACCTGCTCTGACTTGCGAGGCCTTCCTCGCTTCTTTGCAACCGCAACAGGGGAGTTTTGACGTGCCCTCTTCCTATCAGCCATATCGTCCGTGAAGTCCTCGCTCATTCTACCACGTTTTCCGATGGCTGGTTCCAGCTCAGAGTCAATAGTTCTAAACGGAGAGTGGTACCCAAACTCGCTTTCGACATCAGCCTCGAGTAAAATAGATGGATTGAGAGGTGAAGAGTATGTCTGCGACCGATGCTCATCGAAATCGGAAAAAGAATGACCGAGCGTCAAGGCGTAGATATCATGGGCGTGATCGTCAAAGGTGGACGGGTGTGAATAAACGTCTGACATGTTAACGGTCGTACCAGCGTCTTGTGGAGCAAGTTGAAGGGGAGAGGGCATCCTGTCCGGAAGTAAAGGATACGGTGCGTGTGACGGAGAAGAGGTGGCGGACAACACCAAGGGAGGAGACGAAATCGAAGAGTATATGGAGAGCGGTGAATGAGACCCCGGCTAGAACGAGAAGCTCAGATTGAAACCCTGAAATGACAAAAGGGGCCAAACGTACCTGAGCGGGCAACGAAGGACTGAACGACGGTACGGATAGTCCTGGCAAAGAAGCGTTGTGGCGTTCAGATGTTGATACCGAATAAACGGAATGCCCGCTGGAGTCGCTTCCATCAGAATTAGGCGATGTCATGCTCGAAGGTCCGGAATCTTCTGTACCAAGATGAGCGTCACTTGAAAGAAACATGTTGCCAGTCGTCGAGGCCGGGCTAGGAGTCGTTCCAGCATTAGAGAAGGAGTCGGTAGAAATGTGATAGTAAGGACTGTCAGCTGAACCAAATCTGTTCGAGAACGAAGAAGCCCAAACATCTTGAGGTTGAACGTACTCGCCCGAGTCATGGATAAGAATACCGCGACTGATCGGTGCCACAGAGAGGTAGCGAGGTTCCCCTGGGAGATAACTGGAGTCTACTTGAGACCGATGGTGATCATCTTCGCCGCTGAGAACATCTTCGGGAAAGTCGATGAACTTGGTCATACTCCAAGAGCGGTTCGACGTGAGCGATATCGTGGGTGGTGGTAGACCGTCGAGTAGATCCAAATCCATCGTGGGCGGTTGCAAGGGCAGTTTTCGAGAACTAGAAGACGCGACGAGCGATGACTAGCAAGTTTCGACACGTTGAGAGACGATGAACAACGAATATGGTTGAGCGATATTGAAAATAGTATGTGAGTGGTGATGGTATGTCAGAAAGAAGGAATGCGGGCCCAACTCCCCTCACGCTCTTATGGGGCCTTTCTTCCGGTATCACCAGCTTGTGGCTGTGAACATAAATCTAAGACAATGACACATCCAGACATAATCAGACAATAATTATCCCGCTATCATTATTATTTGGTGCCGTGGAGGGACTGGGTCATAGCTGGATTTCTTATAATCCATTGGAAACTTTTTTGCGTATTTTTTTCTCCTTGAATATTGAGTAAAAAGCAAGAGAAAGCCAGCAGAACAAAAACGAAAGCGGAGGATCAAAGCGAGGCGTTGAGCAGGAGTGCGTCCCCCAGCCCAGGTTACATAATCTAATTGGGTCTGTTTGTATAGACTCCCAAAAAGGAAGGAGGTTTTACAGTCGGTTCGGTGCCACCAGCTCGCCCTCCTGGTTTCAGACATAATTCTGAGATACAGTTATCTCGATTTTCCTCATCAACCTTGGAGGGCCTAGAGCTACTAAAATTTTGGTGCCTGCTCATTGCCTCACTCGATCCGATTGCAAAAGATTCATCCGTGGCCAGAATGGTATGTTACCAATTTCCGTTATTTATCCCGCCTCGACTAGATTTATCGTAGTTTGGCGACGTTAACTAAACCAAGGGTACGCTAGGACACCTTGCCTCCCAATAGTGTATAATCTGCCTTTTGGACCGTTACGGTGGGTTAGATTTTATTATTTCATTCAACAACTCTGGAAAAGAAAAAGAAAAAGTTTATAATCGAGCTGAGGATGATCAAGAATTCTTTGCCAAACCCGGTGTACAGTGCTGTAGATCCCGATATCTGCTAATTAATAGCTCACACTGGTGACGATCGCGTCGTGATCGGATTTTAATTGGCAGCTGCGGTTATATTCTCCGAGACTCAAAAAAAAGACATGATGGAGCTCGGCATTTACATCTTCAGGCCTTGTATTGCGTTCTCGAAAGGGTGATATTTGCGCCAGACATTCATTTTTCAATGGCTCAGACGAGGTCGATTAAACAAAAAAGATCATTTGGAGCTCATGATGATAGCCCAAGTAGTCTTAGGAGGAGCACTCCTAATTCATGCGGTTACCGGGTACCCTTCCACGAAGTAAGGAGCTACCAGAAAAACGATATAAAATCGCTTCAAAGGTAACGAACTTGGCTGTCTTTAGCCCAACCGGGTCGGGAACAAGGTCAATGTGAATGTATTAGATTTTAGACCCTTACTTCGAGGCCCCAATGGTTTCAGAGGACATTGTACGCAGTGACACATCGCCTTCCGACGCGGAGAGTCCCTGATCTGGCAAGGCCAAGCCATTGAAGAAAACATGGCATTGGTACATATTCTCACGGAATAACTAAACAGGAAATTCTTTCGACCAGGGGATTTCCTGTCGCGACCAACGACAACCCGATAACATATCTGAATATTGGGCACCTCAAATGGGAGGTCAGTGGGGGTTTACTCAGTAAAAATTTTTGAATTCGCAATAGGTCCATGCATCAGCGGGGAGTCGAACCCCGTTCGCGACCTAAACAAATATATTACAACGCCATGGGAAGGTCGCATCATAACCGTTAGACCACTGATGCACCCCCCCGGAGAGGTTCTACTATATTATCTAAGAGAAAATTGAACCCAGAAACGGTCAAGTACGGGCATCCCAGCTCAACGGTACGTTCTTAATTCTGCAAAGATTAAACCCGGTTCAACTGAGGCCCAGTGTCGTTACATCAACGAAGCCGGCCCTTGACACGCAAAAACCCGAAAAGTCAACGCGATCCGTCATCTGAAGTGGGAATGCGCAATATTCAAATTCAATAAACCTCACGGAAAAGTAACCCAATGGAATTTGGAAACCAGATCTGTCTCTAGTTTGGGATCTCTGAGAACATCCGCAAGTCCATTCCGAATCATCAATATTTGTCGGTGATAGCACACGGAGGTACACGGCTACATGATTTCCACTTCGGAAGACATGGTGGGTCCAGCTTTGACCGATAACTATGAATTCTTGATCTGCTGATTAATGGAGGTTTGAAAGCAGGCATTTTTTTTTTTTCAAAAACTGACAGATGGATGGACACCGGATTTCGCAAGTGCTAGTCGACTAGTACGTACGTGCAGAGCCTATCCCCGTCTCAACTGCGGGGCGGTGTGATTTCAGGCAACTAGAATTCAAGGGTCAAACAGTGAGTCATCGGTCTTTTCTCCTCCAACACGCGTTTTTTTTTTTTGCGTGATTGGGGATGTTACAGATAGAGGGAAGATTAGGTTCGGAGTTTTCGATAATGCGGTGAGACGAGCAGGCGCTGGTGACTTGATTGTTTACCGATATCGGGCTCGGTCAATTGATATCATATTCGGTGATCAGTGATCCTAAACTTTTACGCTTTTTCGGATTTACATATTCACTAGCCCGAGGAGGCTCCTCCGCATCAACACTCGTATTGGGAGTCTGTAGCACACCGCGTTTGGAACCTTCGAGCATGTATCCGTCACTGTAAGGGATATCTTTTTCAATGCATCAATGGATCTGTAGTAACCTCGAGTAGAGAAGTTTCATACCCTTCGGGTGAAATCCACGATTTGATGCAGACTGAGAAAGATTGGTATCATTAAGTATGGGGGGTAAGAGTAGCCGTAGCCAGTCGGGTAAATTGCAGTGTATGAGCACCCCAAAAAAAAAATTTTTTTTTTGCACGGTTACACGCGGACCTCACGGTTCCTGTCTGTCTCGGGAGGTAGGATGGAGTATTTCCGTGCTCGCAAGTGTGGACAAAACTATCGGGTCGTAGGACTGAGATCTACGGTGGTCTCAAGGTCGGCACCTGAGGACGGGAGACCCATATATATCAAGGTTTGTGGTAAGGTCGAGGCAAGCAGCCTTGACCTTCCGAGATGTCCACAGTAGGGATACTGTTCCACGAGGGATTCGGCGATGAAGACGATGAAACGATTCTCCAAATCGGGGCCTGTGAGAACTGACTTTGGGTGGATGACAGCAGCTTGTAGGGGCATGTCCTATCACTTCCACGTTTGATACGTGTTCGGTCGTATAACCGGTCTTTTGAAAACTACGATGTCTCCAAAGGAATCGACAGAATCTGGCCACACGGTCCCGTCGGTTGTGGAGTATGGCGTCGGACTTAACTAACCGTAGTGTTCGTACTTTGTGGGAGGGAGTATACAGCATTGTTGAAGCTGAGTTTCATGATAACGATGGGATTGCACTAGAGACAGGAGTGTCAGAGGCTGTGTAAAGGTCGAGACGAGGAGAGGTTGAGTCCGTGTGTTTATAAATCAGAGAACTCGTTTCCCGATAGGACGTAGAGCGTAGAGTAGGGGTCTTCCAGAATGATGGGAGAAGGAAAGCATTACGCTTGACGATCAGTAGGCTCTCCTGGATGTCATATCATTTGGAGCTTAAGAAAGGCGTAACGAAGACATCCAGTCTCGGTTGCAATTCTTGGGAGCTCCTTCAAAGCCTTTCTGGCCACATATCCCGCGAATGTATGGATAATTTTGATAAACAACAAGGGGAAGGCTCGGTGCTTTTTCTCTGAATGACGGTCACAGCATCTTCTAAAATATGTTTTGATCCTGAACGACGGGACCTGTGCCAAAAAGTTATGACTTGTTTTGATGGATAAAGAAGAGAAAATTCGTCGTACGACAACAGAAGCAAAACGCTCGACCGGTCATGGTCTAATCAGGTTATTTCGGTGACGGATAGCGGGTGGCTATATTGGCTGTATTTGCTGTAGACCAGAACTGATGAATCATTAAGTGCGTCAACATCATGACAGAGTGGGGTAACATGAGCCTGTTCCTCAGAGCCACAATCAGGCAAGAATAACTGGTGGTAGGGATCCCGGATCACCCAATGCGAGATGGGAAATAAGAGGTGTTTAATGATGTTTCGGCGTTGAACTGACCGAGTCTCGATAGATTGGATCCAGAACGGAGGATAACCCATTTCGGCTCTCAAAGCCTCAGGCAGTGATTCGAAGGAGGCGTGACATGTGACAGCTGGTCACATGCGTACAGACATGGGAAATTTACTCCATATATAGTAATCATTGTGCGGCCTTTCATTTTCACATGCTGCGAGCAGGGGTCAGCCGAACTCTCCTCACTACCCCCATGATCGCCAACGACGACCAGCGACCAATCCACTCAGCAAGCAGCAGTGTCAGCCTCAGCTCTACCCTTCTCGATGATCAGGATGAAGACGTTCAGATTGCAGTTCGCGCTCTCGGTGACATGCGGAATGGGGGTGTGTCGAAAACCTGTGTGTTCATCAGTTCTATCTATATCAGAATTCCGACCTAACGATATGTTTTTTTCCCGCTTTTCTCTCGGGTCACTCCCTCAATCTTAGTAACTCTGGATTCTCCTTTTACCCGTTCAGAAGCCTCAATGTCGAGCCTAATGCCCCCCTCACCACTCTCACCTGCAGACGATGGCCCTTCGTCAGTGGAGACAGCTTCAGAGCACGATTTTGCTTCAAGAGTTGCTCATATACCTCTCGTTCATGGGGCTTTACGAATGTATGAGCAAGGAAAAGCTAGTTCCAGGGTCGTCAAGGTGCGTTGCTTATCGTAGTACTTTCATGTGATTTAACTCAATTTTTTTCTCGCTATTTAGTATGGCGCCGAAATCATGGAATCGAGCGTGAAAACTATATCGAGGCCTGTAATCGACAGGCTACCCTCAAATACCGTCGATGGTATTTTGGATAGAGTGAGTCTGAGTCAAAAGTACTCCTGTTTTAGACGTTTCGTATGCGGTTCTAGGATCTCAGCTCAAGGCTAGGTAGAATCGTTTATCCGTTTAGCTGTGTTATGGCATTCCGCACTTCAAAGTCTCGTTCGACTCGCTCTCTCTCCCCGTCCTTGACCTCGTTCCCGCCTTTTTGATGTATCAACGCATCTTGATATCGTCTCACTTTTTCAATCCATGTGCCCTGTTCCTTGTTCGTCTCACGTAGCAGACCCTCCAGTTTCCCAATTCTCTTTTCAAGTACTTTCTTTTCGTTCACTTGGGGGCGTCGGCGTATTCTGGTAGGATTTCTGGCTAGATTGCGATCGCAGGACTTGTATCCGCTGTCTCCGATAACACGGATCCCTCACCAACACAGCAATGATCCAAGCTCTTGATATCAGTAATATATTTGGGTCTAGCTTTCGATCTTGTTGGGATTTTTATTGATCTTCAACAACCTGTGTCATCCACACTTTTGTCGGAATCTTTCTTCAGACAGACTTCCCAATCCCACCTTTCTCCCCCTTCTTAATTACGATACAGCAGTTGACGGAGAGGCCGTCCGTGACTGTTAGTCATCACCGGGAACAACTATATTGTTTCTGGAACCATCTTTCCTATTCATTGCTTTATTCTACTTCTCATAACTGATGCAGATGGAGCATCGCCGACTTTCAAGGGGGCGCTACAATGTTTATAACTTGACCCGTTATTTGTCCGGCCTCTCGTGTTGAGCACCCTTCTTCACTCAGGACTGTGTCCTTCCATTCAGTGCTTTTTCCATTTTCTTACTTTCGCCTGGGCTCCTTTCGCGCCTCCCCTCTCCAGTTCATCTTCACTTCACATTCTATCCTCTCGCTGCAAAATTCAGTAACTAACCAGCGTCTTTTACATATTCTTTTCATTGGCGTCACTTCAACATGTGTGCTTTGCGTCCTTCACTTCCCCCAATTTCCGCTATCTTTGCCCAGTTGGGTGGCAGAGTATGCTCACCGGCTTCTCCGCGTTCTATAGAGGCCCAATGGCGGCATTTTGAAGCAGCGGAGCATCGTGATAGAGATGCAACTTCCAGTCGTTACGAAGAACACCTACCACCACGCTCTTCTTCCGACAGTGGAGCAGTGGGAAACTGGCTGTCCAGTAAGTCCTGTTGCTCATTGCCTTTTGCGTTATTTTGGGCGGAACTATTGGAACTCTTGCTTGTCAAAAGCCTTCCTTCCTTGAGAAAGAAGGAACAGTGATTTAAACACATGCGACTGACGTCCTTGTCATGTGCCCTCGTAACCCATTTTTACTTTCGGTTGGGGTTGCCTTCGTATCTCCTTCTCCAAACTTTGGGGATCAAACGCTTTAGCCATATGTTCTTCGCCTGCCTGCCCTCGTTTCGGCGAATTACGCTAATCTCATGATCATAGATACTTCTTATAACTATCGATCACCAGATAGTCCACGGAGAGGACGTTCGAGTTCTCAATCGGATGCATCGTCTTTCGAAGGTCCCAGCACGTCGTCGCGCTCTCTCACATCTACGATGACAATGTCTGATCTCCAAGACGGAGATTACGAGGACGCCGCGAGGGCGGTGATTTCGTCCTCAGTTTCCGGCGCTTCCTCTGCGTCCGTGGTGAAGCGGAGACGTTCCCGCTCCACAGATCGAGATGAGAGAAGTCCCCATTCGCCAACACAGGAGAGAGAAAGACAACTTACAACGACATCGAGGTTGCAAGTTTTCCTTACATCGGCGAGCGGGCTAGGTGTCGCTTTGAGTGCGGAGAGCATGAAAAGATTGAGGTATTGCTTAACATGGTTACACGTACGTCTCTTGTTCCCTCAAAGCACACCCTTTCTGATCTTTCTCACTTCGTTTAGTGGGCCATTGACCATATAGACAGCCAAATTACCTTCCTTAGAGATTTTACCGTCTCTCTTCAGCAACAATATCTAGAACCGGTGGAAGAGGAAGGCGCCGGAATCAGCCCGACCACACCTACGCAAGCATCCACGAACAGGCCCCCACGGCGCCGTCATCACAATCGAACGTCCTCCACAACTTCCATTTCCGAAGAGCATCAACGCAAGCTGAATGACGTTCGTCGAGATGTCGTTCAGACTATACGTCAAGTCGTTGGCGTCGTCAGCAAATATGCTGGCGAGACAGCTCTACCGGAACATGCGAGAAGGAGTGTCAAGGGCTTTATTTTGATGCTACCAAGGAGATGGGCAGAAACTGTCAGAGTCAGTGGAGGAAGCGGTGCATCAGGTAGTGGGGGCATACCTCCTCCTTCATCTGGTGGCGGTAGTGGGCCTAGCGAAGCTGAACGGGAGACTGTGAATGCAGCTGCATCTGGGAGGGCAGTCAGCGGTCGAAGGCATCATCATGGTAACAGGCTGAGGGAAAGAGGGGTGTCTTCCGCTGCGGGTTCTCCAGCTTCGTCAAGGGCTGCTTCTCCTGCTGCTTCCCCACGGATACCCTTTCGAGGAATACACGAGGGTGGAGGAATTAGCGGTGTTGGAGGTGCCAACGAGGGCAGAACCATGTCTGCCTCTTCAGCTATGGCTACCACACAAAAAGTGTTGGCTTTAGCTACGGAGAGTTTGGAAATGATGAAGAATGTGACGGGTGTGGTAAAGAAGAGCCTTGACGCTGCTGATCAATGGGTTGAGACAATGCGGAGATATGGGATACAAGGGGGCTCACAGGCGGATGGGGAGATACCTATGGACGATCGGCCACCACCACCACCGCGAGAAGGTTCTCGGCCGTACAATTTGAATGGCGAGTACTCGAGGCATTACGAATACCGCGATGGAGATGGGTTATCGCCGTTGAACCTCAGTCGAAGAGGGAGTACGGAAGGATTTACCCTACCACCTCCTGATTCACCGTATTCGACACATTCAACTTTAGCTGGTACTGGAAGCGCACCCGGTACACCCGGTTTCACAGGCTTCAAAGTTCCACAATACAGCAGCGGCCAGCCCATTGATACTCTGAGCTCTGATTTCCGCGGCAGCATGAGACGGATGAGTTTGATGGATGGAGATGGTGGAACGACTGTGAAGAGGGAAGATGAGAGTGAGAAGGTGATGGAGATGGACGTTGATGGTTGATTTTTGACTTAGATTCAAGGTGAGGTGTATTTCTTTGCGGAATCCTTGCGTGTTTCTTTTTCCCCTGGTC
Organism: Marasmius fiardii PR-910; assembly: GCA_014904975.1. NCBI lineage: Eukaryota > Fungi > Basidiomycota > Agaricomycetes > Agaricales > Marasmiaceae > Marasmius > Marasmius fiardii. The sequence continues at coordinate 555,262 of MU127804.1, read as the reverse complement.
ACTGACGACTTTCGAATGATCTTCCCTCGATTGTAGGTCATCCATGATTGTTGATCTCATTTATACATTTCATCTATTCTTTTCGTGCTTTGCTTTTATACTATTCACTCACGCGCCTTTCGTCTGTATACCTTGATTTTTTGTCTTTTTACTTTAACACGTTTTTCTGTTCAAAAGTCCGGATCGTTGTACGAGCCGGTTTTCCGTGGTCGCCTGGTTTAGCGATCGGGTTCAGAACTCTTTATAATTGCGTTACTGGTTTTTAGTGTAATCTATAACTTATTTCAAGCACAATTTGTATTTTAGGTACATCCATATCACGCATACACGGGGTTAGAGAGAGAGAAAAAAGATTTGGTGCAAACCATCGTATAGGCCGAGGGTCACAACGTCTACTCACGGAAGGAAGAAGCATTAACGTTTAACATATGTCATGATGATCAACTAGGGCTACGTACACTGCAGGTGACTGAACTTCTGAAGATGTAGATATGTTCTTTTTATTCCAAAGTCGGCTTCTTACGTTCCGCACACTGCTTTTTTTTTCTTCTCGTGTTCCGTTCAGATTAACTGAGCATCCAACAGAAAGGAAAAATTATTCCGTTGTGGCACTGTCTTTTGAGTTCGTCAGAACTTTCCATTCAACCGTTCAAGGTCCAAAGTTGCTTTGTGCATCAACGGAGAAGTGGGTGGCACTGGTTTTATCTTGTTCTAACCGGAACCGCTCGTAATTAGCTGATCACCCCTATGAACCAAGGTTTTGATAAATTGACAAAAAGAGGGAGACCGGAGAAAAAAAGATCGAGATGTTGTATTGCGGGGGGGGAGCGTTATGTAAAAAAAAAAACTCTTGTAATATTGGATTCTATAGCAGGCCTAGGACCGAAATTATGAAAAAAAAAAAAATTATTGAGAAAAAGAAAGCTTTTTGTTTTTCCAGAATTTCGAGAAAAAAAAATGGGGTTTACTTTAAATAAGCTCTCGAAGGAACCCGCGAAGTTTGGGAGTTAAAGGTCGACCGTTCCTCCTCCTTAGACTTTCTGAGGGAAAGTGAATTGTCCATCGCAAGGTACTTCCGCGAATTCCATGTCCAGTGACACTCTTGGGTTGGCGAACTGTTGTTGTTTTAAAAAAAGGAATGGAAGAAAGTGAGTAAACGGGTCGGTTGGAAGTAAGGTAAGAGATTGGGGTTACTCACGAATGCGATATTGGGTTGAGCATCGTCTCCGATGTAGCCTACACCCTTGCCGACGCCAGTGAGAGAGACGACACAAGAACACTTTGCACAAGACGTAGTTCCTTTGAATTGAGCGGCTTGGGCGGCAGCGGTAGTCAACGATATCGCTGCACCGTTGGCGGCGTTGTTCTAATCAGCCCAATGTCCGTTAGGATTCTGACCGAAGGGACAAGGCCACAAAAGAAGACTTACGAGCTAAGTGTACGGAGAGAAGAGGCAGAGCGGTTGGGAAACACGATGAGCAAACGTGCGAATGGGAAAAAGGGAAAGGTATACCCAGCTCTTGGCGCCAGCCGGATCTTGAGGAGGGCCCATCTCATCTTCAATAACGAAAGCATCAGTGGGCTTGACTGGACCGGTACCGCAGTCTCCAGTTGCGCTCTGGCAGATCTTGTAGACAACGTTTCTGTAAGGAGTGGGGGAATCACGAAGCTGTCAAACCTGCAATTAAAAAATCGTACTGGATATGTCCTTCCGAGACATAGACATTGGTCGGTTCCCTACCCAGTTGGTGTCCGTCGGTGTTGGGGAAGGTCAACTGGTAGCAACTACCGTATTTCAATCCGTTTGTCGTCGTACCATCCCCGCAAGCTTTCTGAAGTTGGCAAACGCCAGTTGGTTGATTTGGGCAAGACGGGCAGTTGCCGCCAGGGGGGTTTGTGCACTTTCCGTCGGTGCTTAGAATTTGTCCTTTAGGACAGCACTTTCCGGTGGGTGCGACCCCCGCGTAACTTTGGTCAGCACCACAGCACTAGGCGATGAAAAAGAAAAAGAATGAGAATAGGGAGTGAAGATTTTAGACGGAAGAGACGTACCACGCCGACACGAGTAGCCTGGTTGTAGATGACTAAGTCTTGTGCTGATGGGCAGCAAAGGTTGGCGTTTGTATCCTATCGAGAAAATTCTTTTTTTAGCGCAAGTTTAGGTAACTAGAATCAAGAGGATGCCTACCGCGTTCACGTAGTCTCTGTTGGTTCCCGGGCAAGTCTTTATGACCTGTTCGCAAACGAATTGACCGGAGCCGGGGGGATCTTGCTTGATTATAGTACCAGGCGGGCAGTCATCTTGAGCTTGTACTGCCGCTAATAGGAAAGGCAAGAGAACGGTAATGACGGAGAGGTATTGCATTCTCGGTCACGGCTGTTTTGTTAGGATGAAAAGTTGCTTGCTGAGTTCTAGAAGAGGGGGAAACCAGAAGAGGATGAGAGATGACGAGCGGTAACTCTTGAGCATTTATAGGATATACCTTCCTGATGATAGGCAGCTAGCACGTCTCGCCCAAAGATTCAGAATTGACATCTTGAAAGCTGGAGGGGTTCCGTTCCTACCGAGCGTCATTCAATGTCAGAAAAGCAGAAGACGAACCGTAACTCGAATACTTCTGAGTAATTCCAGGGTATTGAGTCGCCATTTCCTAGTCCATTTCTACATGCAAAATGCAGTATTTTCGTATTTTCCGACGTTCAGGCAGAGGAGAGATGCTGGCAAAGCGCTTCGTTGAGGACGTCTTGTATGTGACCCGTAAATTCTGAGAAATTTGACATTTATCCTGGTGTCGGAAACTTTTAAAACTGAGAAGCTTCAGGATGCCTCTCTATGCGATATGAAGGTTATACTGAGGCATTCAGACTTGAAAGGTAGAGCAGAAAGCATGATGGTATTGAAGATGGAAGTTGAAATTCGCACGGCGTAGTTCCCGGTCCCCGGGCCCCGACTCCGGTTTTGTCAACAGCCACGTGGGTAGCGATACTTACGTCATCGTAGCGTAATCCCCGAGTAAGCGTCAACGTCACCTCGACTCCGAGTCAAGCGATAATCCCCCTACTGACTGTAAATCAATTAATCACCAATGATGGCGGTGGGTTCTTGAATGGTTTTAGAATCGCCTTGGAGTCTCATTGAAACGGACCCAACAATTACTGTGTAGAATAGTCTGATTGATTGCCCAAAAATCGTTTCTGCAGCCTGCTGAATGAAGAGAATCCACAGCCTTATGTCCCTAACGAGCTTGATACTATTATTTGTTTGAAACCATCAATGAGGCGAAGTCACTTGGCAAATCTTCGCGGTTCTGACCCGATAGAGCCTGACGAATTCGATTATCGGCTTCATTGACGGCAATCCCAAGAGTCGGATTTGGTGCAGATGTTGGGTGTTTCAACGATCTATGTTATGTGAATTCACTCGACAATTCTCTAGGCATTAATGTGCGTACTTCATGGGTGGCTCTAAAAGGCCTTGCTGACAGTATCTTACAGACGATCTATGTTTTTTTTAGCGTGAGGTCGGACTCAGCCAGGGTTTCTGTACCATGTTCCAGGCTTGCTTATTTACAGGCTCTATTAGCTCAAACAAATACTTTTATTTCTCTTTGCATTCTGTACTATTCGAAACATCGAAAAAAAAAAAAAAAGAAAAATACAATCGGGCTGAACCGTTCGAAGTTTGAGACGAGTACATCAGAAGATTTTGGGTATCGACGAGGGAAAGAAGAAGTGCGTCAAGCGCAACAGATAAGAGTGCGGCGCGCTTCCGCTCACCACCTGCGAGGTTGTTCCAATCGGCACGAAGGAGAGTGTACGACAATCCGAATACAAAAGTACAAGAGACGACCTTTGTATTCCGATTGTCGCACTTGGCCTTCGTAACGACTCAACACCGCGAAAATGGGAGAGAAAAAACGGATGGTACAAGAAAAATGAGACTTAGGCGAGTGTGGGGTCCCTGTGAATTCATGTCAACCAAACTGCAATGAACGGAGAGAAACACGACGCACGGTCCGGCGGGGGTTCTGGAATGAGATGTGGGTGATCAGGCTAGAAGAGCATGACGAGCTCTGATCTCCTTCGATGACTGGATATGGGCCTAGACGAGAGCGCGTTAATGATCTTGAAACTACCACAAGTTAGGTTTTGGTACCTCGATATCCAGTTTAAGCTTCAGCAAGCGAGCGTAAATTGACCGACGGGAGGAAAGCATCCGACACTGGAAGAAAAAATGCGAATGAATTGGTGCTGGGCTGGCGATCTGAAAGCGCCGTTCAGTTTTGACTCTTTCCACGTCAAGCAGGAGGCTGCGACAAGTTCAGATAAGAAAAAGGCATACTCTCAAAAGCTGGTAATGTTAGACTTACCCTTCCAAGGTCGTCATGTACCCGGCCGCCGATTGGCCCAGGTAGTTCTGGTACAGGCGGCTGTTTTCACCAATCAGAGAGTCTGTGGACTGTAACTGGTCCTCCAGTTCCTCGATGGTGCACGAATAACACCACCTGAAGGTCGCCCAGCCGGTTGCTGGGACTGCGAAAAGCAACCCAAGTCTGATCAAGACTGGGACAAGAGCCATTTCTGGAATGCTGGATTGTGCGCATTCCAATATCGTATCCGATAATGCACCGGCTGGGGCCATCGTCGTGGACGCAGGAGCTTTTCTGTATTGTGAGAACTTCACCAATGTCGAGGAGAGACTCTAAAATACTTACTGGTTAAGAAAGATGTCGTCCTGTCGGTGTACGGGTCAGTGATGGGGGGGAGGGAAGGGGAATCAAGAAAAATAAAGCTGTGGGAGCGAAAGGATATTAAGGTTATCCTCATGCACGTTCCAACTCCCGCTTTTTCGTCGATGAATTCATCCCTCCCCACGGTTACGCCCCAGAATGCCTCGAGGTGGCGGGCTGGCAGGCTTTTTGTGAATTGGATTTCCGAATAAAGAGCCAAAGCTGTCAAAGAAGACAGAGAGGTTAGAAGCCTCAAAAGCCGTTACTGACCAGGACGTGTGAAGCAGCTAGAAGCTCACAAATGCGGACGCCTCATGCTGCAATTTGAAGGAAAGAGCGGCCCGGGGCGGCGTGGTAGCCGATAAAGCCGGTCATTGCTGAGTTGACTAAGCTTCTGCCAGTACCTTCCGACTCCCACTTGTCGCCAATGATATTGACAACCGCCTCAGCTTAATGCCACCACTGCAAGTTTCTTCATCGACTAGGGACTTGGTGTCAAAAGTGAGTATCACCCTTTCAGCTTCAATTACCTTTACTCACTGATTCTTTCCTTTCAGCCATCCTGCACCTAACGAGACCTCGGAGATTAATGTAGTCATTGTTGACGGGAAGCTGGGCGACGGAGTGGACATCTTCCAGCGGTGTATTCTCCAGGAATGTGCGATTTAATCTCTTTTAAATCCTTTTCGTGTGATGAGAACGAGTTTTAAAGATTTATTCGTCGGTGCATTGACCACGCTTGGACAGGTGACAGGGCATTCATCCACTGGGAGGTGTTGTTAGAACTGGGTTTGAATACGTTCGCAAGATGGAGGCTTGCCATTGGTACGTTTGACATGTATCTCAATAAATTTCACTGAGAGAAACCAGGAAAGGAAGCCCGTATTCGTTGGGTGGTTCACTGGCGAAACATCCCAAGACAACTCGGAAGCTCGGAGGGGGATGTATGCTTCATGTGTCCGCACTTCCGAAGAAGGCTAGGCTATGAAATCGCTCCGGAGAACAGCACTATGGTCGAGCGTATTGGTTGCGATGAACAAACTGCCTGACTTCCCCTCATTACCGCCCCGATGCATAGAGGGACTGTTTCTCTATCCACCTCACCGGTCTCTCTCTTCGTCGACGCTTGCTTGATCTGTACAGCCCTTCGGCGTTATGAGGGTCACGTAAATCCACCAAATCGCATCATGGGTAATCATGGACATCAGCACTCGGCCAAATCGTGCCCTTTATCGATTTATCGTTCGAACAGAGGGTTTTTTCGAAATCGGGGAGAGAATCTGGATGTTTAATTGTGTCCGTAATCGTATTCACTCAACATCGATGACACCAGGATATTCAGTCACCACAGCTTGTCTCCATATATACTTCTCCCGGGTGCACATCACGAAAGCTTGCCCAAATCTCTGGTTGAAGTCCAAAGACGGACCAATGGATCTAAAGATAGCGATTGAGCCCGAAGTGGTGTCGGGCATGGGTGAAACATGGTCTGTGGTACCACCTCGCCAGATTTTCCTTAGATTTCGAGGTGCTCGGTATCTACTCTCCCCCAATCCCCCGGCAGTCCCCTTTTTATCATTGGATATGCCTGCTTTCCGACAATGTAGGTCGCAGATTCCTTCGGCGGAACGCGACTAGCGTCAATGGTTGAAAGTGCGGATATCTGCGCTACTAGCTACCCTTGCCGTCCAGTCGTTCCTGCCGAGCCCAAAGGTGGTCCAATAATCCCTCACCGAGTGCTACTGTAGCCACCCACGTCGCATCGAGACTCGTCAAGGGGACATCTTGCGCTCATGTGGCTTTTGGCTAAGGTTGACTCTGCTCAAGCTCGTGGTTACGGGAGCGGTTAATCGTAGTGTACTGCGCGATGCTGAAGGATCGAACAAAGAAATCGACCATTCAAGCGCATTACACCTTCATTCATCAATACAGAAAGGTGTTTGTTACGTTACTTAGTAGCCCTCATTTGTTCTCGACGCTGTGACCTGTCCACCACCTGTTTGCTACTACTCTTGTAGATAATATATGGTTGCATTTATGTTTTTTTTTACGGATACTCGGATTTCTCGGAAACAATAAATGTGCGATCACCGCTTATCACCGTATATTTGAAGAAGTTTTGAACACGCGTCACTTCCCTAGCTGCTCACCACCACCACTTTGCTCGTCATATTGTAACTTTTCGAACTCTCAGTTTCGCAGCGCCTGGAAGTATACCCTTGCATATATTCACCTTGAACGGATTCCGAAGAGTGGGGATACTTTGTTGAAGTCACTTCATAGCTGGTACGTCTCACAGCATCTTCAGTGTGAGAGCAATGGCTGATGAGCGTTAAGGATTCAAGATTCTGGAAAACTCGCCGGTCTGCAGCTTGCATTCCGTTGACGACAATGCAACATAATCAGCCTGTATTGTGCGAGAGGTGTCAAAGGCCGATAGATGTTGATTCTATGACAACGCTCCAACAAGTCGATTCGCGCTTTCTAAAAGCAGACTGCACCCTTAGCAATGGAGATGGAGACCGAATGAATCAGTTATCAGAGGAGGAGAAGCGTCGTCTCCGGAGCTACGAAGATGAAATCACGCAGATTCGACAGAGGTTGACTGTGCTAGAAGAAGAAAAGCGGGTTTTGGAGGATAGTATCTCAAAACGCCGCTTTGCGTCGGACATTTGGCCGAGGGTGCCTCCCGAGCTCTGGGAGATTATCTTTGAGATGGTGGTTTGCACATCAACTCCCAAAAATCGCGACATTGACCATTCTCAACATACCAAACCGGGTCTAATCATGCCCTCTATCGCTCTCTCCCATGTTTGTCCCCGTTGGAGATCTATCGTCCTGAACAGTCCAAGGCTCTGGATGAACATCCGCATTGTACTCGACAATCTTCCTCGAGGTGCCCATCGTTTCCTCCGGACTGTCATCAAGCGATCCGAGGGGTGGCCGTTGGATATTCATTTATCGTCTAGTGGTTCCGGGCTACTGGATCATGCTCCTGCTGTCTGGAAGGCTCTTTTGAAGGGGTGTTCACGTTGGAAAGCGCTAACTTTGGATCTGCTTGATCCTGGTAAGTTGTTCGGTAGCGTTTTGAGTGTTCCCGGTATCTCCTTCTCCAAGTTGATATCTTTCAAGAGCTCTGATAGGCCGGAACTCTGGGATGAAGATGATTGGTTTTGGAAGGTTCTTGAACGAGCCCCAGAGCTCAGAACAGTCGAAACAGCTTCCCTATACCCCACATACTCACTCCCGTACGCACAACTCACAACACTAGTAATCCAACCATTCCTCGGTGATGACGAAGACGAATCGTCTGAATCAATGGACCTTCTTGTTGACGTCCTGAAGCTTTGCGAGCATCTCTGCCATTTGACATTGGACTTGGGCAAGCGGGATGACAACATCGTGTTTGGTTACTACCCGGTGGTCTACATCCCTCACCTACGCAGTCTCAAAATCCTGAGCTCCTGTTCCCTCGTTGATAGCGATCACCTTCAAACACTTTTTACTTTCCTCGAGACGCCAGCTCTAAAATCCTTCGACTTGCAGTGTTCAGTGCAGAACCATGATCTGTGGTGGCCGGGATCACTACTTGAGATGTTGGATCAATCCTCATCCTTAACGCGGCTATCTTTGTGGTTCATAGATTTTGATGACCCGACTTTCCGATCCGAAGAGCCTCTTTCTATGGTACTAAAAGCCACTCCCAACCTAACTCATCTCGAACTTCGAATGTGTGGGTTGCTTCCAGGCTCAAAACGGAACTTTCACGCCGATGAACTCCTCTTTTCGTTTCTGTCGGAATTGAAAGATACACCGAACGATATTCCCACTTTACTTCCCAAACTCGAATGTCTTTCGCTTCTCCGTGATCGTGAAGCGTCCTGCTACAATTTTATCTTGGCGGACTTGTTGGAGGTTGCGAAATCGAGAGGGCCAAGGCAAGCCAAGTTGCCTTTGAAGACTGTAAAGCTACAACGTTATGTTGGGGAGTTCACGTCGGCCGTTACGGTGCGATCAGATGTGATGGAGGAGGTTGGAAAGTTGGAGCAGGATGGAGTGTCTGTTATCCTCGAGGAGTTGTCTGATTTGGAGTATTGAACGTCGACTATCGATATTGTCGGTTGTTTCAGTGCTGTGGGCGGATTCTGAATATGGAGGGACTTTCTTGTCGAGGGGTGGATTTTAACTGTCGTTATAGGCTCGGATTGGACTGTTGGGAGAAGACTTTTGGTACTTGTACTGGACACCATTTCTTGTTTCTGGGCTTCGTATTGTGACGTTCGGGCATGTGGTGGGCATGAAAACTGTTCTCTCTCCTCACAGGACTTCGGTAGGAACACTTCCGCTGTCTGTTTCGATGATGGGCGGGATCGTGTACCGCGCACGGTGAAAGGGGTGAATGAAGATCTTAAATCGCAGGTCTATCCGAAACGATATGGAAGCCAATATAAAATTTTTCACAGTAGTACTGCCTTCGTTTGTTTTCAGCGTTGCTCGGTATATTTCTGTCCACCGCTGCCTGTATAACAGGATTGCAACTATATTTCTACTCTTTGAGACTGAAGATTTCTCGAAAGCAGAAAAGACGTTAAGTATAAATGTGTGACTGACCGCTCGGCGGTAGAAATTTGAAATATTTCGTTGACCACGCGTCACGCGCGTCGGCTTGACCACCTCCCACCATCACCACCACCGTTGGCGTTGGACTCGACAACGGTCTAGGGCCCTTTCTCACTCACTATTCTACAATCCCCTGATTCTCAGTCTGGTAGTGTTTAGAAGCTGTAGTCAAGCCTCACATTTATCTTCAAGAACGGACACGTAGTGGGGTCAAATCTCTGACGCTATCCACAAACAGTACGTCCGAAGACGTCTTTACATGCGATGGGCGCAATGACTGAAGAAACTTTAAGCTTTTTTGCTCTTGTAAAGTTCCACTGCTTCGAAGCGTGTCTTTCGTTAATACCCGAATAATGCGGCGTAATCGACCTGTAGTGTGCGAGAGGCGTCGAACGCCAGTAAAACTCGATCCTCAGACCAGAAAGCCGATTTTCCCTTTTTAAAAGCAGGCTATTCCCTTAATAACGAAGAAAGACACCGGTTCAATCGACTACTGGAAGATGGGACGCGTCGCCTCCGGAACCACGAGGACGAAATCGTGGAGCTTCGTCAAAAGCTGACCATGAGGGAGGAGGAGAAGCAGGCCCTAGAGACTACTATCGCAAAATTCCGCTTTGTGCTGGAGACCTGGCCGAGGATACCCACCGAGATCTGGAGGAATGATTTTGCGATGGTCTGTACAGCAAACCCCAAAGTTCGCTACGCCGACCGTTCTGCCAAACCAACCCTAGTTATGCCCCCTGTTGTTCTTTCTCATGTCTGTCCCCGTTGGAGAGCAATCGTCCTCGACAGTCCCGAGCTCTGGACCAATATCCATCTCCCGCAAGGTGCCGACCATCTCCTCCGGACTGTCATAAAGCGATCTAAGGGAAGGCCGTTGGACGTTCATCTATTGTCCGATGTTTCCGGGCTGCCAGATCATGCTGTTTCCCTCTTGGGGACTCTTTGGAGAGTAGTGCATGCTGGAATGCACTAAGTCTGGATGTACATGATCTCACGGAGATATGGGTCCCAACTCTTCCCAATGTGTCCTTCTCCAATTTGTTATCACTGGAGAGCTTTGTTCACCCTGAGCGCATTGAAGAAGATGATCGGTTCTGGGAGGCTCTTCAACGAGCCCCAAAGCTTAGAACGGTACAAACGATTTTTGTACATCCCGCATCTTACCTCCCATATGCGCAGCTCACAACGCTCAGACTCCATCCATTCGACAGTGATTTCGATGATAATGAATCCATGGATGAGCTACTTGGATTACTGTCACTTTGTGAAAATCTCTGCCATTTGATATTGGACTTTGGCGGTTGGGATAGCATTTGGCTCGAAGGGATTTCTACTTATCCTGTGGCCCAGCTCCCCCGTGTATGCAGTCTCGGAATTCAGGGCGACGGCCTTGCATGTTCTCTCGTTAGTAATGACCTCTTCGATGCGCTGTTCACCTGCCTCCGCATGCCATTTTTAGACACCTTTGACTTGCAGTGTACTGTGCAGGACGTTATTAACTGGCCGGATCCACTCCTTGAAATGTTGGATCGATCCTCATCGTTATGGAGGTTATCTCTATGGTTCACGGATTTCGATCACCCGGAATTCCAACCCGAGGACCATCTTTCGGATATATTACAAGCCACTCCTTAACTCACCTCGAACTTCGAATGTGTGGGTTACTTCCAGGTTCGAAACGGAACTTCCATACCGATGAACTCCTCTTCTCGTTCCTGTCGGAATTAAAAGATACATCGAAACGTCCTCCTTTACTTCCGAAACTCGAATGTCTTTTGCTCCTCTGTGATAGTGAGGCATTTCCCTACAATTTTATTTTGGCAGATCTTTTGAAGATTGCGGACTCCAGAGGGCCCAGACAAACAAAATTTCCTTTGAAGACTGTAAAGCTCCAACGTTATGTTGGCAAAGCCACGTCGGCCCTTACGATGCGACCGGATGTAATGGAGGAGATTGGCAGGTTGAAGCAAGATGGAGTATTGTTTATCCTCGAGGACTTGTCGAATTTGGAGAATTGATCATGATAGTGAACTGCGTCGACTATCGTCAAGTAGTGTTGATTGTTTTGGTGCCGTGGTGGATCTTGGACACGGAGGAATTTTCTTGTCGAAGGGGTGGATTTCGACTGTTACTATAGGTTCGGATTGGAGGATGATGGACTATGGAACGACTTGGGGGGGTAGACATTTTGCACTTATATTATCCTCATGTATAACGATTGGTACGGTCACTACTTCTTGTTTCTGTGCTTCTTATTGTGACATTCTGCTACATGGAAAGTATGCATACCATTCTCTTTCCTCACCCGGTTTCAGCCATACGGCTCCAAGCTTCAAGCTAAGCTTGGGCATTTGATGCCAGAGTTTGGACGACTTGTAGGTACAAAAGAGACCGGCCCGTGACACGGGCCCATGTGCATCCGGATTCTGGCTGACTAAGTCTCTGCTCATGATCATCACCTCGTTCCTCCTCGTTCTTTTGGTCTAGATACGAACTTGGTGAGTACTGTCTGCTTGTTTGGTTTCTTTCGCTAATCATTTGAGCATCCAGGAGTTTGTATCGCCTAACAAAACGAGCTACCATAACCCAAAACAATCTTGGCTGAAACTAAACTTGCACGGCGAAGGGACGAGATTCCTGGCCATGCTGCACCTAACGACTCGGAAATGAGGCGCATGAGTTGGCCATTCAATGACTGAAACTTGGGTATCGGAGTGCATGTCTTCCAGTCGTACAGTCTCTGGAATGTGCACCTCAAATCTCTTTCAACACCTTATCGTGTGGTGAGGACGAGATTTCAAGATCTTGATCGTCGGTGCATTGACCACGCTTGGATAGGTGATAGGCCCATTTATCCGCTAGATGCACTAGGAGGTGCTATTAGAACTGGGTTCTAATAAGCTCACAGGGTGGGGGCTTGCCATCGGTACGTTTGGCACCTATGTATCCCAATAAAATTCACTGAATTCCGAGCGCGGGGAAATCAGGAAAGGGGAGTCCGTGTTCGTTAGGTGGTTCATTGGCGAATTATTCCAATACAACTCGGAGACTCGGAGGCCCGGGGGGCAATGCGTATTCGCTTACTACGCCGGCACTTGCGAAGAAGGCTATGAAATCGTTTTGGAAAACAGCACCAGTGGTCGAGCGTATTGGTTGCGATGGAAAAACTGCCAGACTTCCCCTCGCCCCGATGCAGAGAGGGACTGTTTCTCCATCCACCCCACTGGTCACCCTCCGTCGACGCTCACTCGGATTTTGGCGTTGCATTAGGGTCACGGAAGTCCAGAATTGTAGTGTACCGCGCAATGATGAGGGATAGAACAAAGGATTTGACTATTCGAGCGCATTATACCATCATTCATCGATACAGAAAGCTCTCTTTGACGTGACTTAGTAGCCTTCATATGCTCTCAACGTTCCTGTTTGCTCGTTTGCTATCATCTATATTACTCTTGTAGATATTATATGGTTGTACTCAAGTGCATTGGATTCCTCGAAACAAAAAATGTGTAATCACCGTATATTTCGAACACGCGCCCACGCTCGTCCTTCATTCATCACCACCACACTGAGCCCTAGACCGCTTCCATCAACAACATTCATCTGCCTCGACAGTCTAGGGCCGTTTGCTCGTCATTATTTTGCAACTCTCTCAGATCTCAGTCTCGCAGCGCTTGGGAGTTTACCCTTGCATAAATTCGCCTTGAACGGAATCCGAAGAGTGGGGATATTTTGTGAAAGTCATTGCCTGGATCTTCATAGCCGGTACGTCTCGCACCTTCAACTGCGACGAGAGCAATGACTGACGAGCGTCAAGATTCTGGATCCCTGGAGATATTAACTGGTCTGCAGCTTGCTTTCCGTTGACAACAATGCAACATAATCAGCCTGTATTGTGCGAGAGGTGTCAAAGGACAGTAGACGTCGATTCTACGAGAACGCTCCAACAAATCGATTCGCGCTCTTTGAAAGCAGACTGTACCCTCAGCGATGGAGAAGGATACCCGATGAATCAGTTATCAGAAGAGAAGCGTCGTCTCCGGAACTATGAAGATGAAATCACGCAGATTCAACAGAGGTTGACTGTGCTGGAGGAAGAGAAACGGGCTTTGGAGATTACTGTTGCAAAACTGCGGTTTGCGCTGGAGATCTGGCCAATGTTACCCATCGAGATCTGGAGGAATATTTTTGCAATGGTCTGTGCAGCAACCCCCACCGTTTGGTACCATGACGATTCCTTCGGAGCAACTCTAGTCATGACACCTGTTGTTCTTTCCCATGTTTGCTCCCGTTGGAGGACAATCGTCCTCAACAGTCCTGAGCTCTGGACCAACATCAATATCATACTCAACTATCTCCCGCAAGGTGCCGATCGTCTGCTCCGGACTATCATGAAGCGATCCAAGGGACAGCTGCTGGATATTCATCTAACGTTGAATGCTTCCAGGCTACCGTATCATGCTGTTGCCCTCTTGGAGGCGCTTTTGGAGAGCAGCTCACGCTGGAAAGCGCTAACTCTGGATGTACTTAATCTTGAGGAAGTATTAGAAGACAGGGATCCAAGTCTTCCTCACGTTACCTTCCCCAATTTGGTGTCGCTCATGAGCCATGAAGATCCAGGGCTCATTGACGATGATTGGTTCTGCCAGGCTCTTCAACGAGCCCCGAAGCTCAGAGAAGTACAGATGGCTTCTTTATATCCCACATATTCCCTCCCATATGCACAGCTCACAACACTCAGACTCCAACCATTTAGCAGGGATCCTGATAATGACATAATGGGGGCTCTTGTTGAATTGCTGTCCCTTTGCGAAAATCTCTGTCATTTAATATTGGACTTCAGTAGTTGGGATAGAGAATGGTGGGAAGACATTGACAGTCATCCGGTGGTCCAGCTCCCCTGCCTTCGCAGTCTCGAGATCCAGGGCTCCACTGCCGTATGTTTACTCATTAGTGATGACCTTCTTGATGTGCTGTTCACCTCCCTCCGCATGCCAGTCCTTGACACCTTTGACTTGCAGTGCTATGTGCCGGATGAGGCTCTTAGCTGGCCGGATTCACTCCTTGCAATGTTGGATCGATCCTCATTGTTACGGAAGCTATCTCTATCGTTCAATGGTTACGATCACCCCGAATTCCAACTTGTAGATCCTCTTTCAAAGATATTACAAGTCACTCCCGAACTAACTCACTTCAAATTTCGAATGTGTGGGCCGTTTCCAGACTCAAAACGAAAGTCTCATACCGATGAACTCCTCTTCTCGTTTCTGTCAGAATTAAAAGACACATCCAAAGATCCTCCTTTACTTCCCAAACTCGAATATCTCTCGCTCCTTCGTGATAGTGACGCCGTCTGCTACAATTTTATTTTAGCAGGTCTCCTGGAGATTGCGGAATCAAGGCAAGCGAAAACGCCTTTGAAGACTGTTCAGCTTCAACGTCGTGTTGGATTTGGAGAGCCCAAGTCGGCTCTTGCTGCGCGATCAGATCTGCTGAAGAAGATAGGTGGCTTGAGACAGGATGGTGTGTCGGTTATTCTCGAGGACTTGTCATGGTGTGATTTGGAAACTCGAGAAGGATTTGGGTGGACTTAAAGTTTGTTATCCGGGCTTGGTGGCTGTACTCTCGACTGTTCGGGCAGCCCCGAAAGCCCGGATTTGGAGTATGGAGAAATTTTCTTGTTGAGTAAAAAATCACAGGGAGAGAGAGAGGGCAAGGGCTTGCCGAGTTCGACGAACGGAACGGGGCGAACGAGGCCACGCCCGAATGGTATAGTACAGCACTGCGTCTTGAAGAGAAAAAAATCACTACAGGTTTCGGATTGGAGACGATGGGGTAGGAAACGATGTTTTTTTTTGGGCAAGAGACTCACTTTTACTTGTTATCCTCACGTACAGCGAATGATCAAAGCATACATTCCCTGTTTTGTTTCGATATGCTTCATATCGTGGATTTTGAGGGAAGACAACCGTTCTCGTAAGTCGTAATGATGCCTTCGCGGGTCCATGGCTTCATGTGACCCCTCTCCTTCCCATACCACGACGATCCCGGCTCGTCTGAATCTCTGATGCCAAGAACGATGTGCCCATTTGCTTGAAGTCCGAGATTCTTCATACAGACGCGGGTGATTGCTATCAAATTTCAGGCGCTACCGTTGCGTTACGTTCACCACTTCTCGTTCCAACTTATTCCGTCTCAATTATTTTGAGGCTCAAGCAGTGGCATAAGTTACGAGTAGATCCGCGAATCACACTGGGACACCCCGAAGTTCAATCACCTACCCACACTGCCAGTTACTCTCGCGGTGACCCGCCAGTATCTATGGAAATGCACATGATCACTAGTACTCGTTATAATCATAGGCAAGTGATTTCCCTGTGAGATTCCCGCTGACAAGTTAAATGTTAACTAGTCGTAGCTACTGGTACAGGATAGGGAATCGTGTCTGCGACCGACTGAGATGCCTTGCGATGGGTACGCACGACGACCATACTTATAACTCAGTTCGTTGAGGCTGGTGCTCCTTCACCAAGGCAACATTCCTATACGTGTTGACATGTCCCAATCACCTCGCCCCCACCCGATCTGCAACGAACTCAATTAAATTGAGGCCCGCGGGAAGCTAATTAGTCGCAACGCATCGCCTGCATGTGCTTAAACGCGCATGTGGCAAAGGCATCAAAGTTTGTCAAGATGCCATCACTGAAACTGGCTTGTTGGTTGGGCCACTGACATGGTCATAAAACCAGCACGGAACAATGATAGTCTCCCTTTGTCTTTCTGTGTCTTCCGGGATCCTTCCTACTCACTCTTTTCCAACGATCCTTTCCCTCGTGGGTTCGTTGTACCTTCTGGCCGAGCCGAAGTTTCACAAACGCGCGACTCTACGAACCCTTAGGAAAGACATCGCATCAACCCACGGACTAGTTTATACCCCTTTGCTACTGCCCACGCTCTTGAGAACCCATGCTCACAACAACCTTCTTCGCTCTCTTCACACTCCTTCCGCTTACGCTTTCTGCCCCGCTCTTCGGGATCGGCGACGATGATGAAAACAACGCTCCGACCACCCCTCTTGCTATAAAAGATCTCGAATCCAAGTTCCTTCGATCAGCTCAATTCGCGAGAGTAGCTTATTGCTCTAGCAAGGCCGTGACAAGCTTGCAATGCGGAGGGCCTTGTGATGCTCTCGGAAAGGGCGTCAAAGTGTTTCAGGCCGGTGGTGGTAAGTTTCAACGGGTTACCCCCTTTAACTCGAATACCATTGACACTTTCATTCACTTAGACGATGGGCTTGTTCCGTTGTGTTAGTACTCTTTTTACATGTAGATTTTGATTCAACGTTCATTAATTTCACTTTTGCTATAGATTATGTTGCGAATGACCCTACAGATAACTCAATAGTCGTCGCTCACGAGGGAACGGACCCATTCAATTTGTACGTTTCCCTATTCAAGCCCTTCCTCCACAACATTCTCACACAAGCGGTCTCTCCATCAGCCTCTCGGTTCTCAACGACGCCGAATTTCTTCTAAAGGACTTGAACACCACTCGAATAACCTCCGGCCAAGGTAAAAAAATTCAAGTGCACGATGGTTTCCAGGACACCTGGGAACGAACAGCTGACGGGGTTTTGGACGCTGTTAAACGTGGGCTGAACGATTTTAAATCGACAAAAGTTCACGTTACGGGACATTCTCTCGGTGGGTCACCTCTCCTCGTCCCCCTCTACTCGTTCTTTCCCTCCCCCTGATCACAATTCGTCCTTGGCGGATTTTCAGGAGCTGCGATAGCGACGCTCGATTCTCTCATGCTCAAACAGACATTGGACCCATCGATCGAGCTCAAGACAACGGTGTTTGGAATGCCGAGAACAGGAAACCAAGAGTTTGCTGATTTTGTGGACGCTACGGTACGTTCCTTCAACCTTGAATCAGATGTCGCCGCGGTTTAAATCTAGTTTTATACCAGCTCGGAACCTCCTTCAACCGTTTTACCAACCAGAATGACCCCGTTCCCCGAGTTCCACCCCAACTCCTCGGATACCACCACACAAGTGGAGAAATTTTCATTAAAGCCGTTGACGACAACGGACAGGCTACGGATGTCGTTCAATGCCCTGGACAGGAGAATGAGAACTGTGGGACGGGGAATTCATTGAAACTGGACAGTATTGCGAACCATTTGGGACCATACTTTGATGATATCTCGTTTAGCAAGTTTGCTTGTCCTTCGTAGGGTTCTGTAGGGGTTTTTTTAAACAGGGATAACTTTGTTGTAACATCTTTTTTTTTCTTGCTTTTTTGGGATCTCATTCCTGTAGGGCGCTCAGGGGGTCTGAAATACGCCTGCCCGGAATGAAGAAGGAACAGGAACCATGATAAATTGAAGACTTGGAGAGGTCCACACGCGACAGTTGGGAGGCGGTGATAAGATGAGACGAGATGAGATGAGGTAATTGACGAACCTCGCGGTAACTACGCCTCCATCTCGATACCTCTGCCAACCGTGCAACAGGAAATCCGTAAAGCCTCGGGTGGCCCACTCTCGACCCTATCCAAAATAGAACGACAACACTCCGGTGTCACGGCATTGAGTTGTAGATGAATGTAACCTGCGGTAGTCAGTACGTGCGTCGGAACCTTCATATACCGAGAATCCATGACCCAAGCTCCGGGAGAAAGAAAAGAGAGAACATAAATAAGTTCATGTTACGATTCGAATGATAAATAAGTAGCAAGAGGGAAAGAGTACATGTGTACGTGTAAAAAGGAAAGAAAAAAAAGATTGTAGAAGGTAAACTTGTTAAGTATTGCAGTAAGATAATTCCGTGGAATGCATCTCGGATCGTCCACCCGCTCTTATCACTCGAGAATCCATCCCCATCTCGCCCATTACACGCGCACATGTAAATTCCGACCTCAAGCCTCAAGAGCTCTATTCTCTTCTCCAACGCTTCAAGCAAGTCCCGGCGAAGTCTGACCATGACCGTGACTACTTCCTCCGTGCCCACCAAGATTCAACCCGCTCATCTGAGATGGTAACCCACCAGCACCGAACCTAGACGACGTTTCCACCTTCGGTAATACCCATGATGGGGTTGAAGAATGGGCGGCGGCCGGGGAGTGATGACCTGATGCTGAAATTGGAGAAGCAGGTAGTGGTTGTTGGCCTTGAGTATGAGGTACAGCGGCGGGAGTGGGATCGAAGGCTAGACCCGGGGCACCAGCACCGCCAACATTCATCAAAGAACCCGTCGAACTCCGGGGATCTATAGGCTGCTGATGCGCCGTATGTACCGATTGGGAAGATTGTTGCTGACCAGTTGGACCATAAGGCGAAGCACCATAAGCAGGAGTACCGTACGTTCCTAATGAGGATGTACTCCCATTATGCGGTGGGGAAGCAGGTCCAGGATACGGAAGACTATCGGATCTATCTGATGCTGGGCCCGGGTAAGGAAGGGAATCCGACCTGACCGAAGCAGAAGCAGATCCAGGATAAGGCAAATTAACACTATCTGATCTGCCCAACGAAGCACCTCCTGGGCCCCCTGGATAAGGAAGATTTGGAAGACTTTCAGCCGAAGCCGAAGCTTGTGGCTGCTGTTGAGGGTACGAATTTGGATTAAACGTGCTCGATGTAGGCGATGTTCCTAAGGGTTGCTGTTGGGGTTGCTGTTGGGGTTGATAGACCTGATGAGGTTGTTGTTGCTGTTGTTGGCCCTGGTGCTGCTGCTGCTGCCCTACACCCTGACCCTGATCAGCCCCAGCTCCGCCTATTCCTATCTGCTGAGTCTGTGGCTGCTGCTGCGCCTGTTGAAGACCCGGACCTTCCTTAACACCCGGTACGGACAGGAAATAGACAGACCCAGTAGGATCTTTCCCCCCTTGTGCGTAGTATTGCGCCCAAGCTTGGACATTAGGATCAGAGTATGTGCCATTAGGGTCGTAGACATAGGGAGGCCCTGCGTTGGGATCGGCCGCCTGCTGCTGCTGTTGTTGGGGTTGTATCTGTTGTTGTTGAGGCTGAACCTGCTGCTGGGGTTGTATTTGCGCCTGTTGCTGCTGGATTGGTTGCGGTTGTTGTGCTTGCGCCTGAGGTTGAACGTGTTGCTGTGGATCAGGTTGACCTGGACCCGCTTGCTGAACACCAACACCGTAAGGTTGCGGCTGCGGCTGCGGCCCATATTGCGCCCCCGGCTGTGGTTGTGGTTGTGGTTGACCGCCGTAATGCCCAGGCTGTTGTGGACCAGGATAAGCACCAGGTGTAGGTGCGCCAACGGCGACAGGTTGAGCTTGAGGGAACTGGGGAGGGCCGTAGCCTTGAGGTCCAGGTCCTGCAGAAGGAGGTGCACCCCAAGCACCCGCAGGTGCATATCCACCTGGCCCTGGAGCAGGTGAGGTCCCGTAATCACGAGGGTCCGTGCCATAAGCAGGAGCACCGGGGGGTCGGTAGCCGGATTCGTAGACTGTAGTAGTTCGAGGTGAGCGAAAACAACATATTGATGATAGCACTCACCACCGGTATGTCTGGCCAAACTTTCCTCCATCATTTGATCGAAAATCGTCCTTGCACGGATAAAAGTTTCGTTCATCGATACCAAATCAGCTATCAGAATCCCCAATCAGCGAGGTAAAGATCAACTATATGAGGTATAGTGCACCTCGTTTCTGGCTATATTTGTCAATCAACTTCACAATCTTCGGTCTCAACGCCATGGATGATCTGTACAGCTCCTGCAAATTGAAAACATGGTCAACCATTTGCCCACGTTCGAAGAGAAGACACCACCAACTTGAATCTCCTCATTATCTGCCAAATTGTCCTTTTGGGGATCCAAAGCCCGTAACATGTTCAACAACTTTTCGACGTTAACGGCCTGAGCGAAGACGGCTGCTTCTTGTTCAGCTTCTCGGGCTAATTCATTTGCCGTTGGTTCTGGCAGTGGTTCCTACTCACTTCCGTGAGATGCTGATCGTGAGATCGGTGCGAGATTAGATGGAGGCGTACCACGTAGTTGACAGGAAATATCCCAGTTCTTCCTTTAAGCTGACCTCTCCACCAATCTTTATACCCTCGATCAACGACCTTTCGTATAACAACAAACTTCAATTCAATGCTAAAACCGATGTATGTGAACACCAAAACTTACCTTGATAATATCCCCCTTTTGGAATCCCAGCTCCCCGGCCTCCGAAGGCTCAAACGTATGTAACGCTCTCACCCTTGTCACAATAGGATTATCCAACGATGGGGGCATTATTGGGCTCTGAGGACCGGCAGAACCAGTGGTAGTCGCTGTGCCCGCAGCACCATTCCCATGGCCATGAGACGACGAAGGGGCAGACGTCGAAGTGTGTACTGCAGCTGCAGACGGAGGCAAAGACGATTGTCTCTCGGGAGCAGGTACATATCCGGGACCCGAACCACCACCATACGTGCTAAATCCCGTTGCTGGTGTTGTTGACGAACCTCCTGTTACACCGCTACCAGAAGCAGAAGCAAGGTTGCTCGTACTTCCAACTCCCGACCCGCTTCCTCCACTTCCACTCCCAGAAGCACCGTAAGAATCCCATTGACTAGTGTAAGCGTCCCGACCGCCTTTGTCTGTTATGGACATTTCGAGAACTCGTTGGAGTTCTTCTTCTTCCTTTCTTCGGATTTCGTCGTCTACTGCTGGCGGAGGTGGTTCAGTGGGTGGTTCGAATTTGTAGTCTGTTGTCAATAAATGGAGTTAGCAAGGGGCTTGGGAACGATGGGGTAGTGTTATTAACGTACTCTTTGACTTCAAATTGTTGTAACAATCTTCCATCACACCCAACTGCGGATCATGCTCGAATTCGTTTGTCCACATTGCGATCAGTTCGAGTGTTTTTCGACGGACTTTTTCATGAGTGTTCTAAGAGATAGAGGTACGTTAGTCGTAGAATTCGAGACTCGAGGTGAGGGCGGGGTCCGGATATAGGGATATTAGGAAAGGGTTCAACATCAATTTTTTTGGTTTCGCCCGTCGACTCGGTTAGCAGTTGAATAACCGGTTGGAATGAAGTATTGCAGTGACAGAAAAGCGAGAAAGAGTAGAGATGACGATTATCAGAGAAAATGACATCGAGGCGAAACAACTGTCTGATAAAGTAGTCCCACTCACCCTATCCGTTACTAGCTTTTCCAAACCCTGAGTGAACGCCCTTGACGCGATTTCTTTGTGTACTTCGACATCACAATTCTTGGATAATGCCTCGACAAGAGATAGTGCATAGAGTTGGACGTTTGGGTTCCGATGTGAGAGCCTCTTCAATATTGCTGCGATCACATTACGTGCACTGGTTGAGGTGGTGAGTTCACTGCCTTCTCGTACGACAACGACGACTGGCGACAAAGAGAACTGACCCTTCTGGCCCTTCATCCGCCACTTTGTCGCATAAGTTCAATATAAGCTCCCAATTTTCTGTCGTCAGATTCTCATCGGTAGTTTTGGCTGGATGTTGAGAGATGTCAGCAAGTAAACCTCCCGAGATAAAGCCGCGACAACTTGCCTACTATATCATCGTAAGGATTAGTAGAGCCTCCTCCAAACATTCCAGACATCGTTTATCGTCTAATCTGGATAATTCAGTCAAATGTAAGAACCAATTGAGCCGCCGTAGATACAATTCGGGAACCTCACTTGAGATTTGGTTGTAGGCCGTCAGCACTGAAACGAGTCACAGGTTGTCGTAAAATTTCCCGATGACCTGGATCTAAATAGAGGGGAGAGTACGTCTTGATGACTGCGCAGAACCGCGACGAGAGGTGGGGGAGAGGCACTGCAGCGTCGTGACGATTGGTCGGGCCGTGACGGGGAGGATTACCATATACGGCCCTGGCACTGCCACAGTTTCCCACAGTCCCATGAACCTGGGGTCGTGACTCAGCCGCGCGCTTCCTCTCTTACTTCTTTGACGACGTCGACAGCTATCGATAACGATCTTTTATTGCATCCAACAACGAAGGTCGATGGCAAAAGGTATTCGATACTGCTTGTGACTGTCTCGTCAAATTGCTCAATTAATGACCCGTCCATAGTTCCGAGAAACTTCAGACTCCTTGAAGAGCTTGAGAAAGGAGAAAAAGGGATTGGTGATGGATCTTGCTCTTACGGGCTTGAAGATTCAGACGACATCATGATGAGTAACTGGACGGGTACAATTATTGGTCCAGGTCATGTAAGTCGGTTGCTATCTTTAGAGAACATCGTTACTGACTACCGACATCTTCCGTTCCCGATCTGCATCATTGTCATGGACTTGCGAACATTCAGACCGTTCATGAAAACCGCATCTACAGTCTGAAAATTATCTGTGGATCAAGCTACCCCGATGCGCCTCCTACAATCAAATTCTTTTCGCGCGTCAATATACCCTTCGTCAATCAGACCAACGGAGATGTCGACCCTCAGAAATTGCCTGTTCTAAAGGACTGGAATCGTAATAACAGTATTGAAACTGTTTTAGTTGAAATGCGGAAGTGAGTGGTTACCTCTTGGATGTCTCTGAGTCTCGAGATTGAAGCCATCGTTATAGGGAAATGGCTTCTCCCAGCAATCGTAAACTCCCTCAGCCACCAGAAGGTTCGACTTTCTAGACTGGATCTGTTGCATCGATGAAGGGTGGGGGGGCAGAATTGGGCGGTCTCACCCCGCCTCAACCGGTGCTTACCTACCCAAAATCACTAATCTGTATACATAACTTCGGGCATTTGCTATCCTTCCTCGTTTACTCTTCCACTCAACTACAGCTGTATTGATTATGTGTAACACGTCCATGTGTTTCTTAAACACGAAGAAAGATTTTACAGAGAATGGAAAAACGTTTTCGCCTTCCCAAAGTCACTCCATTACTGTCAAATGTCGGTGAGATCTTAAATGGCTGCTTTCACTTAGCCTGACGACCGTCGCATCTACTCGGTATACTCTTCGCAGACGGGGGGTAATTGACTTTTCCTACAAAAGAGAGCCTCCATAGAAACCTCACGGACCTGAAGTGGTTCGACGACGCTCAAATGAAGCTTACGGCCGGTAGAGATTTACTTACTAACAAATACACTTGAGATATTGACAGAACCAAATTTGAAGGTCGTAGGCGGTTCGTTAAGGCCCGGTGAAGCGGGCTTAAGGGCTTAAAGCCGGCATTACTCCGAGCGCCATTGGGCGCCTAAAGTTCTATAATTCACAATCTCTCCTCCCAGTTGATGTGTTCCGCTACTTTGTAACCTACTCGCAAGGCCGATAAAGCTCTCCAAGTGACACCTTTCATCCAAAAGGACTCTCATTTTAGTCGTCCATCTCAACGCTTCAACTTTGCGACACGTACTCTATCTATTACAAACCCAGATCAACATCTCAATACAAATGTATGTTCTTGACTTAATCAATTTTCTTCCTGAAATCAAATACAACCTGAAATCATGCATCGAAGTCATCCTTAATATAGAGTTGAGGATAGACTCCCTCAATTTATCTTCTCAGCCTTCAACATCAATAACATCAAAATCTATCCACCAGATTATGCCATTATGAAAAAGAAAGGAATAGTAAGTTAAATATACTGATTGAGAATCTGCACACACTGAGGTTATGCATTGAAAAGTGACCCCACCTTATCCTTGGCCCTCAACCACTGCCTTGATTATTCTTCTTCATTTTGCCCTATCTCCAGCTTTTAATTCTAAGGTGAGTCTTTCTACTATTATGATGCTCTATGTCTTAACTAACTCTGTGACTTAATATATCTAGTTTTTGTGCCAGAGCACTGAAATATGTCAAATGGCATTTGGAATATATATAGTGAGGTGGTAACCAGAACCCAGCAGCTGCAAGTAATAAAACAGAAGTAGCAAGGTCTGCTGAGGCATACAAATCTTCAGCAAGATATGATAGAATAGAAGAGTGGAAACTGAGTAGAGATAACTTGAAAGTAGCCTGGAATGCAGGTAGAACTGTTCTAAGGGTAGTGGAAAAATAGCTCATATTTATGTGACTCATAAACAACTGAATAACAGTATAGAGGAGGGAGCTATCAAAGGCAGACAAAGCAGGACAGCTTCAAACAAGTGAAATTTTCTGTGGAATAAATCCTATCACAGATTCTTCCTGTTTATGGACCTAGTTTTTCCCTGCCGACAATATAGTTTTGAGTCTATATACTATATAAACAACTGAATAAGCACTCAATTCTCAATGCTCCCCAATAACCTTGTCAACTGCTGCTTGGGAATTGTTTTATTTGAGTGAAATATGCAAGATGGCTTATTTCAGATCCTTTTGGAAAACAGTAACACTTGGGAAGACATCCAGGTTTTTTAAGGTTGACCAATCAGAAAGAATAAGAGAGAGATGGTATTACTTTCTGCCCTTTTTTGTGTTTAGTGGGTCAGTATAGACCCATACCTGCTCATCTGTATCCTTATTTATTCACAAGCCACTCTAGAACTTCAAGTACTTAATTAATAGCTTCAATGTTCATCCTCACACTGGCCTAAGGATTACCTCAGTCAAGCTATAAATTGTATTTGACACTATATGAATGATGGAATTTGCAACAGGTCATATAGATAAAGTATTGACAACCATGAAGGAAGATAGAGCTTCTATCAGATCAGACATCTCACTTCCTCTAAGCAATGCAGCTAAGAATTGAGACCTTGAGATTAACACTTTGACTCATGTTGTCCGGCTGATGCTATCTGAATTACCCAATGTTCACCTCCAGATGAACACTTGTACATTAGAGTTCTACAGTTTTGATGGCTAATTTTGAACTTACTTCAGCTGGGCAATACACAGAATAATATTTCCCTTGCATTCTATATAGTGACCTCTGCTGGCCCACATATCATGTGTGTTGCATGGTCTGTAATGTATTTTCGAGACCACCGGCTGTGTGGTAAAGGTGGACTGAGGTCCATCCATGTAATTATTGGTTGCGTGGGATGTTCTTCTGTCGGAACATATTGAGGCACGGAAAATGATGCCGGTTGGTATGGTGGATTTTGAAAATCCGGTAATGGATGATTTTGAGGTCCCTGAAAAGGTCCAACCTGTGGTATCTGTTGCTGTGGTAATGAAACTTGTATTTGAGGGGACTAAGGTATATATGTTATGATCGAGAGACCGGCAGAATCCTGACAACCTCAGACCTTGCATCCAAACGCGCGCATGAGCGCAGAATTTGTTTTGTCACTTGTAGAGCAACTTGTAGCATATTATGTTCTCGTAATTTCGACTGTTGTTCATCTCCGGAATTTGGACTAAAAAAAAAAAAATGAAACCTCCCCCGCGCCAGTTTATCATTATTCAAAAAGTGTTTGATGTTATAGGGTCGTTTTCATCTACCCAAACCCACGGCCGGCTCAGCTCCTGGCACCGGCCACTGATTGCTTAAACACACTGACATCGCCCTCCGTAGCCAAATTTGCTCTCAAAAAAGTATCCTGTTATTGGGATCTTTTACTAACGGAGAATAACCGGACGATGGACATTATTTACGGTGGAGGCCCGTCAAGAAGTGAAGATTTGTTTACGAAATTGACAGGATTGTGCCTGAATCGACTCACCGGGGTTTGTCAGTTCACGAACTGAACAGATAGTACCTTTAGCTTGTCAAGGTGCGATTTCCACCTGTACATAGATATTTCCTGTAGATAAGGTGTAAAAGTATGCTCCATGCTTATATATCCGCCCCTCCCTGTCGTCAGCTTCCCATTCCCCCGCATCAACTGAAATGTTGAAGGACTATGCTTGAGGGGGAACGATTGCAGTGCCTACAGATATTGTGCCACACACCAACAAATTCATCCTCTTCATTTAACCTAAGAAGGTTGTCGACAAGCTCAAAATCTGAAGATCACAGTCAGTAGGAATTGTGTAGTAAGGCGAGTAAAAGAACTGCGGCGAGTCACATTTCTATGACCTCTGGAACCTTGTTTCTGAGGAGTGTAAAGACGTCGTCGTAACCCAGGGTCGCAGGGAGACTAGATTTTACAGGTGAGTATCGAGAAGGAGAGCTAGATGAGTCAGTCAAGATGTTGCTGGAGGATCCAGAAAACATGATACAATTGGCTGACTACGCTACAACTGTAACTTAGGTGAAGTATCCCAAGACAAAGTACCTCATCAGCTCATCTTTGAGATAACAACCGGAAAGATATAAATACAGAACAATATCAAGGAAAGAAAAATAGGTACCTAGTAGCATAAATGTGATGGTAAAGAAATGTTCCAAAAATTTTCAAGCATGTTTACCCCCTTGAGTGGACGTACATCATCGGTATTCCCCCCAAATTCTCCCAGCCAGGCAGATTGCCCAAGTATGCCAGCTTGAATAGGTCGGTCGAACATGGCCGTTGGGTATCATGTCAGTGTACTTTCTTCCCTGGGCTACCCACACATCATCCACGAGGCTAAATGGGTTCGGGCGCAAATGTACAACCACTTGGCGATCAAGGAAAAGTCGAAACCAAAGCATCTAAGGGGGAAAGTAAAGCAGATCAGTATTAAATTTGAAAGGGAAACGAAGGTACCAGTTCACACTGACAGCGTCGTCATGGTCAATGAAGTGATAAGAGGGGTGTGGCACTGAGGCGACGTATTTTCTTCATCTCCGAAATGATGCCTTTTACAGTAATAACACGCCTAATGCGCGTGTAGACACCCAATATATTCAATTTTTCAAACTTGTACCCACAATATTTCATGGTCCGCCATGTACTGCGAGGAGCTCTTTCGGGGTCAATGTACGTGGCTGATCAGACGTTCTAGTGATATACTTTAAGCCTGATAACATTCCTAAGCTCTTTTGAGCCACTCGGGACCATTCTGAGTGCTTGATGGATGTTGAGAGAGTTGTGCAATGGAACGAAAATTGAGAGCACCAGGCGCTAAAGGGTAGCGCACGGTAGCGCCCTATCGGAAATCTCCGAGAAATCCGACCCCGGTCCCCGGACTCAGGAACTGGACTTTTGTAACGTTTACTACCGATCTACCTAAGTTCTCTCTCAGGAGGTCGATGATTTAGGCACTGAAATATCTATGATTTCTAGTCGATCATCAACCAGGACTAAATCTCAGTCAGTAATTTAAAAAATTAAAAATTTCCTCCTGCTTTGGATTTTACGTATAAGTACATGGACGTTCCGACAGTGGTCCTTACATCCCCCCCCACCTTGACACCTTCCCTCTTCCATCATGCCTTCTATCACAGTAAACTCCAGCACTGGCACCACAAAGTTCAAGTATACCATCTCAACACCTGCAAAAACCTCAGCGAAATCTATCGATAAAAATCTGCCTACTGTTCTCTTCATCCCCGCTGTCTATTTACAGCGCGATATTTTTCATTGTACGTTTTTTTTTTTCTAATCGCGTCAGCCCAGGATTACTCACTTTCCTCGATTTTACAGTACAATTCGGCGACCCAAAATTGAGGAGATTCAACCTGGTAACATTCGACTTGCGCGCTCATGGTGAAACTACGGGTACCAAGATGCCTGAAGGTTACGGTCAAAAAGAGTCTGCTGAAGATGTAGTCAAGCTCATGGTCAGTGGATCCAATCGCCCTTGATAAAAATTCTTTTTCATCTCACAACTACACAGGAAGCCCTCAACCTCCCTGCTTCCCACATCGTAGGCATGTCGCTAGGCTCCATTATCGCCCTACAAATGGCCATTTCCTACCCCGAAAAAGTCGCTTCTCTGTTCCTCGTCTCACCTCTCGGTTTAGAGGAGGTTCGTAAACCATTCTCTTCCAAACCTTCTCCTTCCGCTGACGGGCTGCCCCCCCGTTTTTTTTTGACAGCCCGACGACGTGACAGCAGCCCGCATCGAAATCTACAATTACTGGACCGAAGGCTTCCTCTGTCAAACCGGTGCTCATACAGACGACAACGCCCTTCACGACTCTCTCTACGGAGCTCTCCAATTCGCTTTTTCAAACAAGCAAAACTCTCTCACGTCCGCATATGCCAACAAATTCTTACCCCTCGCCAAAAGAAATTGGGGTCCCGAGAATTTCGACTTGTTTCACCGTGCTACCGTTGACTTTTTCACCCAACGGAAGAGGCATTCTATAGAGAACCTGCAAAAGATCAGGGTACCGATTAAGCTTGTACACGGGATGGACGATCTACCGTACCCTGTCGATTATTCTGTAAAGCAGGAGCAAATTTTTCGGGAGGCGGGGTTGAAGGTTAACCTGCATAAGCTGATGGGAGCGCCTCATTTCGCTGTGGCGGATTTGAAGATGGAGTATGTTTCCGTTTTTTTTTTTTTTTCTTTTTTTTTTTTTTTTTGCATGGCTGAACTCTTTTTTCTTTCTATTCTCCAGAGTCAACCAACTCATTCACGATTTCGTTTTGGAAAACTCGAAGGGAAAGACTGCTTTGATACCTTTTGCTGGTTCGATCCAGTCACCGTGGGATGATGTCATGCGGAAAGCTGGATGGGTGCCTGAAGCTGAAGCAGAGGAAGATGACGATGTCGAGTTTGTTCGGTGCATTTACTGATCGTTTTTCTTTCTTCTCTGATCGTACGACAAAAAACGAGTTTTGTTCTGTTTTTTTTTTCTTAGATACCAAAGGACGGTTAGTACCAAAGGATGTAAAAAAAAAGGATTATTGTAAACATTGTTCGGGGGTCGAGTCTCGATACGATTTTCTAGAAGTACCGAATATATACCACGCTCGTTCCGAAAAAGCGGATCATGTAAAGTTCGGAAGTTCAATTTACGCGACTACGCCTCATTCTGTGGCGACGGGAGTCAAGAGCAGCCCAGGGACAGTTATAGACTTACATACTACTTTGAGCATTGAGCCATGTTTTCTGGTTTATTGATTTTTGCATTCGTGAAATGAAGGATGACTCGGGAAACGAGAAGATACAGATACTGGATAGAACCATTTGTTGGAGCTCCGGTGGGGAGGAGAGGGAGTTGCCAGTTGACTCGGTATACAGACCGACAGTCGGGGGATAGGATAGGCTTATACCCAGTTGTAGCTTTGAAAGAAAGTTCAATTAGACCTCTATAGCTGTAGTAGAGTGGGTTTTTTTTTGAATTTTCGCGAGGGTACAGTGGTTTGCCGGAGGTCGTCAAAGTGCAGTTTGGGAGTGAGGGTGGCAACAGAGGGTATGAGAACAGTATCGTCGGTCGAAACTGGTCGTTCCAGCGCTCAGTCGGCTCTGCCAGATGGCAAAATCAAGGAATCAAGGGAGGGACAGTAAAAATCTGGAGTCGACATCGTTTTTCGGTGCTGAATTTATCGACATCGACGATTTCAGTAAACACGCCACGAGTCATATCGAAATACCCATTTACTCACCAAACCCAAACCATAGCCTGACGAAAGATTGCTGTCGCCCTTGACCTGGTCGGCTCTGAGAGTCTGCCACACTTGGTACGTAGATCAAAAGCACTGCGCACGGATCAATGAAACGGGGTCAGCAAAAGGACTTGCAGAGGCTCGAATAATGAATGAACAACCCACCGAGAACGCGTTACTTCCTCACAGTGCTATTCACGCCACTTCGATTTTGTCCTTCGAGTCCCTGAGTCCCATGCAATTTTTTTTATTCGTGATAGACAGTGAAAGGACAGTTTGCCGCCATTATTGAGTACCTTGAAGAACTGGAAACCGACGTTAGCGGCGAGTCGCTGATCGCCTATCGACAATGCGTTGAAAAATTGGAATCGGCGTGACTTTTCTCTAGAACGGCATATGCCTTTTTCGGCCAAAAACAGTCTGATGAGGTCACATGAACCCAAAAATAGCTAAAAAAAGCCACAAAAAGTTCCGAAAACAACGTCGTTCTTCGTCTTTCTCAGCGGAAGTACATACAACCTTCCAATCCCAACCACTCGAAACGCGGGCGTCCTCCCTCCGTGTTAAACCAACAAACCGTTTCCTACCGACCCCGCCCCCTACTATCTGACATTCCAATTAGCATTATCAAGCCTCAAGTGCCGCACTTGATATTGAACAGCCCTATCAAGAAGATTAGCTTCCACAGTGGTTTGGGCCCAACAAGACCGTCCACATAGGAAGGTCATGAAATTTTTGGCTGGCCCCCTTCCCAGTATAGGGTGACAGATTTAAATCTCCACGCCCTGTCGAAATCAACAGACAGTCCATCCTTCTTCAAGTTGTCTATCTCCTCGAGCAACTCGGAGCCGAGTGCGGAGAAAGGCTTCGACTTCCTGAAATCGTACCATCGAAGCTGTATGGTTCTCAAAGGTAAACTCGCGTATCTCGGCCCCCTTGACTTGGCCACCTCCAACAGACCTACCAAGATAGGGTCGAAGATAGGGTCGCACATAGGGATGAGATTGCGAAAGAATGAAAAGTGTTCAAGTTTTGGAAGTAATGTAGGACGTTGGGATGTACATTTTAGGTCCGAAACAAAGGAGGAGAGATATTCGTCGGCATACAGGGCCCCCTCTTCAAGGTCTTTCCGAGTGCTTATTCGAATTTGGAGGTGAGTAAGGTTAGGAGTGGTTTGCAGTATCGTAGAAAAAGGCTCTTCGGGTTGGAAATCTGGCTCATCGAAATCTTTAAACCATAGAGAAAGCCGTTGTAAGGATGAAGAACGATCTAACATCGCAAGAAATGATTCTGGCCACCGTCTTATGCCTTTCACTAAACACGTCAGGTCAAAGGTGTCAAGAACTGGCATCCGAAGGGAGGTGAACAGGCATAGTAGGAGTTTGCTAGTGTTGAGGGAGCATGTACCAAAGCCTGAGCACCGGAGTTTCAGGCTGCGTAGGGAAGGCATTTGGACCACCGAAGAATATTCATTGAGTCCAATATCTGCCACAGAACCGATGGCGTCGAATGTTAGATGGCAGAGGTTTTTGGTAATCTGTAGTACTCCAACAAGAAGTTCAAGGGATCCATTGTCACTGAGAAGCCGAGAATCATAATCTATGGTTAACGTCGTGAGTTGCTTATACGGGAGCGTGTGTATAGGATATAAGCTTCGAGTGGTTACTCCCGTAAGCTTCGGGGCTCGGTGAAGAGACTTCCAGAACCGATTATCCGGGTCGATCTGTTCGGGGTAGATGGAGGCCTCGAAGGATATCAAACTTGAGAAGGAGAGTTTGGAAAAGCGTGGAGCGGGATCGCTTTCTAATAGCTTTGCGTCGCGCATAAGACGCAAATCAAGAGCTGTCCAGCGTGAGCTGTTCTCCAAAAGAACCTCCCAGAGGTCAAGAATATGTCTCGGTGGTGGATCGTCGTGGCTATCAGACGATAGCCGGATGCTTAGAGGCCACCTCCCGGATCGCTCTATGAAAGTTTGGAGGAGACGAAGAGCATTATCAGGGACATTGTCGAGCTTGATGCAGATGGTGGACCAAAGCTTGGGACTGTCCAAGACGATACTTCTCCAACGTGAGCAGACATGGGAGAGAGAAAGTGGTGACGTGATGAGAATTGGTTCGAGCCGCTGGAGGCGCGAAGTGCCGATAACAAGGGAGTGGCCACTGTTAGAGCTTGAGAAACAGGTAATCTCGAAAATCATCTCCAAGATCTCGGAGGGAAACTTCCGCCAGATCCCCAGTGCAGAACGGCATTTTACGATATCATCCTCCAGAACTCGCTTCTCTTCCTCCACGACAAGCAGCCTCCGCCGAATCTGCATGATTTCTTCTTCATGGTGCTGGAGGCGACGCTCCTTCTCTTCCAAGATCTGTTTCGTCTTATATCTCTCTTCGTCGGAAAGGATGTAATCCCAATGTAAAAAGCGGGGATCGACTGTTTGGTCTGTAATCTGATATTGGTCGTCTACTGAATTTTGACACCGTTTGCACAGTGCCGGAGGTTGATTGTTGTCCATCGTTTCGAGTGTCAATGGGGAAAAGCTTCGAGTTGGCGGTGGATTTCTGCAGGAGCCCAAAAATCATAAATCTTCTTCAGTCATGGCGCTCGTTGCAGGTAGAGATGCTGTAGGACGTACTTGTTATGAGTCGGTTGATGAAGATCCCAGCAGTGGCTTGATATCCCCACTCTACACGAGTCGTTCAAGATACGCAAGGCTTGAGTTCAAACAAAAAAAAAACGAACTTTCGAGCGATTACAGACTGAGAGATAAGACAAGTAAGCTACACAGTGGAGCTTGCCAAGTCGGTGAACGCCCAAGACTTGCGAGGGTTGTTGCTAAGCCCAGCAGTCTGGAAGCGATGATGATGGTTGTAGGTTGAATAGTGAGCGCGGTGGGAAACGCGCGTCCTTCAAACTGAGGCTATCACAGACAATAAACAGATCAATTTCTGGAGTTATGCGGAAATATGCTACGGATACACAATTAGCTGTAATAGCACATTTTTCGCTTCCAAGTTTCGAGAGTTTTCAGGATTTATTCACTATCTGTGAGCAGAAATTTGTACAAGTATAGCCATATAGAGCATCTACAAGAATTGGGTAGCAACGAACAGGTAATGGACAGAAGTGCATGTACAAGTAGTAACGTTGAAAACGGACGGGGTAGCTATACATGTAAATGTAAGAAATACCAGCTTCAGGATCATAAATAACCTGCAAGGCGGCGCTCAGTGAATGCTCGATATCTTTCCTATCCTCTAAACATGCGCGGTACAATCCGAGTTTCCGCTCCCGCAGACTAGACAGCAAAAAATAATGCCCCAAACGAGGGGAGCTTGCCAGCACTAACGGATAGAACCATGTGTTACATGCTGAGCCTTATCGACAAATAACAGACAGTCCATCCTTCTTCAAGCTGTCCGACCTCCTCAAAGCGATTTGGAGTTGTAGAAAAACACTTTCGAGTCTTCAGTAGGATGACCGTCGAGAGCTCTATACTGCTCAAGGGTAGTAAGCTCGCGTGTCTCGGCCCCCCTTGATTTGGCCACCTCCAGCAGATTTGCCAAGATAGGGTCGTACGTACTAGGGATGTGAGCGCGGAAGAGTGAGAAGTGTTTGAGGTTTGGAAGCAATGTGGGACGTTGAGATGTACATTTTAGGTCCGAAACAAAGGAGGAGAGATATTCGTCGGCATACAGGGTCCCCTCTTCAAGGTCGTTCCGAGTTGAACGTCTTCCGCTTACTCGGATTTTGAGGTGAGTTAGATTAGGAGTGGTTTGCAGTATCGTAGAAAAACGCTCTTCGGGTTGGAAACCTGGCTCATCGAAATCTTGAAGCCATAGAGAAAGCCGTTTTAACGATGAAGAACGATCTAACATCGCAAGAAATGATTCTGGCCACCGTTTTATGCCGTTCACCCAGCACGCCAACTCAAAGGTGTCAAGAACTGGCATCCGGAGGAAGGTGAACAAGCATAGTAGGAATTCGGTGTTGAGGAAGCATGTACCAAAGCCTGAGCACCGGATCTTCAGGCTGCGTAGGGAAGGTATATGGACCACCGAAGAATATCCATTCAGTCCGAAGTCTGTCAGAGAATCGATGATGTCGAGTGTTAGATGGCGGAGGTTTTTGGTAATCCGGAACACTTCAACAAGAGGTTCAAAGGACTCATTGTCAACGAGAAACCGAGGATCATATTGTATTGTCAACGCCGTGAGTTGCGTATATGGGAGCGAGTCTAAAGGATACAGGTTTAGAGTTGTTACTTCTGTAAGTTTCGGGGCTCGGCGAAGAGACTTCCAGAACCAATCGTTATCCGGGTCGACGTCGTCGTAGTTGATAAGGCTACCGAACGAAATCAAATTTGGGAAGGAGAGGTTGGAAAAGCGTGGAGCGGGATCGCCTCGTAATAGTTTTGGATTTCCAAGATACAAATCGAACGTTTTCCAGCGTGAGCTGTTCTCTAAAAGAACCTCCCAGAGGTCCCAACTATGTTTCGGTAGATCGTAGGAGTCAGACGATAGCCGGATGCTTAGAGGCCACCTCCCGGATCGCTCTGTGAAAATCTGGAGGAGACGATGAGCGTAGTCAGGGATCTTTTCGATGCCAATGCGGATGGTGGACCAGAGCTTCGGACTGCACAAGACGATACTTCTCCAACGTGAGCAGACATGGGAGAGAGAAAGTGGTGACGTGATGAGAATTGGTTCGAGCCACTGGAGGCGCGAAGTGTCGATAACAAGGGAGTGGCCACTGTCAGAGCTTGAGAAACAGGTAATCTCGAAAATCATCTCCAAGATCTCGGAGGGAAACTTCCGCCAGATCCCCAGTGCAGAACGGCATTTAAGGATATCATCCTCTAGAACTCGCTTCTCTTCTTCCAGGACAGGCAAAATCCGCCGGATCTGCATGATTTCCTCCTCGTTGTGCTGGAGGCGACGCTCCTTCTCTTCCAACATCTGTTTCGTCCGATATCTCTCCTCGTCGGAAAGGATGTAATCTGAATGCAAAGAGCGCGGATCGACTGATTGGTCTGTGATCTGACGCTGGTCGTCTACTGAATTTTGGCACCGTCTGCACAGTGTCGGAGATTGATTATTGTGCATTGCTTCGGGTGTGAAAGGGGAAAAGCTTCAACTTGGCGGTGGATTTCTGCAGGAAAGATCATAAATCTTCTTCAGACATGGAGGTAGAGATGCTGTAGGACGTACTTGTTATGAGACGTTTATGAAGATCTCGGCAGTACTCTACGGTAGTCGTTCAAGATAAATTCGGACCAAATGCTTGTTTTCAAAAAAAAAAAAAAAGCGATTTTTTCAAGCGTTGCCAGGCTGAGGGATAAGACAGGTAAGCTACGCAGTGAAGCTTGCCAAAGTCTGCAAACCTTTACCGACGCTTAAGACTTGCGAGGGTTGTTGCTGAGCTCTGGAAGCGATGATGATGGTTGATATTGAGTGAGGTGGCAAGGGCGCGCTTCACGCTAGGCACAAGTACTTCTCTCGCTTCAGGGTTCAAAATTTCTTCACTATCCGTGAGCAGAAGTACAATCATATATAACTTCTACAAGAGTAATCGGGTGGCAACAGACAGGCAGTGGACAGAAGTGTATGTACAAGTAGCAACGTTGAAAACGGACGGGGTAACTGTACATGTAAACGCGAATAATACCAGCTTCTGGAGCATGTATAAACCTGCAAGGCGCTCAGTGAATGCTCGATATCTTTATTCTATCCTCCAGCCATACGCGTACAATCCGAGCTTTCGCTCCCGCAAACACGCGCTTCAACCCAGTCGACCTTGCTCGGGTAAAAACCACATGAGCTCATCGGGGAACAACGCTGCTCATTCCTTTACTCAGTGTCGATGCGACGTAGATTGCAATGATAGCGTTCAACATGGAATTGTCGGACGTTTGGGATCATTGGGGATGACTGGGGAAGAACTATGGCCGGCGAGGTAGAGATCTCTAGCATAGAGAACACCAATCGAAGCTGCTGTATTCGCAGGCTTTGGAGAAGAAATCTGGAGGTCATCTTTCGTGAGGTACTGGCGAGCCGTGCTGTAAACTCCGTTCCCTCAGCGCCTCCATCCATGTCCCGAACACCACTTCGGTTCCAGTCGCCATCTTCGGACCACCGGATGTTCTTTAGAGCTCGACCATAAACTTGTGTGGGCTCTTGCCATTCTGGATCCGCTAAAGGTACATTTGAAGGAATATGAGACGAGCCGTGATGAATGAATATCCCGATGTCATTGTTTGCCAACCGTCCAATATAAGGATTGTCTCCCGGAATTCGACAGGAACCCTCCGTTTGAGCGATAACGTTGCACGAATCGACCGGGTGTTCGGCCTAAAAACATCCACGCTATCCAATGATCGATTTGTGGGATTTCTGTGTTTGATACAGTACGCAAGGGTGGAGCTCTTCGTTTCGAATCGGTGACAAGAGGGTCTGAACAAAGTGGACGAGTCTAGCAGGGAGTCGGGCTAGATGCAGATGGAGGTGCAGCCCCGTCGGACACCTGGGCCAACGATCATGAAGAGAGCTTCGACGTCGTCTGATGTCTTTCCATCGCGACCGTTATTCCCGACCTCGTCCTCCAAAAGCCTTCTTCATCGAACAAGAGCCAAAGATTCGTTGTCTCCCAAGAACTCGAGCTTGTCCTGAAGAAATGTTTCGCCAGGAAATTATCCAACAAAGATCCGCTCTCCGCTCTCCGTCGGCCTCCTGTATAGCAAGTCCCCAAAGCTTGTCTCCATCAACATCACCCCACTGTGTCGAGCACATAAATGACAGGCCTGTAAGTGGGCTCAGCACACCAACAATTAAGAGCTTGTTACATTCGTTCTCACCTCCTTCAAGAGAGATCTGAATTACGCAATGTAGCGACTAAGAGTCTAATCCAAATTTCCACCGATAATCGTCTAATTGTGTAAAGGAGGGTCATTCCAAGACCCATGAGGTGCAGCATGCCTGTCAAAAACAATTGGCGGAATAAAAAAAGAGCCACAATGGATAATACTCGTGAAAGTTCTCATTTGAGAGGAGAGAAACTCACGGTGGTGGTATCGGGTTGAGATAACCAATGGCTTAGTCAGCTCAAACTGGTAAGGAATAACCACCATCGATAGTTCGCAATTTGGGCCTAAATTTGTGCAATCAATAGAACAAAAAGCTTCGTACAAACACTGACAAGTTTACAGCTCAAGACTGCTTAAGTTACACACACCATACACAATAACCCCCCATCCTCACTTATCATACACAAACTTGGGTCGCAAACACCGCCTCTCTTCATGACACCAAGGCAACTTGTTCGCAAACTTTTCAAAAGCCTCTCTCGTCCTGTGCACCCTCGACTTGAACGCAAGCAATTCATCTTCTCTCCTCATCCTCTCCAACGTCGCCTCTACCTTCGCCAAATGCGCTTGCCGCGCAGCTTCGTCCATTCTGGGAAAAACAGCTTGCGCATGAGCGTGAGCCGTAACTACATCAGCCACAATTTCCTCCTCATCGTCTGACATGCTATGCGGAACTATCTGCATCGTATAGTCCAACAGCTCCGACGTGTCATCCCTATCATCCTCAAAATCGTCTTCAACTTGAAGGCCACCCGTACCCATACCCGGCCCAGTCCCTCCACGAATATCATTCACGACATGCAACCCCGTGAAACCAGTCAACACCGGACCCGTAAATGGCAGTGGAGGAAACGTGGGTCGTCGTTGAGCCCTCATAGCAGGGGACGTATTTAAGACCCGAAGGTTGAACTGCAAAACTTGGAGTTGAGGGAACATATTTCTGATAGTATCGTCCAACCGGGCATGATCCCCCTTGAATTTGTATAGTTCAGGGATATGTAACGACGTCAAGAAGGTGTTGGGATGTTTTTGTGAGAACATGGGGATGAGATGAGCATTGGGGTTCACAGAGCGAACATCCATTGTCAAGTGTTCAATGGAAGAAGCTTTTTCAAGGATTCGAGAAAAGAAGGGACCTTGGAAGATATATGTGAGCAATGCGGTAGAATTCAAGACCGAAAAAGGAGAACTCACCATTATCCAGTGGCTCCGCATTTCTGAAAGACCCGCTACAAGCGTTTTGAAGACAGAGGTTCTGTAGATGTTCGGAAGACGCGAGCGCGTCGGCGATCATAGATGAAATTTGATCTTTGCGAAGATCTTCATCTCCAATGTCAAACGTGGCGGTGCGCAGATTGGGTAGAGGTGCGAGGAAGGCCGTTACCTCGACGGCGGTGCTTGTCATCCGAAGGGTATGAAGGTTTGGAAGTAATACCTCCATGGGCTTTTTCCCGTCAGACACACTGAGAGGCTGAACGTGATCGACTGCCACACACTCCATATCCAACGACTGCAAAGTACTGCTCAACGAACGGAGGAGATTCGTGAGCAGGCGGTCATTGGAGAACTTGACCCTCTGCAACACTAGTTTCGTCAACGAAGGGAATGATCGATGCAGCGAATGTTGAGTTTTGGGAGAGAGAAACACCCAAAGCGAGTCATGAGCATTTGAGATTTCGAACGCCACTTCAAAGAGATGTATTTCACCCACACCCCGGAGGAGTTTTGTCGCTG
Organism: Marasmius fiardii PR-910; assembly: GCA_014904975.1. Taxonomy (NCBI): domain Eukaryota; kingdom Fungi; phylum Basidiomycota; class Agaricomycetes; order Agaricales; family Marasmiaceae; genus Marasmius; species Marasmius fiardii. The sequence goes on along the minus strand of MU127804.1, from coordinate 516,961 downwards.
AAGAAGTATCCTGGGCCATCCAATCAAAGAACCGGTCAAATATCCGGGTGGAATCCCAATGTGTATCCTCTACTCTCTCTCTTTCGACTTTAATGACCTTCCTTTGATGAGTTCTCCACCACTGCCAGCCCCAGGTCGACGGAGCCTTCCCTGTAACATCCAACACTCGCACATCAGCAGATCCAAACGTAAGGCTAGGCGAGGAAAAAATGCGTTTGAATGCGTGCAACGAGATGTCTGTGCACGGTACCGGAATCGTTCTGAAAAGCCTCTTCCTGGATTCCGCGAGCCAAAGGTATGAGATGAGAGAACACGCTCGAAGAGCACGTCGAGTTTCCCAAGTGAGCCGTCCTGCTTCAAAGTCGTCGCCATGGTGTTCGACGCAATCTAGAATCATGTGGATAATCTCCAAGGGAAGTTTGGTGATAGGCATTGTTCGTTGTCACTGATGCTGACGGCGGCAAAAGCTGTTTTGTGAGTATATGCGTCGATGAGCTCGGCTGAAAGGGCAAATCAAATCAACAGCGATCCATATAGTTATGGATATGTAGTGGGTACCTAGGAAGATGATTATGGATCGGTGGTGTCGTTTGGCGTCACTGCCAGAGACAAAAGCTGCTTCGAGGATGTGTAGCTCGACGGGATAGCTGAGAAGTCATTTCAGCAAAAATTCCAAGGTCAAAAAAGCAACAGATACCTGATTTCAGTCTGCAGTTGAAGTGGCGATGAGGGAGGAGGATGATGACGGTGCAGACCAGGACGCGGAGTGGCTCGCCATGCCGACATTGGGGTAATTCAAAATTCATGCACGTGACTTTAATTATATGTCATGGTCGCAGCTGGTCACAGTATCTTATCTTCAAGTGCTTATCTGCAGCCTGCAACTAGATCTGAAGAAATCCTCTTTGCATCCAAACCACCACCACTACCACTAGACCATGAATTTGGAATCGAGGTGAGTCTGGAAACGAGGCTATGCAAAATGATCGAGACTGAATAACCGTTGTTTTTCTCATTTCCAGGCGCAATCCCGCGCCATGTCGCAAGAATGTTACTCATTCATGATCAACTTGACTTTGCCCCCAGTCTTTTCCTCGCCTTATGACTTGGACTAAGGTCAGTTTTAACATGATTAACTCATTTTTCGAGGAACAAATACGCCACGATCTCAGCGAAGATGGTTTCGTGGATGTTCCTGTCGTATCGCTCCCAAATCTGAACTCTGGCTTACCGCTTGTAATCTCATCCCTAGCGATCTATCTGATGCTGTTCATATTTGTCGTAATGGTAGGAGGAAATGCATGCTACGACGCTTTTGGTTTCAGAAATTGGGCTAGTGCGTACTTGAACGTCCCTCGTTGGCTCCGCTTGTGACTTTTCCTCGACGCTCCAAGGCTCCGATGAGATAACGGACAGTGCAGGATGAATTAAAGGCCGATCCTCGAATCATCAAAAAGGAACCCCTTTCGTCGATTTAATCAACCGCGCTCACTGTTGGCCGACTGATGGGTCTCTTGGTATGTTAAGGACCAATAGGTGCAGGGAAACGTTCATCCTCTTTTTCCCATAATGGACTGTACCCTGCGATCATTGACCGGGACATTTCTTATTAGCTCCACAACACTTTATAACGACCGCAGGGGAAACGGGAAATCCCCGCAAAGTGGTGTCCCGTAGCTTCAAGCAAGCATAATTACCAACTCATTCTACGTCTTCAGCGCGTTCTGTATCGGAATTCGGTCCCACATACCGACCCCACCCTTGAGCAGCAACATAGATGACCCTCCGCTAGGATCAGTGGCGTCGTCGTATGTCACCGGAATAAATGTACGCATCAAGGGCCTTCCCTACGTCCTCAATTTTCTTCCAGCCTACTCGGCAAGAAATGTATATATGGATTAAGCCTCTAGGTTCCTTTTCGGACAAGGTTGGGTAAAGGCATCAAACGAGACGTTTTTTTTTTGTAGTGCGTCGCGGGCCAATTTCGTAACTTGTTGGCAGAGTGCAAATATTACAGCACCTTAGTTCTGAAAGGTGAGCTTGGACACACTTTCGCACCTTTTATCTTCTGACTTTTGACTAGCGTTCACGATGTCTTACGGCAATCTTGACCCTACTAGATCCCTATACTAATAATCTTTCGCTACGTGAGATCGATTGATAAATATCAATCAATACCCACTCAATGCAGAAATTGACCTTTACCTCACAATCTGTAGCTGCCATGGACTATCATCCAAAATGATCGGTGTCAAACGTCAAATGTGCCTTCGTGGAGATGAAGATCAACCGTCGGGTCAATCTGTAGCCCACTACTCTGGAAAACCTGGTGTTTGATCAAGGCGCGCGCCGTCTCATCTCCATGTCGGTCACCCCAAAGTCCTATTCATCAAGTTGGGGGGAAAAAAGTCGACTTTTGACGAGAGCAGCGCTTTTTCGCGTTAGGGAAGTGCCGAGCTCGGAGAAAGAGACATGAATATCCGAACGCTTGGCGTGATAAAAAAGAAATACCCACTTCCCCGCCGCCCCGTCGTCTCCCCGCAGATTTCCAGTTTCCGGTCTCTCATGGCTGTCTAATATCTATCGTTGTTGTACCAAGTTGGCCACAGGGTTCGAGCCAATCACAGCTCGTAATTCGGTTCACTCTCCCGTTTATCCGCTGAAGCCCTGACCTTTCAAGATGTTGGTCATTCATTGTATAGGGTAAGTTGGCCGGTAACTCGGAAAGCAGCCGTTGGTCTGAAAAGACATATATCAATGGTTGTAGCAACCACGAGAATAAAAAACCCTTGAATGAACTCGAATGGGACCGGGGAAAAGTTGACTTAGCTTGGTACCATACCAAATCGAGGAAAGTTGGAACCTGAGTTTTTTGTATAGTACCTCCCCTCGAAAATCTCACTCTCCCGCGTTCAAGACCGAAGCGGTATACATAACTCAGGTTCCTCAATACATCGCCGATCTGCTTTATATAAATAAGTAAATACAGAGAATGAAGTTCTTGGTATCATATTGATTTACCTATAGATTTACTTAGTATTGCCAGTGGGGAAAACCGTAGAATGCTGTCGTCGTTATTGCGAGTTGATCGAGATACCTTGGTGCCCGTGTAGACGGTGGGCCAATGACCATCGACGATATCCCAACCAATGAAGAGCTATGTTACTATTTTTTTTTTTTTTTTTGATAAGAGGTAGAGCATACTAAATGTGATTCTTGTCAAGTCACTGATTACTTCCAATCGTAGGGGCGGCGAGATCTCATTAGTGATATGTATTACACAGGAAGAGGATCCGACCTACCCTAGGCCCTTCCCTCAAAATACTTGACAGTTGGTTCAGGCCGGAGACGCGAACGGGTGGCTTACTTCGGGACAGGATCGAACTCCCTGCGCTTTATTTCATCTGCCAAACGACCGTAGCCGCTTCCCAGCCAAAGTCTCCAACATACAAGCAACTGGAGATAGCGTCGAGGGAATAAAAAGTTGACATGTGTTTCTGACCCCAGGCCCGGAGAAGGTATACACGCGCGTTGGGGAAAAGATGACGGGCTCCCTCGGCAAAATTGGAAATTGCCATTTTTGTGAACTACAGAGGTAGGGGACTATAATGGGGAAAAGGAAAGGTTGGACTTAAGGGGCGTCCTCCGGGCTCTCGTTCGTTCTTCACGTTTCATGGTAACGGTACCGAGCTAATTCGGTGTAGTCGGGGCATCCGCAATCGGCTAATATGAAAGGAGAAATCTGCACGATAAGGTCCTTTTGTCGGGGAGTTATATTTAGGGAATGAAATGGCGATCAAGGGTCGAAGGACTCGAGAAAAAGTGAAGATCAACGGTATATGTGAGCGATTGGATCTATGGGTACGCACAATTAATCCTTTGACCTCGAGTTCCGCAACTTCCTGAATTGCCCCCGGGCTATATTCTTGCCGCAGATCCGTTGGACCTGAATAATAAAACGAATCTATATCAAGCCGCCCCTCGAGACGCTTTGCCTGAATGTCTATATAAGAATCAGTCTAATCAAAAACTCATGATACCATACCTCCCGAGGCACCCTCATTATGTCTGCCAATCCCTCTCAGAGAAGATCGTTCTTGCCTCCCAAGGAACCGCCGCGCCTTCCCAGCATCAACGAGATGTTCCCTGGTAAGCACGGAATTCAGCGGCTCCTCGTCCTCGTGGACTGACTTGTGATACAGAACATCTCATGAAATACTCACCAAATAGCAGATTTGTCTTGAATGTTCGTCTGACCCTCTTCTTTGCATACTCGATATTCATTCCTCAGGCACAGAGCAACCCAGGAGAACCTTCACAATTCCCAAGAGATCCCGGCACCAGTAGTCGATATGCTCCCTCTGTACCCTTAAGCCCAAGTACGAGTTCTCAAGTGGCGAGCAGCTCAAGTCTTCGCAACGAATCCACATCTCCTCCACCACCACCTTTGACTTCAACCGATAAAGAGTCCTCAGAAAAGAAACACATGTGCCCGACATGCTCAAAACGGTTCAGTCGACCCAGCAGCTTGAGAATACACGTGAATACGCATACAGGCGAGACGCGTAAGCCCCCCTTCCCATTTGCAGTGTCAACATAGCCGATAAGCTGACGTCTTTAACGCCCTTTCAATCCCTTTCCAGCGTTCCGATGTCCATTTCCCGGCTGTGGACGTGAATTCAACGTAAACTCCAACATGAGGCGGCATTATCGAAACCATGCCGGAGCCGGAAATTTGTATTCCCCAGAGAGCAGCGACGTTGGATTCGACGGCTCGTATTCGTATCCTTCTTCCCCTTCTTCACCGACCGAAAGCCAGCCTTGGCTGACTCGAGTGAGATCACCAACGAACGATTCTGTTACGAGCCCTCGTAACAGTGTTGAAGGGTCAGATCCTCCTTCAGTGCGCGATAGTCGAAGGAGGTCACAGCCTCAGCAGAAGTAACGTCATCCCGAAGATCAGCGCATGTGGCAGGGCGGGGGATTAACTTCATCCTGGTTCCCTAACGGCAGGGAAAAGATTGGTCTGATCATTGATGAGATCTGTAGGCGTCCTTCCTTATTCCGCGGCTTTCCGTTTGTTTTTTTTTTTTGTTACGTAGGATCCTATAAAGAGTATCGCCTGTATCACTTTCTTCCATGTATCGTATATACATAGACTGCAGATAATTTATGTTTTTCGGGGCGAGCGTTACACGTCCCATAATTTCTCGTAGACGGCGGGGTCGACATTGTGTGGATGAATAATCAAAAACACGAGGAAAAAAACATGTGAAAGGCCCAGTTTTCCAGGTAAGCTCATAGGAATTGCCGCGAAGAGTTTCACTTGTCCAAGTCGTGGTCACTATGCAAGGGAATTGGGAATATGAGAATGACGTCAAGAACGTAATAGCGCGCCTTTTCATCTCGTCTGCCTACGAGGGTCGCATTGGATGAAACTGCGGCAATTTTTTCATTTTCATATCTTCGTTGGGTAAAAAACGAAGCCTCTGCGTACACCTCAGGTTTATTGCCGCTATACAGCAATTATCTATTATAAATTTCACTTGCACTTGGCCAAATGTATGAAAAAAAAAACTTGTCAACGGAAAAATGGTATCTGACACCAACCGACCCGTTTGTTATCAGACATCAGTACTTCAGTCGCGGACACCATCGAAAGAGTTGGCTGTGTAATGTATCAGGGTTTTTGCCTCGTCACCGGCCTATTTCAAAATAGTATTTACAATATCAATAGTATTTACAATATCGATACTAGGTAGATCGCGTCTCTGATCGCTTGAGATGCGCCTCAACTCGTCATCGGCGCGCCCGAAACAGCCGCACTCTTCTTGCTGCGGACAATACCAAGTCGCTGTGCTCTTCTACTCCAAAAAGAGAAGAAGGGCTTGTACGAGGGAGATGGAAATTCAAACTCAAAGAACAAACTTGACTGTAAGGAGCAATGTCAGAGAGCACTTTAAGTAATAAGGATTGATTGGATTCAAATTGAGATGAAAAGGGTATGCGGAAGCGCACGAAGGAAATCCGAGTGGAAGGTACGAATCGTAAATCTAGTTTCACCCTTGAGCGCCAGGGTACACTGTTGAGAACTCGACAAGAGGATCAACTATCCTTGCCTTCATCAGTCGGGCCCTCGATCAACATAAACCAACTCACATCAGGAAGGACAGGCCATCCTGCTCCGAGTTTTCCGTTTCCCCTAGTAAGCGGGATCCAACCGTCTGAACCGACTTGAGTCCTTTTTGAGTCCAGCGTCTCCTGCCCCCCTCTACCTCCAACAGATCTTCCAGTATTTTACCGTGCAAGGGTGTGATGATCGTGCAGCAGCGAAAAGGATTCAAGCTTTGCAAGTCAGATAGACTGTGGGTCTGCGTGTTTCAATTCCGAAAGAAAATCAGAAAGAAATTCATTGACGTAGAGGGTTTCCTCTCACACATTCGAAAATCAAAACGAGTGAGGTTGATTTGAGCCCGTAGTATTGTTGAGAGAGGCTTTCCGGCACATAAATCTGGTTTGTCGGATTAGAAAAACTCCAGAGAAAGCCGCTGCAGTAGTAACGGAGAGCGAGCTAACAGCACAAGAAGCGATTCCAGTCATTCGCCGATGTGCATCACTGAGCACTACGGCTCGAGGGCATTCAGAAGCAAGCATCCGTAGAAAGGTAAACAATCTTTGAAAAGGATGGCTTGTGTGCAAAGAACATGGAAGATCGACAGACTTGATTTTCGAGACTGCATAAGCAAGACCGCCGAATAATTACCCAGTACTGTAAGGGGAGTGATTCAAATGTCGCTACTTCGTAAGTTTCGAGGCTACATTCCAGAATCAAGTATTCTCGTCAATGAGAGAGCTCTAGAATGATATGAAATGCCCGAGCTGAAGCTTTACAATAGTTATAGAGAGTCCAGCCTGGCTGCTACCACGTCTTTGACAGGATCTCGACTATCTGGGTTAGATAGAATGAGAGAAAGAGCAGGTGATCGATGATCTTCAAGACTGCTTACGTGAACAGTCCGAGGCTCGCGACGCGGCGTCGTTACCATTACTTGGACATTCACCATCACCATCATCACGACTCAGTGCGTCCAGCTAGCTTCATTTGCTCTAGGTGTATGACTTGACACTCCTTTATTATCAAGAAGTCATCTTCGAGAGCAATCTTGCCAAGAAATCGGTATATCCGGTCTCCTCTCAGTTTCATGCCATAAATTAACCTTCATTCTTTTATCACAGATACATACAAGGATAACGTTGGACAGAATTTTGAAAAAAAAGAGAGAGAGACTGGTGTACGTAAATTCCAAGTGAAGGTGCGCTATGAATCCGTTTCCGCTTTTTTGTTGGGAGGTGACTTTCTTTTCACTGTTAGTAAGAGAATATGGATCGACAAAACGATGCTTCGAAGCAACCTCATCCACCAGTTCTATGCGAAAGATGCCGACATACTATAGCCGATGTCACCAATGTTCGACCGTTTCAGGGAATTGAACCTCGCTTTCTCAATAGTGGCTACACACCTTCCGAGGAGGAGTTATCCCAATTGAAAAAAGCTTTAAATGACGGAGAACAAGAGGTTAAGCGATACGAGGAGGATATAACAACCTTGCAGCGAATGCTGGGTCAGTTGGAGAGGGCACAAAGTGACATGAAAACTGCGAACAGGCAGCGTCGCGCTGCTATTTCTGCGCAGCGTAGGGTACCCGTGGAGGTTTGGGGGACGATTTTCTCAACATTATGTTTGGTCCTCCACGAATACTCGTTCGGCGTCTTTTCTCCAGGTTCTCCACTCCTACGACTCCCTGCCATTCTCGTTTCCCAAGTTTGCGTCCATTGGAACGTCATTGCCAAGTCGATCCCAAGTGTCTGGTCCTCTATTCTTGTTTATATCGGGCGTCCAACGTACAACTTTGCCAATCCTTTAAAGATCTATTTGTCGAACTCGAAAGATCACCCCCTCAAATTGCGATTTGAAGGCATAGTAGATCCTACCGTGTCGAGACAGAGTCTTGATATATGGAGAGACCTATCCGAATATCTTTGTAGATGTAGGGAACTCACTATGGCGGTCGATTTTCTCCCTAATTCCACGGAAGTTCTACCCCCCGTTCATGGTCTCAAGTTCCCCATTCTTCAATCGTTTTTCGAGGAGTGGAGGTTGCCTAATGAAGAAATGTGGCCTTGGTTCTGGCAAGCCATTTACGGCGCACCACGACTCGTTCAACTTTCTTCTTCACATCTTGAAATCAACCCGCTCTTTTCCCAGCTAACGTCATGGGAAATCCATGAACTCGGGCCGCTTCACGACGCGGGTACCTTTTTCGAGGTTCTTCAGAGTTGTAGTCGTCTCAAATCCCTCACGTTAACGGGCACTACAGACTTATATACTGAATCTTCTTGGATTTCCCGACAGGTCAAGCTGCCCTACCTCCAGCAGCTCTCGATTTCTGTTGGTGACGACGGAGAGAACTGGTTTTCCGCTATTGCTCAATCCCTCATTCTGCCTTCTCTTATATCATGTCGTATACGATCCACAGCGTGGCCACTACCTCCTATGTTGCTCACCATGGTCCGGCGATCCTCGACGTCACTGAAACGGTTAAAGCTTAATATAAGGCCACGCTGGGGAGCGAACCATCCGAGTCTTATGCTTGACCTTTTACAAGCGGCTCCTGAATTGACTCAATTTGAGCTCATTCTCGGTCTCGAGACGCTCCCTCAAATTGTTGACGACACGGTTACGGTTCTCTTTTCGAAAATCAAGGAAGAACCTCACGATTTTCTTCCCAAACTCGGTTCTCTCTCCGTTGAAGGTTGGGATATCACGTTGAGCACGCAACTTGCGGAGCGAGCGTTGGAAGTTGTGTCATCGAGGCGAGAGACGAGTCATCCTTTGATGGATTTCCAGATTGGAAACAGGGGAAGCCGAGTTGGGGGAGCGTTTGTATTTGAGCCACGTCTACTCGAAAGAAAGAGGGTTCTTGAAGAGAGCGGTGTCAGGATTGTTATCGAGGACCGTATAGAAAACTGGTAGGACGCCATTGCTGAATTTTTTAATCACTGCTACTGGAACATCATGGTTTTTTTTTTTTTTTTGGATTGTATTCCCGACATTCTTCACGTATATCAGATGTCCCCTTGTCTTATACACGAGCTGCTAAAAAGAGAGGCTACAACCTCAATACGTCACTTCTGATTGAGGGATAATTCAAGCATCGAAAATTCATGGAACCTCTCTGTAAATATTAGGACTGAACGAAATGAAGCGAAGTGGAGTTGCAAGTTCGCCAAGGCATTGTGCTAAATCGATAATTCCGTTTTGCTAGCACGATTGATTTCACCCAAATTCCATCCGAGAGCTCACTACCCTTCAAGTCCGCGATGACCAGTTTCCAGACATTCCTTAATTTTGTCTGACTCTGAACCGGTAGCTCGCGCTCCGCTTGACACGTTTCTTCGTTGTAGTCGTATCCATGGTCCGGTCGCTAGAAGTCTGAGGGATGTCTTGTAGCTCGTTGGTCTCCGACAAAGCAGTTGTGTCGTGTAAATCAAACTTGAATCGAACATGAATTATAGGTTGTCGTCGAATCTCGATGAGTCGGCTCCTTGCTTTTTATAACGGGGGGCGAACCCACGCTTGGATGCTATGAATGTTCTTGGGGTTTCGTTCACCGGATGTTCAATTCTCCTGCGTATGTATGGTTATGGACTCTTTTAAGACGTCAATGCAGGGTAGTGTCATGATTGAGGGTGACGTCGTGTTGAGCGCAGATAAACGGTATAGCTTTGATTCTACAGACCCCCAGTACCATTCAATGTTCTAACTCAATGACAAGACACTTTGACACTATTTCGGCGCGGCGAAATGGTAACGCCGGCCCGCGACTGACGTCATGCTATGGGCCGAGTCGGCCCGCTGGTCCCTGTTGCGTCACGATCGCCGACACAAAATTCAATTCGCAGTTTTCTTTCCTCCATCATCATCGTTGTGCCAGCTAAATAACTGTTATGACACTGGAAGTTCCCCATTTTCCCTTGAATAATGGAACCAAGATTCCTTCGATCGGTATGGGGTATGTCTTGTTTAACTAAACACTCTGCCACCTATCGAATGGATTGTAAATTTTTTAAGATGCTGGATGGGGAGTCCTGGCGGCGGACAAAGAGTATGCGACATGGTACAGAAAGCAATAAAGGTACGTATTTACTCTGCACATTCACTTTTATCCTTCTCATCCTCGCTAGAGCGGATATCGTCATTTCGACACGGTGAGTGAAGAATGAGTGAAGAATGAGTCGACGTCCGTTTGTAGTCAAACACGATGTACAGGCCTCAGGATATGGTAAACGTTATTTCTTTTCTGACTGTAATTTATTTGAATTACAATCATCTCTGTAGACAATGAAGAACAGGTCGGAAAAGCCATCAAGGACTCTGGAATTCCAAGAAGTGAATTCTACATCACAACTAAACTTGGGTACGTTCAAGGGCCCGCTTAATCTAAATTACCCTACAGCTGAACCGTGTGGAAGGAATACTGCACATCATCAGGTTCAGGAGGCATTCGCCGAGAGCCTTCGCAAGCTTGACAGTGAATATATTGATCTGTACTTGATGCATTGGCCACAGGCTAGTATCGATGGTAGGTTTTCATGTGTATCACTCTTCTCGATGGACGGTTCGACACCTTTGTGTATCTAGGCCGTGTTATTGCTCCAGAAGAGTCTCCGACTATCATTGAAACATGGAAAGAGATGGAGAAACTTCTTGATACAGGTATGGGAAAAGCACCGATCACCCAATCGAGCCAAAGATCACTCAATCCATTGTTAGGGAAGGTGAAAACTATTGGGGTTTCCAATTTCTCCATCAAGACGCTCCAAATTCTTCTTCCTCATTGCTCGGTCATTCCTGCGACCAATCAAGTCGAACTCCATCCTTTCCTGCCTTGCATATCCTTCAAGAAGTTCTGTGAGGAGAAAGGGATTTTATTGACCGCCTATTCGCCACTAGGTCAGGGAATCGAGTTTAAGCCTCGAGTTGATCTGACTGAAGCACCCTCTAACGCTAGGTCGCCCAGTGCGAGGACAGCCCGGTCCTCTCAATGACCCGACCGTGGTGAAACTCGCTGAGAAGCTGAAAGCTGACCCTGCTCAGGTTATAGTGAGCTGGGGTGTACAGAAAAACATCATCATGATCCCGAAGACTGAGAATGAAACCCGAATAAGGACAAATATCACGGTATGTTTCGGTCGTTGGCCGGTTTTTCCTGAGCGTGTTACTCAACGGTTCTCTTGTTACTAGCTGGTAACTTTATCTGATGACGACTTGAACACTATTGACAAGATTCATACCGAACCTGGAAAACACCGTTCGACTTTGACTTACCACGACCAAACTGGGCGAGTCTTCGGTTGGACATATGAACAGTTGGGTTGGGATATGCGACTCGGCGGAATCGTGACGTCCGTTGATGGTTAGTTAGTATATGACCAAATGATTGATCTCATTCAAATAAGTTTGGAAGAGGTTTTTACAACTGAAAAACATTTATTTCGACTAATAGAGATAACTCCCTCCCCTCCTTTCGAATGTGACTTGGGCTTGAGTGGCCCGCCGGTTCCCTCGAAAGATCCATTAAACACATTATATTCTGGTCGGTAACTCGAATAACTTGGTAATAGAACACCATAATAGATCTTGACCGAGACGTCAAAACCGACGACACTTCCAAGGTCGGAAAGCTCGTGGAAAGACTCCGAAACCCATTTATACCTTTCCCTCACCCTCACCCTTGTACCGGGCACAGGAGCAGGCAAACCAGCAACACACAATTCCGCATAGAACGCCGGCGTAAGGCACAAATGCTTGACTAGGAAGGGTTGAGAACAGCGATCTCTTATACCGAAAAAACTCCGCATTCAGTCGAAGATGTATTCAACGTTTTAGTTCAATCAATGTAATGTAAAACGCTTTGCTTCGACCAAGCTCACGCGGAGTAGGCACCTACGACAGACGAGGGGCCAAATTTCTTTTTTTCTGAAAATGAAGATGGTAAATTGCCCCCAGTCCCATTAATTGATTTGTTCATTCAGAATCGACCACACCTCCGTCACGCCACAGACGACTCCTCCCTTCCGAAAGATACCGTATCCTCCTCAACCGCATTTCCTCCTCTTCACTCGCCCCATCCAAAAAAAAAGTGCGGTCTATCGAAGTAATCTCGCCAAGGGTACGAACTTTGAGATCATCGCGGTGGGGGACCGTGCACAAAGACCCACATGAGAACTCGAAAACATCATAAACAGACAGTTCCAATTCTCGCAACGAGCTCAAGCCCAGAACGAGAGTTTTCAGAGATTTCTCTGTCATCAATACGTCCCGCACCTTCAAGTGCGTCAAAGCGCCAAGGCACTTTGACTTTTGGGTCACGAAGGTTATCACCGCTTCGGAAAATGCGTCAATGGAAGGTGCCGGGGCGAAATTGGCCACTTCTTCGGGAGAAGCGGCGATGATGCCTCCCTCAAAGTCAGGAACGATGGAAAGAGATGTAAGAGATGGACATGAGAAGAGAGATAGCATCCGGTTAAGCGCTGCATAGCCTCGGAAGCCTTGGGTAATGCAAAGTGTAAGCTTCGTCAGTTTGGGGTGCGTTATCTCCGTCTTTGCAGTGAACCAGAACGGCAATGCATGTTGACTGTATTGAGAAGTGTCGTATAGCCCAATAGATAAGGATTTCAGCTGACAACAACGGGAGATGATATGAGGTATGTCGGCGTCATCGTGGCAAATGAATGATAGTGAGGTAAGTTGTGACCAGGGAAGACTCGGCCATTCATGGGTAATGGTCCTTCCGAACTCGTGGAAGACGATAGAAAGTGAATGCAAGCCAGGAAAAGAAACGTTTTCGATAGAACTTCTGATACGTTCGATGTCATCGTGGCCAAAAGCGGTGAATTTGAAAGTGAGGTTGTCTATGGGGAATACAAACTTCGCCCCACTCCTTGATTGATTCATGATGCCCATCATTTGCATCCAAATATCGGACGCAAAAGTCTCCAACGTGAAGTGTCTAATTCTTGTAGAGTGCTTGGATATGAGGTGAAATAGGCCAGTATGCGGGGTAATGTCTTCATCCGGGTAGGTGGAGATGGAAGCATTGACCGTGAGAGGAACTTCTTGAGACTTCGAAAGGTGGAATAGTAACGCCCCCTCGTAATCTTCGAAACCCTGCGATGCTGATCGGATAGAAAGTGTAGCCCAAATGAAAGGGCTTGCAAAAGTGACCCTTCTCCACCACGAACAGACAAGTGAAAGCGTGTGAGGCGCTGACACTATCGACCTCAGGGTGCCAAATGACACGCCCTCAGGGGGAATGCAGAACATGAAGATATGAGAAAGAATTTCGTGAGGATAATTCTGGAGCAACGAAGCACCAAGGGGAGGTGGTGTGGATGTCGATGACCGCTCCATATCTTCTATCGAAGGGCCGCGAAGAAAACAAGAGATTCAATGTAAATGAAGATCCATATTTATATGCTGAGCGGGAGACCGGGAACCAGCGGCATCCTTGAGTGCTGTGAGCGTTGTGACCTGGGCGATATTAATGAGAGCCGGTTAATGCTATGATTCTGTATGTGCAATTGACATGAGGCTTAACGCCGCTGCTGTGTTCGAGTTCCTAGCCCATGTATCGCAATCCCAAGGTATTGCCAGCATTTTCAAGCTTCAAGCTTCAGTGGTCATCCAGACGGAGGAACGCCCATTCGGATTTCGCAGTTATGCGTCTCCGTAAAGGTTCCTTTTTGGGTCTTCTCCCACACTTTCAATGCTTTCGATAGTTGGTTGAAGCCTAGCAGCTTTCGAATCATAAGTTCTCGAGAGGAGACAGGCGGCACCAGACCTAGCCAAGGGCCCAAGGCTACACACCCCCACCGAATTACTTCACGCATATGGCTCTGAAGCAGTGCTAGACTAGACCGCTAGTTGAAATATATCGCTTATTCGTTAACCTTGAGAAGGCGATGACTCCCGTACTTGGCTGGCTGATACTCTACGTAAAACTGTCAGTAACCGAGCCGTAACCCTTCATATTCCAGGTTCTAGCTCACCAATCGAGCCAATGCAAAGCACCACGGGGAGGTGATTGGGGAGGTGATGGGGCCTGCTGAAAATGGTTTGAGTGCTGTCATCCGTATGTCGTAGGCCTAAAGGCCGAGGTTGATTTTCAAGGCTCGGCGCTACTCGGGGCAGCGTTTGTTCGTCATAGTTGGCACTTCGCACTGTCTTTTTCGCTACTTTAGCTGTGCTATTTGATTGTACAGAGACAACTGTGAGCTAAAGGAACTAAGAAATATTGATTTTAAATAAGGAATACCTTTTTGAGGTTTTGAGGTTTTTGACCCCGAATTCCGCCTGGAAATTGCCTGAGTTATAGACTTGTAATTTTCTGTAAGCAGATTTCGAGAAAGGTGCAAATCCGTGATAAAAAAGCGGCGCTTTGACCGGTCTCCGTTGCTTTTGATGGCAATTTGTCACAGGAGAGGGCATATGCGATGTCCAATCCATGATACTCCCCGTCTTTGGCCATTTTTGTACATACTTAGGTCAATTTGGCGAGTTTTTGTGCACATCGGATCGGGCGGATCGGACTTGGCTTAGGCCACCTATTGCGCACCAGGATCAGAGTCCGGGTAATGTCATACTCTTTTTTGGTACATCCCGGTACCGGTGCCAAAGAGAGCTACTTACACGGCCAAAGGTTGGATTGACGAAAAGATATTCTGACGCAGAGTTATCCCGGTGACAACCTGGCCGGATATCATATCGATATCATTTCAATTTTATAATTTTGATGTCATACGATGTTATCCTTCTGCGATCAATGAAAATTTTTATCAGTCTGATAACCCCTCGCTTCAATCCCGCTGACTAATGGTTGGCAGCCAGACCGTACGCGTCGTTGCACTGCTTATGTCATGTTCAACTTTTTCCCTCCCACCAGATCGACATCAACCAACTTCCTCAACTCGCATTCGGCCCCTCAGCTCATATCAAGGCATCAAAAGCTTCAAGTCAAAGTCTCAAAAAATTTTTTATGTATGCCAAATTCACAAGCCGTCATAACTCGGTCAAATTCAACCTGGAAATCAACTTTTGCAAAGGGCGCAAGTCAGGCCGTTCTCATCTCTTGCAAACAGTCAAGCAGGGATCTAAGCGCTAAGTATTAAGCCCTCTGCCTTCCAAACAGCAAAAACAGCTCTCATGAACACAAGAGTACCTCGCATCAATAAGATCAAGTCCTCATTTCAAGATTGCTTGGCAACACGCAAGTTTGTGGACTCGAGCGTTCACAGGTCAAGCTCTCGCTCTCAAGGCATCAAAAATTTCCGGAGCCACGAACTCTTCAGACCACATTCAAGCCTTTTGCCTCACTTACCACAATCTCTGGCTCAAACACCCGATTTCTTCAACCTCAAGCCCTCGTTCAAGCCCTTGCTCTCAAGTCACCAAGCTTGCTGAACCCGCGATGCCTTCAACTCACTCTCAAACCTTCCGTTGCACGCCCCTCAAGCACGCGCGCCTCAAACCATCTTACCGCAATCTCTGGCTCAAGGCAAGGCCTTCCTCTGGTGATGTTGCGGCGGAAAACTGGTATGCGGTGTCGTTCATTGTGGACTATATATCTACAGGTGAGTTGCCTTGCACCTACATAGATCTCAGCCCTTTCTAACGCTTTTTTTTTATTATTATCAAGTTTTTACAGGTTAATCTACTGAAGATGGATCGAAAGGCCCTCCCGAGTTTCCGGGGACATTGAGACCTGTGAGTGTTCTATATCTGTATAATTTAACTACTACATACTGTACTGTACTATCTACCGCAATATATCGTTTTTCAACCAAAATCTGGAGGATTGATTGGCTGGTTTCAGCGAGAGCAGGGGGAGGAATAAAGCTGGAAAAGGGGAACGGTCATGACCGGGTGGTTGCCTTTCTGGGAAGAATATTGCGGTGTCAGGCCACCCACATGTATTGATCTGATAGCTCCGAAGGATATCTGAATGATATCTTTTCCAAAGTTATCTGTTTACTCTTGGTCTAACGGTATCATTGTGAAATCCAATTGATAATACCCTGATATCCCCCCGTTGGATATCTCTGTGATATCCCAGGTCCACGCCCGTGTACTCATAGCGTTAACTCCGCCCCGAACCGGGCTTATTGACGGGTATTTTCAGGTTATTTGAGTCATTTTGACCAAAATTGCACAGTTCTTGCCCAAATCCACATGCTAATTAGGGTGTAGAAACCAAAATACGTTCATTTATTCATGGTAAGTGCCTAGCAACTACGACACTCTGCACTTGTATCCGTGTATAAATTTGCTCCTAGACTGGCTTGTGGCTCATCCATGCCCCGGGTAGTGCCTATCACCGGATTTCAACCTCGGCCTTTAGGCCTACACCAATCCGTATGTGCAAGAAAAATGCGAGTTACAGTAATATAGGTGTGGGTAATACAAAGAGACTCAGAACCGCGGTACTTGTGAAAATGAAAAGCCCTATTCGGTGCAACTTTTGCAGCTTTTTAGCTTTTTGTATCTAGAACAAATTACACAATATCTATCCATATTCGGTCAATAGGATCAGTTTCAGAAAACGAATGAGCGTCAGTGTCGTGAGTAGTAAGTACTGTAATTAAGTATTAGTTGAGTTGCAAGGTCCAGTAATTGTATCAAAACGGCTTGTAAATAAAAAAAAACGAGTCTTAGATTCAATGTCTCTCGAGATCCATCCGTGCACGAAAAAGGGCTTAAATCTATAGGAATTAAGCCGAAGTTCCAGGGATTTCAGGCTAAAATATGAACGTCCAAAGTGAGTGGAATGCTCCGACATACCAGGTCAAAAACGATAAAAACTCACGCAGGCATCAGTCGAGAATATTGCCGCATTCTGAAACTCGATCGTCACGTCTCCATTGACAAGGTCATAATGAATGAACCTCGAATCAACAGTCGCTTTGACGCTGAAGAAAGTGTAATCTCCCAACACCTTCCCGGTGCTCTGCATGTCTATTTTTCTGCTAGAGATTCTAGCCGCTCCAGAGACTCCTTCAGCAGATTCCTTCTCCTCAAGATTGATGTACGTGGGGAGGTTGACCCGATCGTTACGGACAGCAGCAACGATGGTAAGGTCCACTTGCGTGTTGAAAATGGCGCAAGATAATGCGGGTTGATCGAGGATTTCACTGCGAATGGGGAAACCATTGCCACCGTTATCGTGAGATTCGTTATTGAACTCGACTTTAAATGACGAAATGGCAGTTTGATGAGGCAGATCAACTCCGAATTGGTAGAACTAACAAGGGACCGAGGTGAGTGGTCTTGCTTCATCTATTTCTATCCTTGGAGAGGGAGATGCTCACCTGGAACCAATCGTCGAAACCTGACCCCGACCCACCCTGGAACGTTGCTGAGTTGGCTGTGATTACACATCCTGGACATTCGCTTCCGTTTGTATCTTTGTAAGGCAGAGTGACCTGTGCTGGTGTCGGTCCTTGCTTCTGTCTCTCAGTCATGCGAACGCGGATGTAGCCTTCGAACCTGAGGTGAGTTGCGTTGGTTACCGAGAGCTTGACGGAAGTGGGCTTGATGTCAACGGGCAGGATAGGATCAGTAAGAGTGACCGACGAAGGTACAGTATCGATCATCCTCTGAAGGATAGAAGCACATGTGGACTTGAACGTATCTGGATCCGTGAGGGTGCGCATGGTGGCATTGTTGTCAGAGCCTAGTCATAGCTCGGAATTAACAACGGTTCTCGCAAAAAGGTCGAATAGAACTCTCACTGAATATTCTCATATCAGAATTGGTAGCATGGGGACCGACGACGAGTGGATTGGTTGTGTTGCCGGTAAAGTACTCTGTAGCGACAGCGTTATCAAATTTCGCTTCTGAGCTATCAAAAGGTGCTTGGCTGCTGTTGGTGATTTCTGGAAAGTTGTTTGCGTGAACTCCCCCGAGTGTATGACCACAGGCCACCTAGTAAAAGCAACGGTTCATTGTGGTGGTTATGCGGAGACTTGGACAGCACATACCATGGCAATCATATCCGCATCGTTGAACCCAGCCTTAGCAAACTGCTCCTTCGTCGTCTCCAAGTCGGTCGTTGGCTCAGGAACGCCCTTCTCGTTGACAGTCGTTGCATCGATCCTCCCCGCCCTAAAGGGTATCACTGGTCCACCACATTCCCTCACCGATGTATACACGCCCAGCGCTAACAGATCCGCCATACTAGACCGTATCGTCTGGTATCCTGAGAAAAAACCAAACGTGGAATTCAATTCTTCATTTCCTCTATTCTCCTCTCGATCCAATTCAAACCTAAGGGACGCGTCAAGACCGCCTAAGCCAGTAGATTTATCGTGGGTGATAGCGTCGTGAAAAGCTGTTCGGAGCCATTCAGCTGCACCGTTGCGAGACGGGGAACGGGACGGAGAGAATGAGCAGGGGGATACGCCGTCGTGAAAACCTCGACGGAACATTCCCGCTTGAAGATACATGATGTCCTCGAGTTCGTCTGTCCATGATGGCCATGTATACCCTAATGCTTGGTAGGGTAGAAAGGAGAGGATTGGGAGGGACGAAAGGAAGGAAGTGGCTTTCATGAAAGAAGTTGAATGAGCGGTGGGGGACGAGATTGTAAGAAGCCTTTCAAAGTGGACGTATTTTTATGCTGCAGAAGAGAAAGGGGAGAAGACGCCGACAGTACAGCATGCCTACCCGAAGTAGCTTTAGGAGTAACGAAATGTTTGATGTGTCCGTCGCGTCGCAGTGCCCGGATCAATAATTAGGTGGATAACAGCCCCTCTGAACTTCGACAGTTGAGTAGTCTGAGGTAGTATGCTACCTAGAGCTGGACTCGGTGTATGGCAAACAGATTCCGTCCATGCCAAACCGAACGGAATCCTAATTCTTCACTTTAAGGTTCAACTCCTCAAATAAGAGTAGCCTTCCTCATCGCTTTGAGGAAGAGCCTCCTCCCTGTGTCCCTTGATGAGCGCAGGTCACTGTAGCTTAGGAGTTGACGGAACTTCAGCATTCTCAATGCCAAGGAACGGTGCCACCTCTTCCTTCAACTAAGCAGGACGCCTAAGGACGTGGCATGTACTGGAAGGAAGTTTGTCTAAGCACTTCAGTAGTGAGAGGCTGAGAGCTGGTCTCATAGCCTACGCGAGGACGTCTGACATCGTCGGCGAAATCTCGCCGGTACCGCAAATTATCTCCTCGGCACTACTCATTGCAGTCGACCACCACCTTTATGTCAGCACACTTCCCCTACTTCAAGAGCCGTCGACCGCATTTACTTCCTCAGTAGTGGCCCCGCTCGAGAAGAACGCTTCATACGATGGCCTTGCCTGCTGGATCTCAATTCGGAAACATCGCCTGCCGACAATCCCAGTTCGAGGGTTTTTCCCGTCAAAAAAACGCCTCTTGTCGCCACTGTGTCAAAGTGTCGACACATTTTGCTTGGTGTGATACGACGCATATCATTTCCTCGTAAGAGGTGTCAATGGAAGATGCGGCAGACTGCAGTGGCTGTCTCTTCGAGGTAACGATGGCGAAGGTTCCGAGTCCGTCATATTCAGGAACGACGGAAAGGGATGTAGAGGATAGACATGACAAGGAAGGTAACAACTCTTTAAATGCCGCATGTCCCAGAATGCCATCGATGAGCTCAGTCAGCTTTGGCAGCGCCATCCCTGTCTGGCGCGAAGTAACACCCGGAAAGGGATCTCGTACAATCCTGGATGAAGGCTTGTCGATGAAGGACTGCAAGTCAGGGAAGCAAATCCCTCTGATCAATGCAACCCTCCCTCACAAGTTTTAGCTTCCTACTCCTTCACCATCTACTCCCGCATTGGAAACAGCAACAGCCTCCTCGAGCTCTTCATGTCCGTTGATAGTCGGCGCAAGTCCAGCAGTAGCACCTTCCTCCGTACCGAAACCGATTCGACTTGTCCCTTGATCGACGCAAGACACTCAGAAACCGTCAATGAAATCGGTATGTCGTGATTCAGATTCCCGATTCCCCTGTCACTACTCATGTGCATGAGAGTCTACATTATTTCCAAGCGACACTTGGCCTCACCGGAAAATTCTATCTTTCTCAATCACGTTTCCTCTTCTTTAGTACTGGCCCCGTCCGGAAGAAAAACGGTAGATCTATCGACATGACTTTGCCAATTGTAGTGGGACGATCTTGTAAGAAGAGCCTGCCAGGCCACCCTCGGAAAGTTCGGATGTCGACAATCTCAGCTCCCTCAATGATCCTAATGCCCAAACGAGACGATTTCCCCGTTGATGTTGAGTCCGAGTCAGACTCCGTCATACTCAGGATCGAGGGAAGGAGATGCAAGGGATAGATATGAGAGTAGTGGCAGCACCTGTTCAAGAGCTCTGTATCCCGAGGGGTCGGGATGGGTGATGCGGAGGGTGAGCTCAGTCATTACTAGGAGCGACATCTCCGTCTGATACAGCTCTCAGGCAAGGACATGAGAACATAACATAGGGATGTCGGTGTCATAGTGACAGATGAACGTAAAGAGAAGTAAGTTGGAACCAGGGACAGGTCCAGTTCCGGGTGAAAGTGCATCCATGCTCGCCGCGGGCGATGGAGAAGGCCCCTCTGATGGAGCTTCTGATATGGTCCATGCTCCAGAAACCAGTAACGACGAGTTCGAATGAGAGACCGTCTATGGGGAGTATAAACGGCGATGAGCGAGCTGTCGATCCAGTCATGATATTCATCATTTGCATCCAGGATTCGACCGAAGACTTCGACGTGAAGCCTCGGAATCTTGCAGAGTTCTGGACTACAAAGAGAAACAATCCGACATGCCTCCGAAGTAGGCTCGGGGGAAAAAAGATATTGACCACAAGAGGAACGTACTGAGATCTCATGACGCGGTAAAGTAGGGTTTTTTCGTAATAATCAGAACCCAACAGAGAGACGGAACTTGTGGCCCAGATGATTGTTCTCCACCATGAACAACATATGAGACGGTGACGATAACTTTTTGATGGTACCAGTTTGACACGTCCCCCGGAGAGCGTGAATAATGTCGAGGATGTCATAAGGATTAATCGAAGATTCTGATCATGAAGCGACAGAGCGCCAGAATCGCGGTGAAGTGCTTGTGTCGTCTCCATGTGTGCAGTTGAGAAGCACAAGGTGAACGGGCTTCTATTCTCACTAACACCAGGAAGCCTCTGTGAACCTATGTGGCCATGACAACACCTCCGAGTAAGCCTTCAAGCTACGACTGGGTTCGCCCTCGACCTCAGCTCGCATTGACTTCCAATAATATGGGTTTTCTTTCCAATATTTCTCTCTGTAGTTCCAAGTTCCTGCTGGAAGATCATCTCGTCAATCCCGTAAACCAGAAAATCCTCGAAATTCACGCGCACATACCTAACGGCACGCTTTCACGAACCGCAAAAGATCTTACTTCAAAAAACTCCCTCTCTCTCTACAATTTGCACCGAGCTGACGGAACGACCGTCTCTCTGCGAGCTTGACGCGAAAAAAAAAAAAGAACAAAAAACAACCTTTTCAGCATTCGAGCTACAATTTCGCCAATTAGAAAGGAAACATACCACGCTAACACTTCACCCAGAACATCTGTGCCCGAGAATCACAGATCACGGATGGTATCGAGGGCTATTGAGCCTACACATGAATATCTATTCCGGATGGTTGCTCCAATTGGTGGTGGTGGTGGCGAACAAAGAATCATTCCAAGTACCGACGCGTTTCGCTCCGTTACGTTTACCTCTAGCTAGATCCACACCTTCATCCAATCACTCTCCCACTTTCGACTTCATTCCTCAATCTCGTAGAAAGGTATTCATTTATTAAGGGTGTTCTACACGACCTAGTAGAATATTTAGAAAAAACGCACAACGCGAGGAAATAACACAGCAAAGAGAGGCAGCAGATATAACTACGTATATAAGAACATATGAACGATAGT
The DNA here is from genome assembly GCA_014904975.1 of Marasmius fiardii PR-910. Taxonomy (NCBI): domain Eukaryota; kingdom Fungi; phylum Basidiomycota; class Agaricomycetes; order Agaricales; family Marasmiaceae; genus Marasmius; species Marasmius fiardii. The sequence goes on along the minus strand of MU127804.1, from coordinate 494,923 downwards.
CAATATGGAGAAATAAGAGAATGAAAAAGGGTAATAAAACAAAATACAAAGAATCAAATAAAAGAATAGACTAAGGTAATATGTTATGACTTGCAGAGAAAAGAAAAGTCTGAAATGGGAAACCCGATACAATGTGACAAGCAAACAGCAGGAAACGAGGAAGGGAAGGGGGCAAAACGGATGAGCAGGGAACAGGAACGACCGATAGAGAAAACCGATAAACATACGAAGCACATAGCACCACGATCCACGAAAGAGTGAACATAGATATCATAGGTTATCCAACCGCATATCAAATAATCCAATCCGTGCGAAGGAGCCTATGCACGAGATTCTGGCTCAGTCGGCCACACGCTATCTCGCTTATCCTTCTCCGCAGTCCCGCCGGAAGGTCTCGTGAGCGGTACCGAGGTCGGTTGTTGTTGTGTAGGAGACTGAGTTGACGCTGAAGGTGAAGAGGACCCTGTCCTAGCACTAGTTGCAGCCACACTAGCACCAGCACGCATCTCATCAATCCCCCTCTTCAGCCCAATCAACATCCTATCAGTCCTCTCCAACACTTCTTCCATTCTCTTCCTTTCCTCACTCATCTCCGCATAATGCCTCTCCAGATCCGCCAAAGAAGGAACAATAACAGCTCCAACATTAGCACCAGCAAGAGCCCACAACGCCGACAAATCCTGTTGTGTCGTCGGGAACGTCATCCCATGTGGTGGAAGTATAGCGCCTCCTTGTTGAGAATGAGAAGGTGAATGCGTCCGACTAGGAGCCGACGAATTCGACCTCATAAACCCAGCAGGTACACCAGGTCCTCCGGGAACATACATCACCGAACCCCCAGCTCCTGTAGAAATATCCATCGAGTTGATTCCAGGCAACATCCCCGTAAACGCCGAGGTTGACGATGGATTCCTCGAAAACGCCCTCTGATGATGCGGAGACGCAGGCCTTCCTCCTGTTGCTTCATACCGCCGATGTTCATCATACATAGCCGCATCTTCATCTCGGTTCCCAGTCCCAGATTTTCGTTGTCTCTTCTTCCTAGGTTGATCTGAATCAACTTCGTCACTGTCCTCTCCAGCTCCTGGAGCTCCACCCATCCCTCCTCGACCCAAAGAAACCAGTGTTTCTGCAGCTGCTGGATCAGTCATTCGCATGGGTATAACTTGAGCTCCTTGTCCTCCCGCAGCGGGTACACGTTTTCGTCTTTTGATGACGGACTTTTTCATAGAGTTGGGACGATGTGTCCCGTGGAGCTTGAAGTAGAGACCTAGAAGGGAAAAGAAAGAGATATGCGTTAGCCATGTGTTCAAACATCAAGCAAAACGATGATAAGCCAATAAATGAAGGGAAAGGATAAAAAGTATAACCGCATGTCCGCAAATCCGAACCGGGTCCTTCCGGTGTCCAGCTATGAAAGGTACGAGGCGAAGAAGCCCGAGATAAGATAGGGAAAAGGAAGAAAGATATGAAGGAGCCAACCACTCCATCAATGGGAGGAAGAAACGGAGTGCTGGCCTAGAACACATACAGCAAAACCAAAATCAAACTGGCGCAGGGGCAGGGGAAGGATGAGGGCAGGTGCAAGGAGCAATTAATCGATAAGATGGGAATAACATATCTGATAAGATATGATAATCCCACGAGCCTCAAACCCCGCGTCAATCTCACCGCGTGGCCAACGGAGATTGGGAAAGGGAAGCGGACAAAGCTAAAAAAGAAACAAAGTAAACCAAAGATATCCGGCTTACCACAAGCGTTACAAATATTATTCCCAACATCATCCCTCCTCCACAACGGCGTCGTACTCGTCCCACAGTTCGCACAGTTGAGAGCACCAACAGCTCCCCTAGGTTTGCGCGACACAGGACCACCGGATCCGCCATTTGCATCTGGGCTAGACCTTCCGTCATGCTCGGTGTCACCCTTTGATGACGATTGTTGTTGAGAACCGGTGATTACTCCCCCTCCTGTCGACCCTGATGAAGTACCCGGGGCGGCTGCAGTCGAAACTGAGAGTAATGCTGCTTCATTCTGTGCTTGAGCAGCAGCAGCCGCCTCCAGCCTCGCCGATGCTAAAAGGGCATTATTATATGTAGGACAGCCAGAACATGCTGACGTCCCACCTGTACCATCGCATCGGCCGTCTCCAGGGCAAGTACCACCAGTGATTTGCTGTGTAGCTAACGAGGAGCTGGCAGCACCAGAAGTAGCAGTCGTTGACTTTTTGTATGACATTTCTGGTGAAGAGGCACCGACGGCCGAGGCTGGGGGAGATTTGGATGTTCTACGAGGACTCATTTGGTCACCAGTCGAGTTTTGATTAGGAGAGCTGGTGGCTTGAAGTGTTGCCGGACGACGCCCTTTACCAGCCTTTTGATAGAGACCTGTGAATAGATAGAGAAAATGAATAAAGAGGGAAAGAGGACGAGACAACGAAGAAAGATGATGGACGGTAAGGCAAGTGATAGCTAATAAAGGAGAGAACGCGAAGAAGGCGTGGAAAGTGGAACGGAGCTGGCATTGACAGCACGCCTAAAGTGTGCGCAAGCAGAGTCAAGCAACGCAACCTTGGGCTTCCAACCAACATGAGCCAAATTAGAGATAGGGTAAGGGTCCTTTTACGCCTACTAGGCTCCAGTTCCGAAGCAAGGTGGTCCAATCAAAAGGTTCGAACTGAACAAGGAGAGTGACAGAACGAGATCAAAACGAAAAGAGTACGGAGAACACACGAAAGACATGCATTATAGATGTGATATGATTGTGATTCCCGCACACCGAAACGGCATGCCCGCACAATAAAACAAGCACCCATAATGGAAAACGTGTAGAAACGATCGAGAAAAAGAAAGAGATAAACTTACCGCAAGCATTGCAAACTGGGTTCCCGTCCGGATCTCGCCTCCACAGCGGAGTATCGAGCGTATGACAATTCTGACAAGGTTGTCTACTCGGAGAGAGTTTACTGGATTGATTTGAATCGCCCGAGGGCTCAGAGGATGAATTTTCTTTCAGTTGAGGATCAATGAAGAATTCCGAGGACATATTGGCTTGCTGTGTGTTCGAGGACGGAGAGAGAGGATGATCGTTTTGTCTGATGTGGTCCAGCTGGGTGTTGGTATTGATAGGTGCAGAATTGAACTGTTGTAAACGTGTCATGTTTCCCAAGGCTGGACTATGGATATTCTGTATCGGTGGTGGTTCCATTACGACTGGCGACATTTGAGAAATGAAGTGGTGAACGCTTGGATTTGGGATATCTAGGGCACCGGGTCAAGATGAAAGGTAAGAATTTATAAGAAATAAGCTGACCTTGGATTTATGGAAACGTCGAGGGCGGTTGGTGGTGGTGGTAGAGAGTCAAGGGAGTAAAGTTTACTCGTATAACGTAGGGGCGGGGGAAGATAAAACCCCAGATAAAGCTCCTCCAATCAGAGTTTGCCAGTTTCACTATCATATCTTGTCACCTGATACGCTTGATCGCTAGATTGATGTGATCAGCCGTCGGAATCTAGGGGCGCCAGTTCGGAATCGAATTTACCGTTTTTAGTAATCTCAACCCGTTTATTCCTCTGAGGAAGCACGAGCCCTCAGCTTGCTAAATTCAAGCAAATTGATTAGATGATTTGGAAAGAGCGGCAGTAGTAGTAAGCAAGCTATAATTTTATTAGTTTAGCCTACCCCACGTATCCCGAAATCTTATCATATCAGACCCGGCCGATAAGATCTTCATCATGTCAGCTGAGGCAGTTCCCGGCTCATCGCAGTTTGCCACAACGTTCCATACCTAGTCATCAACCTTGGCAGTGAACGCTGCTCTGACTTATTCCGCGTTTCACAGTGCAACATGTCTTGCAATCTCAGGACGGGAACGGACGTACGTCAGGAATACAGCCATGTTGCGAGCTTTGTACACGTTTTCTCAATACATCTTGGATCCTCGGGCGCAATGCGATAAGATAGATCTTCCTCCTGGCAGCTGGAGCTGCCGTACGAGGGCTGCGACCTGGGATATCTAATAATACCAAGATTACAGCGATAGGCAATCGCCAAGGGGCGGACATGGGTACCGTTACGCAGATGACGTTACTAACGTTGCGAGTCTGCCTCACGGGCGGTTCTTTTAACTTTCCCAAGTTGACCGCGCCGACATCGATACACGTACAGTGAAGGCTGTGGTCTCACGATTGGAAGCCATTATCATGGAGATCATTCGGAGAATCTTCGTGCGACTCTTCGAATGCCTATATCTTATTACTTACATTGATCGCAGTGAACTCTTATGGGCGTTGGATAGCAAAATTAATCCGAATCGGGGGACGACAATCACCACCAAGGGTCCAAGATCTTGATTCTCGCAGCTGAGAACATCCGACAACACCACCATCGAAATTGTGAGGTACAGAACGAGGTGATCATGAAGAGTATGTTGTAAAACTTCACAACATGTCATTGCCGGGCGATATCGGTATCACGCAGCTATGAATGGGCGTTAACAACGATGAAACGTTCGCTGATAACTTCAAGACCCGCCCAAAGAGAAATCGGAGGACAACAAAATGGAACACGGGGAGGGCATGACATATTCGAGGTTGCACGGGAAGGTTTGGATATGCGATACAACAGCAAAAACTGAGCGGAAGCCTATGATCATAAAAAAGCGCTATAAACATCTTCCAAGTGACCTCTCATGCCTCGGTCGACTTCTGGGTGCGCTTCTTGGCTACTGTGTTCTCCCTGTGGGTATATCACGTCAGAACAAACTCCGTGACTCCCTAGAGCAGGAAAGAACGCTTACCGGAACCCGTTCTTGAACCTCCTCGAGACATTCTTCAAGAACCTCATCCTGCCAGTACCAGTGGTCTTTCTACGCTTTGCCTTCTGTCCCCACTCATACGACCGAATTTTAGCAGAGGGGTAACCACATTGAGCGCAAGCTGAGTTTTTCTGTCGTCAAAACCCCGCCAGAACACAAGCTGTATGGTTCAACGCAACGCACTTTTATGTTGCTTGTGGAATGCACGATTGCCGCAGCGTCGGCAAAGAGTGTGGGATTTGGTGTGACGCTTACTAGAAATCGAAGAATGATAAATCAGCGGAGAATAGTAGGGAGACAAAGAGGCTGACATACCCGAAGGACGAGGTACCTAATCACCGAGCGTGCAAGGAAAGGAAAGGAAAGCAGAATGGATTGATTAGTTCTTCTAAATGTTTGAGGGTTGGAAACCTTGAGTTCAACGAACCTTTGGTCTAGAAAAACGGGGGGGAAAAAACCTGAGTTAGAACTGAAAATCCAACAACTCGTAAACAGGTAGATGAGAAGCGAAAATAACACCGGCAGAGGCTCCCCAAGGCCTCCAGTTAAGAGAGCCCAGCAGACTATCCATTCAATCCCCCAACCCAAAATCCCAAGCCAAAATCGCTCCCCCTTCGAAGAAAGTCCAAAACCGCCCATCATCCGTCCCATCGGAAGCTCATCCAACCACGCAACGCTCCATCCAACAGATTTCACCCACTTCCGCCGTCCCAAATCCACCAAAATGCAAGGTACATCCATAAAGAGCCCATAAAACGACATAGATACTCACCATCTCGCCGTTTTCTTGAGGATGAGTTAGTTTTTTTGTCTTGACGGTCGGAGAGCTATGTACGTTGTGTTGTGCTGTGTTGGTGTGCTGGAGTGTGGGAACAATTTGGCCCGATTTGGTGTGGCGTGGAAGTTAGTAGATGGCTGATGGGCGGTCCGGTTACATAACGTCAAAGCACCTCGCCTTCCTACCAGCACCTGTTTTGCTCTCTTTCTGCTGGTTACTTTGATTCGATACAATGATCACTCAGATTATCTTACATGTTCAACTTTTTAGGAGAGAATGTCATCAAGAACATCGCCCGGCCTGTGTCAATCATCAGCAATGCAATTATCTTCTCAACAAGACGACTTTCCCTTCAAAAACGATCTAGGACATTTCACTGCGAGAGGATGCATAGCGGACAACGAGAGTTCAACGTTCAGCGCTAACAATGCGCACCGCATGCATAGCACAAGACATCGATCAAGCGGCCACCGCGAACAAGTGTCATTGACCAAGATTCCGCCAACGGAAGACTGCCACAGAACATTAAAACTACTGACCATCAACTGAGATCGATGGTTTCTTCTGCTGGTTACTCCCGCTCGCTCAACTCGTTCTTAAACAAAAAAAAAATCTATTTTCCTCAGATCCCGAGGTCCCACAGAGCCTTGTTGATGTTTTCAAGTTCCCCCCCAAGATTTCCATTCCGTCCTATCATCATCAAAGCCACTCTCCATCTCAACAGCATGAACTTCATTTTTGAGGAACAAAAACTCCGTTGCCAATAATTCCGCTGGCTCATTAACGATTGTAATTAACAACAGTATCGCATTCAAGCACAGATCAGCCCTTAACGCCGTCAGGTCAATCTCGCCGTGTCGGACCCCTGGGATCGACCATTCAAAGATCTACACTGAAAACAACAAAAACGTGTCCTCACCGCCTTCTTAATCTGTAAGAAAAAAATCGTCGGTGAACTCTTCTTGGTAATGAAACTCCCGTGGCGTTACTGACGCCTGAGGCTTGCCTGTTGCTCTCTTGCTTCACGGTCTCCGACGGGTAAACTTTAGACTGAAACTCCCTCTCAAGCACGGATAAGTATACCGAGAAATACCTCCCGTCACCCAAAGGAACCTCCAGATTTTCTCTCAACCGTTTAAGCGTAGAATAGGTGGGAAACCAGCCGCGTCACTTTTATCGTAATCCTCTCGGGATACAGCAGTGACGCATGCGCCCGGCGCCAGGACCGAGAATCGTGATTCCGTGCCGATGATGTATGGTAAAAAAAAAACAATTTCCCCGACATACATAACTTCGTTCTCATCCCCTCGGACTTTTCTCAGTCCTGTTAAATGACAAAAAACGGGACGATGAGAAAACTTTGAATTACAGAAATAACATTCATATCGTAAAATTTCTCCGTGTAATGAAGGCGTTTTTTTTTCTCAATCGAACTTTGCACTAGTTTTTGAACGTAAGTGCTAATACCCACTAGGGGGCCCAAAAATTCAATGGAAATTGAGCTACGGAAACGTTGCCGACGCTATTCGTAGGCAGGGACAATTGTAAAAGGCGCTACATATGTAGGACACCTGAGCGCTTTGAGCGCTGCGCCGTTTTTGCGCCCCTTGGCATTTTCGCTACTCATTTTAACGGAAAAATCAGAAAAAAAAACCACCCCGCCCACCCGACTGATCGACCCCATTGAAAAAAAAAAAGACTCGGATATGTAGAAAATTCAGTCCAAGGCGCCTATGCTACGCCCAAGTATAACTGTACTGTTCAATCGCGCCCTATATATAAAAATCGAACTCGGAGTCTCTGTCCTTGAGCAACATACATATATATCTTACACATTTCTCTCGCGTACCTTCTTAGTTATGCTCGCCACAACTCTCATTTATAAGTAAGTAAGTATGTATGTATGTAAGGGGCTTCGATTCTCAACTTTTTTGGACTTCCTTCAATGTTCATAACGTTTCCAAGCCCTAGCGAACCGACTTTCCGGGACCCAGTTAATTCACATATTAAAAAAAAAAAAACCCCTAACTGTGAGATTTCACGGACTTCCTCAGCGCCCGACTTAATCTCCTTTCTCATGCCGATAGGTAGATGGTCATGAGGGCTTTATTGGGGTACGTCGGGGCATCGGGGAATAGGAAAAAAAAAGTTCCTGAATCCTCACGCATGGGTTTACGACCAGTCCCAGGGTCTGGTTAATCGGAACATCTATTTATTGAAAAACTACCTCAGGAGGTCAGCAGTATCCATGGGGGTTCCTGCCGCTCTCAGCTATCCTCGGTAAGAATACGTATTTACATAAAGAATGGTACAGATTCCAAGATCGTGAAAATTGGATTGCGACTCTAGAAAAAAGCGGTCTAGGATACATGTTTGAGTAATACAACGTACAACGTACATAAGTATAGAAATCGGAACAAGACATCGGGGTATTCAGAAAATAGAAGTTATCAAGGGGAATATCAAAGGATGTAAAAAGAGTTGGGAATATAAATTACTGTTTTGGTGGTGTCGCTGAATCGGCGGAGCCGAACGAAAGGGGAATCCGAAATAAATTAAAAAAACAAGGTTTTCTTCTTGGGCGCGATACTTTGGTGGAATGGAATATAGAAGTGTCGGGTCGCGTTCGTCGCCGTTCTATCATCGGGTATCGAATGCAATGGTAGGAAGTTGACCTCCTCCGACGGCTCTCCAAGCTTCTTGTCGTGAGTTCAGCCCCTTGAGCAGTCGGTATAAGACTTTTCGAACTTCGGGCATGAAAGTCGCGAGTACTTCTGGTGAGGGATTTTCAGCCAGACATTGTTCTAGGACGGTGCGGAGATCTTTAGGGATGGAGTGGATTTCGCTGTGGATCAAGAACAGGATTTGTGAGCTATGGATTCTCCCGATGCAAAAAGAGATGAAATTTACCTTAAATCAATATGATGATAGGCAAACGCGTGCATCGTCGTATTGAAGTCTGTCCCGATCTGGACGTACACATCGCTGACCCGGCTTTCTGAAGCTTGACCAACACTCCACTGTCTCAATGTCTCCTGCAGTTGCTTCATGGAAAGCAAAAGATTGCGAACGGCAGCAGGAACGTCTCCGGGATTACGCTGAGAATAGGTAAATGAAGAGCGCATTGTAGATTTACGAGGAATCCGGGGTTGTGAGGAAGTGTTGGATGATGAGATGGATGAAAGAATGGAGAACGTGAGGTTCTTATAAGGGTGAATTAACCGGCGGGATAAGGCTTACCATATCTACACGCGGTTGACCTTCCCAGCCTCCTCCACTACTACTTCTTGACACAGTTGATGTGGATGAATAGACATAAGGCTGTTGAGCGTACATTTGACGGGTAGCTGAGATGAATTACGCTGTGGCGGTGTGAATGGAAAGAGAAGATGGAAGTATTGTACGTCAGGTCAAGGTAAATCCGCTGAAAAAGACAACTCACCAGAGCGACAAGATCGCAAAGAGGTCAAGAAGGGGAGACAAGCAAGGGGATATAGACACGCAAGAAGTCGGCGTATTGAACTTCCGTGCGTCGTTTTCTGAAATCCGAACAAGGTTAGCTGTCCCGTACAAAGTCCTTGGTTTATAGAGTCTTTATAACATAGCCATGAAGCCACAGAGAGGACTGCCATAGCTCTTGGAGAAATAAAATACGGCCCAACGTCATGTATGAAGGATGAGGAGGAGTTATCTCGAGCCCTGACACGCCTCGCTTGCGGCGCTTGTTGATGTTTACTTAATTTCTACATTTGGTAATGCTGTGACACCGCTTCTCTACCGTTGTTAGAAACCACGATGAACCGTTTGAAGTGAGTACTGCCTCATTTCAGTGTTTCCCATTGCTTTTTTCAAGTCCCTCGAGGTCTAGCATTCAACGGTCGTTAACGCCTAATCACCACCGAGTTACCTGAAGCATGGTCCGGGAGCTTTATCTGCCTTCAATTTCGCCAGATTCCAATTGAAGGGTATGTTCGGGATGCTCAACATGCTAATGTAACCAAGTTTTTAGGGCTATGGAAACCGCTTCAACGGATGATACATGATGGGCTCCTCCGATGGGATGTAATGAATATGTATTACAGTCCAAGTGAAATGAGTGACGCGTCCAGATTCTTACCAGGTTAATCACTCTGGCTTGTCAAAATCACGAAAATGTCTCGTCTAGAACTCGAGTACGACTCGATCTCGACCTCCTAGGTGTGCGCCACTTCCCAGTTCCGACACCTTCATCAGAGGAGAAGTACCATCCTTTATCAATTTAGAAGCGCGGGACTGGGTAGACTAATGAATGCTCACACTGCTTTCGTGGTACGTCTGGTTCACCTCGATCCATCTTGAGTTCTTGTAAATTCTTGTGAAACTCCAGAAAATTCTCGGCGGTGTGGCTCATGTTGGTAGAGTGGCGATATATCACAGAACAATGAAGCACGATCTTGCTCGTTCACGCGTTGATGACTCGATACAGCTTTCAAGTGCCTTCTGGCATGTCGGCCAGGCAATGACAAGAACCGATTACTGAGAATCTCTCGTCTCAGACAATGCCTGTTCATCTCTGTTGGTCAGGAGCCTTGTCATGCCATGATTAATGAAACTCTAGCACTGATGAGTCTTTCATGATTTCTCGAGCATAAGGCCCATGTAATCTACGTAGGAACCCAACTTCCTGTGGCTGTCAAAGGTTGCTACCATGTCAAATCGTTACTATCCTAGGGATTTCAACTCCAAAGTATCAATATCATTCCTCCGCCCGCCAGAGCCTCCACCCAACTTGTTGTCAAAAGTTATCAAAAAAAAGTAATAAATGTCACCCGTGAGTTGCTCAAGCTGGGTGGCCACTTGAGTTGGACTGATGAATTGTTTTTGTCGGGTTGCAGGGCCTAAAGGCCTAAACTTTGAACCTTTGTCTAGCGGGATACCTAAATCTACCGTGATCATAGGTAGACGCTACTATTTTTGAGCTCTCCGATAAAGCTGAAGGGGCTGTTTTTCACCACACACCGACTTGGGACCTGCATCGGACATTCGGCCCACACTGCCAGTGACCTAGAAGCGATCGAATTTTCCACCGCCCACGACTGGATTAGCCGAGGAACGCCAGTTTTGTGGCTTCCAGGAACTCATGATACATCTATCCACGTAAACACCAGAGTATTTTCTCTCAGCGCTCCGTATTTAAACTTTTTTTTATTCTTTGAGAAATCACGGTCCGTGTAACTCAGGTTTTTCTTGGTATCATAATTCATTTGATCTGCATCCGCAAAAGTCACTTCATTTGGTCTAGATCTTCAGCTGTATAGATTTACAGCGGCCTGGGAAGTGCTATACATTGAATCTTTCTCTGGTACTACTACCTATCTGCTCATGAAAGTTGCGAAGACATCTCATCAATTTTTTTCCCCAGTTCAAAGCTGAAACCGTGCCCACCCAAATGGCTATTGAGCTTGCTACGTGTGCCCAAGTGTTTCCCTGAGACGAAAGTTGGTCCCTGGCTTCGCGTACGGCTCTAGGTCCCATTGACCACGATAACGGAGCGCCCAACCACTTTGCCGTTTTCTCCGGTGACTTTTTTATTTGCCGGTTGTGGCGGAGAAGGTGATACAGATGGCAACTGAGTTCCATCCCGAGTTCAGAGCGTCTGCACCGTATGTGTTCCGAGAATCTCAGATCTGGCCAACTCAATTGATATTTCCGAAATTGCTAACAAGGTCCCACAATCCCACTAATCAACCCCGAATCATCAGTCCATGATCATCATCCCCCCCCCCGGGCCCGGTATCATCTCCCTTTCGCTAGAACAACGCTTTCCGCTTGCGACTGCCAAGTGAGAATGATAAAATCATGGGTCGCGTCCCCCGTCATACCCGCCAGCCTCCGATGATCCTAAAACAGATCGGGAGTGTACTCCTTTCTATTGTCAATCAACTTAGACTTTTTTTCTCCTTGCTCTGATAGATCCGTCTCTTACATCTGAACCGCCCTGGTCCCTTGAGTATTATACACTATGTGGAAACTTGATTACCACGTATGATACAAGACACTAGTAGGTACGCAATCTTCACCTGTGTCATCGCATAAGTATCAAAATTTCTCCATCCATTCAAGCAGCATAGCGTTCAGTTCGTGTGGAATATGCAACATAACCCAATGATCGACCTTTACTCGCTTCACCGTCGCATTTTTGCAATACTTCTGAACCGGACTCTCACTCGTACCGAGAGCGGCCATGAAGGTCTCTTCAGAGGCGATATAATCTTCGAGTGCGTCGAGGTAGAAAACGGGTTGAGTAATTTCGGATTTTCCAGCCAATACTGGATCGAAGGAAGAGTGGGTTGATAAATGACTGGAAAAACCGGACCGGACGAAGAAAAAACTCACGTTTATCGTCTTCTGCCGCATGCCCTTGTGTATGTACCTTGTAATAGCACATCGGTGCTTCAAATCCATTTTTAAGAATAGGTTCGCTTATCAAACGTTTGTCCTGCCAGGTTGGGGTTTTTTTGTCGCCTGAGTACCGCAAGTTTTTGAAGCTCCGGAGCTAGATACATACCTCTTCTGACATCCACCGCGGAGGAGGAAAAACTTTCTCTCCTTCCAAGTTTTTCTGCATGGCACCCAGAGGTGCAAAGTCCGTAGCCCAAGTTTTCGGATCATCTGGCCAAAATATGTTGAAGAACTTTTCGAACTGAAAGAAAGGCCAAAATTTAGATGCAAGTTACCACTCTCGAGCGATAACAAGTCACGAACGTTATTCAGCGCAAGCTTCGGTCCATTCGGAGACGACATAAACTCCCAATATCCCACCACCTCATAACCAAATACTTTCCTCGTCGCCTCAAACGACCGCTCAAGATCAAATTTGCCTGGTGCGGGCGGAACATATCCAACGGTGATAAATCCTACTGCTTCGGTACGGTCAGGCTGAAAATTCGCAAAGCGAGCAGCGACATATGCGCCCCTGAAAATTCCGGATGCGTAAATTCACCAGGAAATGAGGGGGGGGGAAACCAATGACATAGAAAAGTCCATACCAATCGTGTCCGACAGCTACGACTTTCTCCACCCCTTCGTTATCCAAGATATCAACTAGATCTTTTGACATTAGACTCTGGCGATATTCAGCTGGATTTGTAGGCTTGGATGTTCCACCGTAACCGAGAAGATTTGGGACGATGAGGCCGTATCCCCGTTCTTGAAAAAACGAGACCTGTGTGGATCACACCCAACATCATCCGTGAAGAAAACAGCGCATGAGAGTCAATATAGATTTTCGAGAAAGAAGGGACGATCTTCGAAAACCCCCACCTGATGCCTCCAATCCGTATCGGCGTTTGGGAACCCATGTAGGAATAGAAGAGTTTTCTCATTGCCTTTAGCGGGGACAGAGAAGTAACGATAGGTAAAGCCACGGGAAACCTGAACGGTTTTGTAGAGTGCTGGGTCCATCTTTCCAGTGTGGGGGTTAGAATCAGGGGAATGGTGGATGTTTTCGACTCTTGAATGGATTATAAGATGATCTGCAAATGTCTTATGACCACGTCAGAAGATCATCAGTATTGTGCGAAGCGGAGAGCATGGACAATGAATGCAGGGAGCCTGAATGTTGATTCTGGGATCCATTCACAATGGCAAGATTTTAACGATATGACGCCTGAGGGGAGATATTTTTATCGATTTCGTAGTTAAAAAGCCAGAAGTCGTTTGAGCGTCCGTGGAGGAAGAGCGAACGCTCCAAAATGCGCTGTTGGGGTTGGTGGAAGTGGCTGGGAAAGTGTCATTAATGACCATGTGACATGATGGGCGTTTCCTGAGTTCCCAGGCGCTCAAGCTGGGAAAGAACCGCAACTGACTGAAAGAGGCAGAACCGACTCGCCCGTTATTTGCTCATACCCGTACTAAAATTGATAACCTCGGTCTTCGGAAACACTTGGGTGAGGCGTATTGCAAAGCACTGCTGACCGAGTTTTGCAATGAAAAAGGGAGGATTGGCAAAAACAACATTGGAATCCGTTGATAGTACGTTCCTCACCACCCAGTACAATGTATGGTTAACGAACAGAGATGTATCGATGGAAAAGAACGGTATCGAGAATACGAGCTACGAGGATCACCGACAAGCGTGGCGCTGCTTGCGCGCCGGTTCGATATGCGATACAGTACTTTCAATCGGATACGAAAATCGGGTCCGATGGATCATACGCAACTTCCACAACTGCACCGAGTCAGACTGGTAGAGTTTAAAAAACCTGCAAACATCGTCCATTGTCGTTCATCATCCGCCACATCGACTAAAATTCACAGCAGCAAATGAACTATCCTCTAATCCCAGGGACATCCCGCATTCCTCCATCTTCGATAGCTCCACCTATCCTTCAAAACGATCCTCTACCTCCCGCACTAACATCTCCAAACCTACCCGAGGTCGGTTCAAAATCCATCTTCGCCTTTTGGCATTCCGGTATATCCACCCTACCACCCTATCTCCTGCGCTCCGTCATCGCATGGTACCGTCGATATTCACCACTGGGATGGACCATCTACGTCCTCGATAGGGTAGAAGGATCTCCCCTAAACGTTTCACGATTCATCGACACAACCTCTCCTCTAATCGTTCCAGCCGCTTTCATCAATTCCCAGCTCGAAGGAGCATACGTCGGACAACACACATCCGACCTCGTTCGCTACCCACTCCTCCTGAAATACGGTGGTGTCTATCTCGACGTAGGTATCCTACAGTTCGGAGACCTGAACTGGCTATGGGAACAAGTTATCTCCAATCCGGAATCACCATACGACTACGCGGGCTTCACGATGAGTGTCCCTCCAGAAATTTCGATCGTAAACTTTGCTATGATGTGCGGTCCAAACAACCCGTTGGTTTCACGAGCACACAAGATTCTGTTGAAGCTTTGGGAGGGAAAGACGACGACGACGGGGATGCACAAGCACCCTCTTGTACGACATGTTCCGCTTATGGTAGTTCCAAAAGAGATCCTCTTGGAGGACGATGGAGGGGGGAGCACGGTAGTTAACGACAGCGTCATGACCGACTACGCGATCCAGATACAAGCCATGGGAGCCGCGCAACGTTGGCTCGATGTCGAGGATGGGTGGGATGGCCCAAAGTACGTCCGCGAGAAGACATGGTTACTTAGTATGATGGAAAACGCTTTCATGCACGATCAGATGACGGGGTGGAGCGGGAAGCGTCAATTCGAGTTACTTTCCTTGAAGATGTCAGATTCAAAAGGAGAGACCGAAGAGCAGCGATTGGCTCGTGAGTTGGTAGAGAAGACTGTGGGGGGGAGTTGGTGCTTGAAGCTGGCACATGGGATATCAGGAAAGCTTTTTGGTGATACTCTGGGAATGTTGTGGAAGAGGCATGTAGGGACTGATTGTGCAGAAGGAACCTGTGCAGAATGGATGCGGTGGGCGGAGGTGAGCTGCAAACAGGACAAACCCACGAAGCCGCTGGAGATACCGGTGTATAAGCCTACGATGATAGGTAAGCTGGCGGACTATCTGTAGCGACTCGGCCTCGAGAATGTCAGGATATCCTGCAAAAGCATCGATTTTGTAGATAAGCTACGAGCGTAGGTGAAATTACCGGTCAATAGATAGCATGGTGTTGAGATACGATAATCACGTACCTTGTCCCAAATTGTGACGCTCATGATACAACGCAAATTCAGCTCCCTCGCAGTCCCGATTTCCGTGTCGTAGACTCCATCTCTGGCTCTGCTTGCAAAGGAAGATGTCCTATGCTGTTCAAGACTTCATTGCGTTGTTTCAGTGGCCATGTCTGAGAACAGCGAGTCAGACTTCTACGAAACATTAAGCTTTAAGAGCCGGAAAACATACAGATAAATCTTTTGAGCCGAGTCCGTAGTCCCAATGCTTTCTTGAGCTGAGAACCAACCACCGATTTTCCTGGAAGAGCCTTCAGAAATGAGCATCTCGCAGTTAATGTGCCACTAACCTCGTTGTAAAGATTTCCATAGATCTTGACAAATAATCTATGTTAGGGTGGATGATGAGTATCGAGTAGAACCTGAGGAACTGCTGAGGGTCGAAGTTTTTTTTTTGAGTTGTGAAGCTCAAACGGCATGGATGATAATCGGGGTACGATATTGCGGATGTTCCCGCAAAAGCGGGAGACTGGTCTGAAGTGAAGAATGTTCGACGCCGCTTATGTAAGCAAATAATAACGACACCGCGTCCGAGTCATTACTTTGGACGTTGACCATCACCAATTGTCAACACTCGGTACGTTCAGTTAGCTTTTTTCGCTCTGGGAATACGACCCAACACTCCTTCACCTTAGCGAATTTGATTCTATCAAGAAGTCATCTCCAAGAGTAGCTCATTCAGCAGCAGTCTTGCCAAGTTTAATAACTTTGTGGCAAACCAATCGGTATGTCTGGTCTCTTCCCAGTTTGATATTACGAACTTTACACAAATATATCTTCATTCTTTGTCACAGAACGAGGATAACATTGTACAAATTTGTGAAAAAAGAGAGAGGCTGGTGAATTTCAAGTGAAAGTGCGCTATCAATCCGTTTTTGCTTTTCTTTGATGGGAAGTGACTTTCTTTCACTGTTAATAAGGAAGTATGGATCGACAGAACGATGCTTCGAAGCAACCTCGTCGACCAGTTCTATGCGAAAGGTGTCAACATACTATAGCCGATGTCACCAATGTTCAACCGTTTCAGGGAATTGAACCTCACTTTCTCAGTAGTGGCTACACACCTTCCGAGGAGGAGTTATCCCAATTGAAAGAAGCGTTAAAGGACGGAGAGCAAGAGATAAAGCGATACAAGGAGGATATAGCAACCTTGCGACGAATGGTGGATCAGTTGGAGAGGGCTAAACGTGACATGGAAGCTGCGAACAGGCAGCGTCGTGCTGCTATTTCTGCGCAGCGTAGGGTACCCGTGGAGGTTTGGGGGATGATTTTCTCAACATTATGTTTGGTCCTCCACGAATACTCGTTCAACGTCTTTTCTCCAGGTTCTCCGCTCCTACAACTTCCTGCCATTCTCATTTCCCAAGTTTGCGTCCGTTGGAACGTCATTGCCAAGTCAATCCCAAGCATTTGGTCCTCTATTAATTTTGCGATTGAGTTCTCAAAGTACAACAATCCTCTAAAGATCTATCTGTCGAACTCGAAAGATTACCCCCTCAAATTGCGATTTGGAGGCATAGTAGGTCCTACCGTGCCGAGACAGAGTCTTGATATATGGAGAGACCTATCCGAATATCTTTGCAGAAGCAGGGAACTGACTATGGCGATCTATTTTCGCTCTCATGATTACGCGAGAGTTCTACCCCCCGTCCATGGTCTCAAGTTCCCCGTTCTTCAATCGTTTTTCGAGGAGCGGAGGTTGCCTAATGAAGAAATGTGGCCCTGGTTCTGGCAAGCCATCTACCGCGCACCACGACTCGTTCAACTTTCCTCTTCATATCTTGAAATCAATCCACTCTTTTCCCAGCTAACGTCATGGGAACTCGGGTGGCTTCACGACGCGGGTACCTTTTTCGAGGTTCTTCAGAGTTGTAGTCGTCTCAAATCCCTCACGTTAACGGACATTTCACGCTTAAATCCTCAATCTTCTGGGATTTCTCGAGAGGTCAAGTTGCCCTACCTCCAGCAGCTCTCGATTTCTGCTGATACCAGCGTTGAAGGAGAGAGCTGTTTTTCCGCTATCGCTCAATCCCTCATTCTGCCTTCTCTTCTATCATGTCGTATAGAATCCATATACCGGC
Source organism: Marasmius fiardii PR-910 (assembly GCA_014904975.1). Lineage (NCBI taxonomy): Eukaryota > Fungi > Basidiomycota > Agaricomycetes > Agaricales > Marasmiaceae > Marasmius > Marasmius fiardii. Next base: position 477,562 of record MU127804.1, on the reverse strand, counting down.
CTCTACCTACTACGTTGCTGACCATGGTCCGGCGATCCTCGACGTCATTGAAACGGTTAGAGCTTAAGATATGGCCATACTGGGAGATGGACCATCCGAGTCTTATGCTCGACCTTTTACAAGCGGCTCCTGAATTGACTCACTTTGAGCTCACTTTTGATCGCGATTCGCGCACTCGAGTTGTTGGCGACACGGTTACGATTCTCCTTTCGAAAATCAAAGAAGGACCTCACGATTTTCTTCCCAAACTCAGTTTCCTCTCCGTTGAAAGTCGGAATATCACGTTGAACACGCAACTTGCGGAGCGAGTGTTGGAAGTTGTGTCATCGAGGCGAGAAACAAGTCATCCTTTAATGGAATTCCGAATTAGAAGTACGGGAAGGCGAGTTAAGAAAGGGTCTGTGGGGGCAAAGGTACTTGAAAGGATACGAACTCTTAAAGAGGGCGGTGTCAGGATCGTTATCGGAGGCGGTATTAGAAGCTAGATTCTAGATTGTATCAGTTACTGGTATTGGAACGAACGTCATGGATTTGTCTTTGGATATTTTTGACTGACTACGCGATCCAAATGCAAGCCATAGGGGCTGCACGACGTTGGCCTTGACGTTGAGGATGGGTGGGATGGACCGAAGTATGTCTACGAGAGGAAGAGGCACGTTTGCCTACGATGATAGGTAAGCTGGCGGACTATCTGTAACGACACAGCAAGACGACCTCAGAAATGTCAATATATCCTCCAACAACATCGATTTTATAGATGGGAGGCTATGCGCGTAGATGAAATTGTCGGTCAATAAATTATCATTATTAGATCCCAATTGACAAGCTCGTTCGTAAATTTAACAGCAAATTTGGCTTCCCTCGTAGTCCCGATGTCCGTGTCGTAGATTCCATCTCTGAATCTGCTCGCAATGGAAGATGTCCCATGCTCTTCAAGGCCTTGTTGTGTTGATTTGTTGGCCGATTCCGGGAGCAGCGAGTCAGGTTTCTTCTACGGAACATTGAGAACCGGGAAACATACAAAAAAAATTTTTTTGAGCCCGAGTCCGTCGTATGAACTTCCCAATGCTTTAGCGATTGAATCGAAAACAAACCACTGGTTTCCCGGGAAAGCCTTCAGAAATATGCATCCCACAGAAAATATGTCACTAAACATCGTTGAAAAGATTTCCATAGATCTTGACAAATAATCTAGGTTGAGAAAGATATTTGGGGTGAATGATGAGTATCGAGTAGGATCTGAGGAACTGCTAAGTTTTTTTATGAGTTGTGAAGCTCACACACCATGGATGATAGTACGAAGTTCCCGCAAAGGCGGGAGAGTTGAGTTGACCGAATGTTCTAGCTTCGACGCCGCTTATGTAAGCGGTCCCAGTCACGACCCCGCGTCCTGATCATTACTTGGACGTTGACCATCAACACTCGGTACGTTCAGCTAGCTTTTTTCGCTCTGAGCGTACGACCCAACACCCTTCATTTCAGCGAACTCAACTCTACCAAGAAGTCATCTCCAAGAGTTGCTCATTCAGCAGCAGTCTTGCCAAATTTGATAACTTTGTGGCACGCCAATTCGGTATGTCTGGTCTCTTCCCATGTTCATATCACGAATTTAATACGTCTTCATTCGTTTATCACAGATACAAGGATAACATTGGACAGAATTGTGAAAAAAGAGAGAGAGGCTGGTGAATTTCAAGTGAAGGTGCGCTATCAATCCGTTTTTGCTTTTTTTACTGGAAGAGACTTCTTTTTACAGTTAGTAAGAGAATATGGATTGATAGAACGATGCTTCGAAGCAACCTCATCCACCAGTTCTATGCGAAAGATGCCGACATACCATAGCTGGTGTCACCAATGTTCAACCGTTTCAGGTGAATTGAACCTCGCTTTCTCAGTAGTGGCTATGCACCTTCCGAGGTGGAATTATTCCAATTGAAAGAAGCATTGAATGAGGGAGAGCAAGAGATACAGCGATACGAGGAGGATATGGCCACTTTGCGACAAATGTTGGATCAGTTGGAGAGGGCAAAAAGTGACGTGGAAACTGCGAACAGGCAACGTCGTGCTGCTATTTCTGCGCAGCGTAGGGTACCTGTGGAGGTTTGGGGATGATTTTCTCAACGTTATGTTTGGTCCTCCACGAATACTCGTTCAACGTCTTTTCTCCAGGTTCTCCGCTCCTACAACTTCCTGCCATTCTCATTTCCCAAGTTTGCGCCCGCTGGAACGTCATTGCCAAGTCAATCCCAAGTATTTGGTCCTCTGTTTATGTTGATATCGAGGCTCCAAAGTACCACTTCACCCATCCTTTAAAGATCTATTTGTCGAACTCGAAAGACTGCCCCCTCAAATTGCGATTTGAAGGCACAGTAGGTCCTACCGTGTCGAGACAGAGTCTTGATATATGGAGAGACCTATCCGAATATCTTTGCAGAAGCAGGGAACTCCCCATGGCGATCAATTTTCGCTCTTGTGATTACACGAAACCTCTACCCCCCGTCCATGGTCTCAAGTTCCCCGTTCTTCAATCGTTTTCCAAAGTGTGGAAGTTGCCTAATGAAGAAATATGGCCTTGGTTCTGGCAAGCCAATTACGGCGCACCACGACTCGTTAGACTCTCTTCTCCATATTTTGAAATCAACCCGCTCTTTTCCCAGCTAACGTCATGGGAAGTGTGGAGACTGGGGTGCCTTCGCGACTCGGGCACCTTTTTCGAGGTTCTTCAGAGTTGTAGTCATCTCAAATCCCTCACGTTAACGGATATTACACATTTGAATAGTGATTATTCTGGGATTTTCCGAGAGGTCAAGCTGCCCTACCTCCAGGAGCTCTCGATCTCTGTTGAGTTCAGCGGAGAGGACTGGTTCTCCACTATCGGTCGATCCCTCATTCTGCCTTCTCTTATATCATGTCGTATATAATGCATACACCCACCTCTACCTACTACGTTGCTCACCATGGTCCGGCGATCCTCGACGTCCTTGAAACGGCTGGAGCTTACTATACAGTGGGGAGCGCACTATCCGAGTCGTATGCTTGACCTTTTACAAGCGGCCCCTGAACTGACTTACTTTGAGCTCATTGTCTGTTCCAACCCAGAGCTCCCTCAAGTTGTTAATGATGATACGGTTACAATTCTCCTTTCCAAAATCAAAGAAGGACCTCACGATTTTCAAAACTCAGTTCTATCTCCGTTGAAAGTTGGGATATCACGTTGAGCACGCAACTTGCGGAGCAAGCACTGGAAATGGTGTCATCGAGGCGAGAAACGAGTCATCCTTTGATGAAATTCCAACTTGTATGCTGGCAACGTCGTGGATTTAGGGGACGGTTTGTAATGGAGCCAAGTCTACTCGAAAGAATACGAGTTCTTGAAGAGGACGGTATCAGGTTTGTCATCGAGGACCGTATCAAAGGACTAGGACGCTGTTACTAGAATATTGACTGCCCATGGAACCATCTTGTATTTTTTGGATTGTATTCCCGACATTTTTTTGCATATATCAGATGTTCCTTATCTTACAGACAGGCCTTGTGTATCCACACATTGGTTAAACGGTTCAACCCGTTTAATATTCTCTTGTTCATCTGCTAAGGTAGTTAGACGGTTTAACGCATTCAATCCGTTAAACGTTCCCCTCTACACCATGTATCCTACTTGAGCAGTCGTTAAACCATCTAAATGTGTTGTGCACCTCTCAATTTCTAGTACATGCATATGCTGTATATACTGCGTTAAACTAATAAACAGTAGTGGCATGTTGCGAGATCCATTCGTTGAGTGAACCTAAGCAATTTCCTGGCTTCGTCGCAACGGTAATCGAGACAATAGACTTGTTTCCTGAAACGCTTGGAAGGCTAAAGGTTTACAACAGTTCACCAGTCTTTGACAGGATCGATTATCTGGGTTAAAGGGTAGAATGAAGGAAAGAACAGACAGCGATGATGGTAGTTGAAGCCGAATGTCTCGTTACTGCTGACATCAGTGCTGACATCAGTGCTTACATCAACAGACTGAGGCCTGCGACTTGCGACGCGGCGTCGTTTCCATTACTTGGACATTGACCATCATCATCATCACGACTCGGTGCACTCTGCTAGCTTCTTTCTCTCTATGATATACGACTTAACACTCCTTCATCTCAGCGAATTCGATTCTATCAAGAAGTCATCTTCAAGAGCAGCTCACCTTGCCAAGTAATCGGTATGTCGGGTCTCCTACTAGTTTCGTATCACGAATTCAATACATCCTCATTCGTTTATCACAGATACAAGGATAACGTTAGATAGACTTGTGGAGAAAAGAGAGAAAGACAGGGTGAATTTCAAGTGCTGAAGGTGCGCTATTTAATCCGTTTTTGGTTTTTTGCTGGAAGGTAAATTTTTCTTTACTGTTAGTAAGAGAATATGGATCGACGGAACGATGCTTCGAAGGAACCCCATCAACCTATTCTATGCGAAAGGTGTCAACATATTGTTGCCGATGGCACCAATGTTCGACCGTTTCAGGAAATTGAACCTCGCTTCCTCAGTAGCGGCTACGTACCTTCTGAGGAGGAGTTATCCCAATTGAAAGAAGCGTTAAATGACGGAGAGCAAGAGATAAAGCG